>CM031240.1:171684573-172284573 GCA_018340775.1 Taxus wallichiana var. yunnanensis
TGTAAGCTTATCTGTTAAGATAAGATAAACCTTATCATTTTACATGGGTTCCACATTTTTAGACTTTTTACAAATAAAATACACAAAATATTTATGACCTCACTCCTTGTCTTTATTACCAATATAATATTTCTAATTCCTAATCATGTAGACCCTACTTCTCTAATTACCCAAACTTTGACATTTTAACATTACCGGACCACTTACAACAAATATTTACTTTTTACAACATTCCTATTGTACTTTGATTGTTACCGTACTCCACATTATTGGCGGCACCGTACTGATGGTGCCGTTATCTTCTATCAGACGCTACTACTAATTATACTTAACAACATCCTATTCCTAATACATACATTAATGAAATAGAAATTATGGAGGAAAATTTTAGTGTCGACATCTTCCCCCTTCCTAGCTTCTACTCCGTCCTCGGAGTAGACTATTCTGGTGCTTGGAAAATCTTCAACTTGTCATGGTTGACCCATTTCGTAATGGGAGTGCCATCTAATTCCTCCAATCCAGTGACGTACCATTTTCATACACAACTGCTATTTTGTAGGGACCCATCCATTTTGGAAGAAATTTTCTTTGTCTTCTTTTTTTTGTATCTCTGAATCATATACTAGAACCAAGTCATTCACATGAAATGGAGACCACCGGATCTTTGATCAAAGTATTCCTTCTCGCTTCATTTTCTTCTTATGGCTTGTATCCTTTGTTATTTCCTCTAGCAAATGAAGATTTACCAACCTTTTTTTTATCGAATCACTTCCATCCATCCTTTCATTTTTCATAACTCTCACAAAGTGGGAATATCAAACTCAATAGAAGAACTAGATCAATGCCATAAGCCAACCGAAATGGGGAGTATCCTCGTTGTTGACTTTGATGTTATCCTATATGCCCACAATGCTGCATGAATCCTTTTATCCCACTTATGTACTGCGCAAGGCTGCATCTTTTGCTAGAATTTGACACAACACAAAATTTGTTCGTTCCACTCGCCGACCATTTGTACTTGGCTTGTATGTTGTTGCCTTCCCGTGCTTAATAGAAAACTTATTGACTAGGGCTTCTACCACCTCATTAATGAAGTGGCTTCCTTGATCTCTACAATTTCTAATGGACAACCAAATCGGTGACAAAGCTGCTCATACATGAACCTTGCCACTTCATCCATGGAAGTTGTTTTCAATGGCCTAGCTTCAACCCACTTGGTTAAATAAACTGTGGCAACTACAATATACTTATTTTGGCATGATGTAGTGGAAGTGGACCTACAATGTCTATTCCCACTTTTCAAAGGGACCAAGGGAAGAATAGGACATAATGGAGTGATGAAGTCTTACGGTTACCATGTGTTTGACAAATATCACATGTCTTACAATAATTATAACAATCTTTAAAAAGAGTGGGCCGTTGATAACTCGCATCCAAGATCCTTCTTTCGTAAGTTGTCCAGAGAAGTGCCCTCCACATGTACCATTGTGGAATTCTTCTAGCATTCCTTCCTCGATCACGCCCAATCGCCCTCTTCAGATGCGTCCATCGTGTCCTATTCGAAATAATACTCCATGCAGAATAGAATATGGACGACTGGCTTGAGTAATCTTTCTCTTAGTCTTTGCATTGGCACCATCAGGAAACTTGAATTCATTCAGATAATTCCAAATATCTATGTATTCACTAGGGATTGTGTCAAGGGATAACAAGGCTGCATCGGGGAAATCATCATCATCACAAGATGATCCTAAACCATCATAGGCTCGAGAGAGTGCATCTGCATTGACATGCTTCTTTCCTGGCCTATCTATAATATCAAATTCAAATTCTTGTAGCAAAATTATCCATCTTGCTATCCTCCCTGATGGGTTAGGCTTATTTACAATATATTTTAGAGCCTGATGATCTGTTACAACTAGAAATTTTTTCCCTAGCAAGTAATTTCTAAACTTCTTTACAACAAAAATGATAGCCAGAGCCTCTTTTTCAGTTACAGTATAATTTACCTCAGCACTGCTCATTTGTCTGCTCCCAAAGTAAATTGGATGTTCATTCCCATTTTCATCCTTTTAGCTCAAATTACTTCCTAGTGCCGCATCTCGAGGCATCGTTGTACACAATGAATGGCTTGCTCTAATCTAGATTCTTCAAAATAGGTGAAGACACAGGCTTCCTTCGCTTGTCCAAAAGCTTCATGCGCCTTATTTCCTAGTTCATAAGTAACATCCTTCTTCAAGAACTGGGTTAGTGGATGTGCAATCTTTGAGAAATTCTTGATGAACCTTCTATAGTAACCCACATGGCCTAAAAATGATCTCAACTTACTTCTATTAATAGGAAATGGTAAATCTTTGATTTTTGAAACTTTATCGTGATCGCACAATACCATCTCTCGGATACAACATGCCCTAACAAAACGCCTTTTAACATCCAAAGACACACTTTGTAGGGTTTAGTGAGGCTTGTGCTTTATCTAACCTTTGAAATACTATCTCCATCTCAAAAGTGCAGTGGTCCAACTTGCTCCCATAGATGTAAAAATCATCCAGTAAATACTCGATGAAGGTCCCAATGTAGGGTTCGAACACCCTATTCATCAAATTCTGGAATGTTCTTTGGAGCATTACACAACCCAAAAGGCATAACTCTATAAGCAAACATTCCCAAGGAGTGGTGAACGTGTTCTTCACCGATCTTTCTCTACTATACGAACTTGGTCAGAAGCCGCTATATCCATCAAAAAACTATAAGCACTCCGGCCGCCTACTTCATCCAAGATCCGATCTCGAAAATGGAAGAGGGTAATGATCCTTCTTTGTTGCCTTATTGAGCTTCCTCGTAATCAACACAAATGCGTAGCTTCCCATTCTTTTTTATTGAGATCACAATGGGAGAAACCCATTCGAATTCTCCACAAGAAATATGAATCCCGCATCAAGCAACTTATCTATTTCTTCTTTTACAGCCTTGAAAAATTAGGATTCATTCTATATGGCATTTGCTTTATGGGCTTAAGCACCATCTACCACTCAATAGAATGTTCTACCCAACTTACTTGATAGAGTTCCTTGTAATCAAAAGTGAATAGGTGTATGTACCTTCGAAAGAGCCGGAGGTAGGATTCCTTCTCACTCTCCATCACAAAGATCACCAATCTTTATTTGTTGGAGACGATCATCAACTTCTTCTTCGATAATTTTATGGGGTCATGAGTTGGTGTGACTGGAAGGATATCCATGACTCGAAACATCCATCTCACTTTCTTCATCTTCAAAGTGTCCACTTCACCGGTACTAGAGTAATTAGAGGATGTCCAATCATCGGGTTCATCACTTGAATCCACAAGTTCTCGCCTTATGATGTCGAGGATCACATTTATCTTCACCCTCTCTCTACCACGTCCAAGTGTCATGAAACCTTCATTCCAAAGAGTTTTTGCATGAACTCTCCTTAGCCATGGTCTTCCAAAGAGATTGGGTACTAAACAGCATCATTTTTCATCACCCGAAATTCTACCATACATACCACACCCATAATGATATTGCCACATTTGAAACTACACCTTTCGGTTTAGTTTTTCCTTTATTTAATGACCTTAACATAAGTGTCAAGGGCGATCAATTTTTAAACCCAACATATTCATTATGCACTCGGTCATTACATTAATCGCAACACCTCCATCAACTAAGACATCATGAATTGAAAATACCATTACATAATACCTCACACTTGTGGAGCATAGGGATCTTCCTCTCGCCTCCAAAACAGGACCTCAACCTCCTTCCTTCTTCGAGCATTGAGTCCACCTCGCAACTCCCGCCTCTTCTCGAAGACATAGCCAAGAGTTGACCATATGTAATATTTGTAGGCCTTTAGATAGATCTTCCAAGATGGAGTATGGTCTCGCTCCCGTGAAATCAAAAATCCCGCACACCCAACTTTCTTCTCCTATGTTTCTTACTAGTTTCTTCTTTCATCTTCTTAGGATCATTTCCATCTTGATTATCTTTTTTCTTTCTTTTTTTTGTTACAAACACATCTACTTCATTATTTTCGCTCTTATCTACTACATCAAAAGAATTCACATGTGTGCTTTTCCTTTATCATTATCTCCTTTACCAGATGTAGAAGCTCTATCTAGACAATTATACTTATAATGACCCTTTTATAACAACCATAACAAACAACTTCAGTAAATATTTCTTTGGACCTCTATCTCCTCCCCGAGAACTAAATTCCTTTCCTCAAGAAGATTAATAGTTAACTGACCCATCTTTTTGAGCAGATCTTCATACTCAGTAGATGTACTAGGAGAAATATTTGTGCTCACCGGGAGTGGTTGTGGATTCTGGACCAAAGGTGCTGGTGTAGGCTCTACTTTAGCAACAATTTCTTTGGGCTCCTCTTCCATGCTTTCTTCTTGCCTTCTTGCAATCTCCTTTGCTTGTTCAATGGTAGCTGGGCGGTCATACTTCACTCGTTGTCTGATCTCTGGCTTCATCCCAAGAATGAAGTGCTTACAGAGGAGATTATCCACGCCATTCATCAACCCATCCGCTAGTCCTTCCTTCCGGATCTGGGCATCGAGCTTCCTCCTTAGCTCTAGAACACGAGCATGATAATCACTTATCTTCTCCTTCTCTCCTTGGGATAGCTTTGTGATCTCGATCATGAGATCTCGCATATTTCTATTGGTCACCAAATTCTTCAAGAAAACTTTCGCTAATAAATCCCATGAATTTTTCACATTATCACCTAGTGTTTCAAACCACCTAAGTGTTGAACCATCCAAAAAGGTAGGAAAAATTCAGTCCAATGTTCCCTTCTTATAAGGCCATTACAAATACAAGATCGCTTAAACTCTAAATGAAAGAAGAAGCATCTTCATTAGATTGAGCTGAAAAAACAGGAATCTTTCCCATTTTCAAAAGTAACCACCGTGAAATACCAACTCACAAGTACAATCAACAAGACTTATGTGTACAAATAATTGGAATCACTATACTAGAAAGTGACTTTACACCTTTCTACAGTAAAATAGAAATGACCACGGTAAACTATGGTAAAACTTGACTTACTGCGGTAAAAACTGACTTTACTATGGTAAACACTATTCACGGTAAAAAGTGAAGTTACTGTGGTAAATACTATTCACGGTAAAAAGTGACTTTACTGTGATAAATACTATTCACAGCAAAAATGACTTTATCATGGTAACTACTATTCACGGTAAAAATGACTTTACCATGGTAACTACTATGCACAGTAAAAACAAGGTTACCCTCCAATTGATTTTTGACTAAGTGGGAATATCTCTCCAGAAAATCCACCAACGAGGAATGGTCCCAGCAACGGAACCAAAATGTCATCACCAATCCGGCACTATGATAATTCTTCACCGGGAACTCCTCGTGCTATGATTATTTACTAATGCACAGCCTTTAGTTTGGTGGATGTAATCTGGAAACAAAACAACAACATAACACAAGAATACCATCGACTATGATAAGATGGAATGATGACAAATCTGAAATATCAAAGTAAATTATAATATTAACATGAAACTATTACAATCTCACCCATGAGGTACTTCAAGTGTTATTGACTTCACTTGCCTTTCACCAAGACTATGGGAGAAACTTTACAATTACACCTCTTAATGGCTTCTTCAACACACCTTTAAACTGATGGCTTCCTTCGCACACTTTCTACAATATTTCTCACTACTTCTTTCTATGCTAAATGAGGGAGGTGGCTCTCTATTTATAGAACTTACAGGCTTATCCATCTTATCTCTAAGATAGGATAAGAAATCCACTCGAAGAATCATATTCCATACCTTAACTCTTATCTCGTACATGTAAGCTTATCTCGTTAAGATAAGATAAACCTTATCATTTTACATGGGTTCCACATTTTTAGACCTTTTACAAATAAAATACACAAAATATTTATGACCTCACTCCTTGTCTTTATTACCAATATAATATTTCTAATTCCTAATCATGTAGACCCTACTTCTCTAATTACCCAAACTTTGACATTTTAACATTACCGGACCACTTACTTACAAATATTTACTTTTACAACATTCCTATTGTTCTTTTGACTGTTACCATACTCCAAATTATTGGCGGCACCATATCGACGGTGCCGTTATCTTCTATCGACGCTACTACTAATTATACTTAACAACATCCTATTCCTAATACATACATTAATGAAATAGAAAGTATGGAGGAAAATTTTAGTGTCGATAAATCTGTTGAAAGGTTGAAATTCGTCAGTTTCTCATTCAGGCCTCTCTTGATTGTTGTCAGTTACTCCAACAAAGAAAAGTTGTCACCTTTTCCTCCAAATTGGTTGTGAAGAGATGTGCATAGCTGGTTCTAGTTTTGAATAGATCTTGCTTCAAGGCTCCTGAACCATTGTGAAGCTTTACCTCTGAGTGAAGAGGCTAGCAACTTGACTGTAATATCCATCTCATGGATCTCTTGGATTGTACAGACATTTGCAATATCTTGGACATGGTCACCAGGAGAAGTTTGGTTTTCCCCAGTGAAATATGGGATGCTCTTTAATGTTACAATCGGGACCAGATTTTGTGCATTCAGGGTGAGTGGGCTTGCCAGTGAAGTTGACATAAGGATTTGGCTGAGCCATTCTAATCGGCCTAAGTACCCTTCTTCTTCGAAAGAATGGCCTACTAAGAGGTGTTGATAAGGCTCTGTTTGGGGGAGATGGAGACCTCCTGGACTCTTCTCCTTCTATCTCGGAGATAAGTGTATGTGTACAAATTGCCCCTCCTTTCTTGTTCTAGAACTTGTTTGTATCCTTCTCATGAACTTGGGAAAATTGGACCTGTTGGAACCAAGTGATCTCTGTCCCTTTTGGAGTCGCCAGATGTGCAAGCGCTTTATGAGCTTCTTAAAAGCTAGAATCACAACAAGTGCATATCAACCCGACTATAATAAAGATGGAGACTTCCTAGTCCCATCGAGCGTGTCAAAAGCTGTTAGTGCAAAATCACAAAGCACCCCCAAATGAGTTCTATAGATCTGCTTTTCTAAGGTAGAGTCATTTGGTGTGATCCGCATAATATTGAACCTTCCCTAAGGTGTGGGACCTTACAAATGGAAAACCTCTCCAGATTAAAGGTTGGTTCCTATTCCTTTGTTTAGGTGCATGTGTGAGATCTTATAGAGGATCTATCTCTATACATAATCTAAAATTTTACCAAGGAGACATGGATAAAAGGGATACATGAAATCAAACTAAGCTATAAGGTGATGCACCAAAGGAATGATGAACATTCATTTTGCTAATGGAAACAAACCAACAAAATGTGTACAATAACCAAACACATATGACCGGGTCTATAATGGAAGACTAGATGAAAGAAAAAGAGACAAGAAAGGATCTAAAATCAATCATAGATGTGTTTTATTGCTCTGCAGATTGATACAATGCATTGCTAACGGCCAAGAGGTAGGAAACGTATTACAATTCTGAAGGGAGGTCTGATACTCCACGAGTTCCTTTTCCAAAAGAAAGGGGAGCCTGCAAAATGGGAGAATGTCCAACCCTTTACAATGAGTCTTGACCTGATGTATTTATAGACTTGATTAGAGGGAAGAAAAAGAAAAGAAGGAAAAGCAAGTTGAAGCTCAACCACTCATTGTTAATGCCTCTAAATTTTTTTGCCCCAAATCCATCTTGATTGTATCAATCTTTGGTTTAGCACCTTGAAGGAAGAGGAAAAAATGGAATGCATTGAATCTCGATATGGTTGTTGAGACAAGAAGATCCCGCATTAAAGTCCCAAAGATATTTTCTCCATTTTTTACCTACCAAGGTCTAAAAAGTGATTTTTATCTTTCCATGGCATAGAGGACATCGAGACGCTTCCAACGGTGTAATATTTGCAATATTTTGAGCCCTGAGTCAAAAGATATGCCCCTTCAAAGTTTGTATTGGGTCCATACAAAAGGGGCGGGAAAACTAGTTTGAAAAATGGGCCTTCTTTCGACCTCTGGGACACATGGAGGGCTGGATGCTAGTCTAAAGGTGGCCTTTGTATTTTTCTCTTAGAATGGCGTGGGGTGACATGTGGCTTCCTCCACCGGCCCGCTCAATTTATTTGTTTCTTGGTTAAGTTATTTGCTCGGTGGGATCGTATTCCTTGTTCGGGGACATGCGACAGCCTGGCGCTCGATTAGAAACCCTCTCTCTATTCGATCCTTGAGTTAGCGCCATTTGGACACTTGACACTCTTTGCACGGCCTACCACCATACATTGACTATTCAACCCGACTCTGGTTCCCTTTTGAGACTGGACACGTGGAGGCTCTAGCTCTGCTTGAAAGCCCAATCAAGAATTTGCCTTTGAAGGAGCATCGGTTTGACACTTGGAAGCCTCCGTAGGTCTTTGGAATTTTCAACGACCTTTCCCCTCCTTTTCAGGCCTTGGGCTACGTGGCAAATTGGCGCAAGTTTGAGCCTCCACTTTTGGATCTATCCTTGGGGAAGTGCCGCTTGGACATGTGGCAGTCTCCGCCCATACTTCTATACTTAGCCTTTTCGAGGCCCACCCAATCGCCTTTTGACCTTGTTGACCATTTACTACGTGGAGGGCTGGCACAAGTTTGAGCCTCTCGCCTTGGATTCCCATTTTGGAATTGTGGCTTGAGCCGACACTGCACCTTCTTTCTTAGTTGAAGAATTTTCAACGGCCCCACAACTTTTGGGGATTTAGATGAGTGGAATCTTGGAGCTCATTTGGGCTTCCCTTTATGGATTCACCTTTAGAGAAGCGTCACGTAGACATGTGGTTCTTTCCGTTGCCTCCTCCATACTTAGTCAATTTTGGACTCTTTCCTGAATGGTCTCGAGCTCGAAAGACTTCAAACTTCACCATTTTTCCCTCTTCTTACTCCTGGTTCCTCTGCGGCACTGCCCCTTCTTTTCGACCCTGCTATTCCATTGTTGAGTCTACTTGTAACTTGAAAAATGGATTTAAGACATGGAAACAACTTGACAGAGTCATTTCTTTTTTGCATAGGGTCATTTAATATTTCTCACCGCCACTCCATTGTTGAGTCCTTCTGCAACCTATTTACAAGATCTTAACGATTTTTCTCAAGTTCCTTCTATACGGGGTCATGGCCAATCCAATATTTTTCCCGGGGGGCGAAATATGGATAACACCTCCCAAGAGTGGTTTAGTCGCTTGATATTGCAATACCTAGTGATTTGTGAAAAAATTAAACTCAATTGCTAACAAATATTACCTAAACTTGTAGAGTGTAAAAATTCATAACTAAAGCTTCACGTTCTATAGTTGTGTAGTTTCTCTTTGCAGGTGAAAATTTCCTACTTGCAAATTGGATTGGATGGTCTATACCTCCTTCCCCTGGTTGAGCTAGAATTGTGCCAATTGCACTACCTGATGCATCAACATGCACATGGAAAATATTTAAACATCTGAATATAATTTTATTGGCACACTAACTAGTTTTTATTTTAATTGCATGAATACATTTTTGACATTCAATTGTCCATTCAAAATTTTCACCCTTAAGTAATAACTTCTCCATTGGTTGTACTATGCTTGCATATCCCTTGATAAATTTCTATAATACCCTGTATGTCCTAGGAATGTACAGAGCTCTGAGGGTATTTTTGGTGGTTTGAGTCCAATTATGACAACTATTTTTGCTTGATCAACCAAAATTCCTTCTTTACATAATATGTGCCCAAGTAACACTCCAAATGGTGTAAAGATTTTTTTTTAAAAAATTAATGCAATTTGCAAATCTCTACATCTTTCTAACATTAAGCATACCTTGGATACATGTTATTTAAATAAGGAGAATATAACCCAATCATCCAAGTATACTTCTAGGAAGTCATGAATGAAATCTTTGAACGTGGTGACAAAAATTCAGGAAAAGATTGCGGGTGTATTTTTTAGTCCAAATGGCATGATCTTATATGCAAAACTTCCCCATTCAGTTGTGAAAGTGGTTTAGCTTGATCTTCTTGCATAATTGGGATTTTATGGTAGCCATTGAATCCATCTGTAAAAGAGTATACTTCATGTCCCACTACTACTTCTAATATTTCATCTATGAATGGAGTTGGGAAGGGGTCATTAACACATGCATCATTTAGAGCCCTATAGTCTCCATAAATTCTAATTTCTCCCATTTTATTGGGTTGGGTGACTATCAAACTTACCCAATCTGATTTTTCTATTGGGTATATTAGACATGCTTCTATCATTTGATCCAATTATGCTTTTACCTTGGCTTTCATATTCAAATTCAATTTGTATGGTTGTTTCTTTATAGGTTTTGCTCCTTCTTTCTACTTGATGCACATTTAATTGATTGATAGATCCTTTTATTTCACTAACTTTAGTAGGGAATGCAACTTCATAGTCTCATAATAATTGTAATATTTTTACATCTCCTTTTTTGTCTAGTAATCTCCAACGTTAGGTAGTTTTACTATCCCTAGTGGTCCAATGTCTTCTACACTCTTGCACATTGGTTCATCATATATTTTAGCCTTCCCCTTATTACAAGTCTCTTTAATCATCATGGATCCTTCTTTTTCTCGCTATTTTTAGATTGTGTAGTTATGATTCTTCTTTATTGTGCTCTTATTTTTCTATCAGTATTGGGTGAAGATGTCCTGGTTCGAATATTCCACTTAGTTTTTGTCCTCTTCATTTTTTGGTCCTTATTGTCTTCGTTATTATCCCCCACCATGTTGCAGCTTTTCACTTTGCATTCTTCTTTTTTCTCTCTGTTGCAGTCTTTGTCTTGTACTACACAATTTTTCTTGTTGTTTCCCCTAGAATTTGGAAATTCTACTCCTCCTTCCGAGTCAATAGTTCATATCATAGGAATGTTTAAATTAAGTGAAGAGTAATATCAACCATAGGATTATTATCTTAAAAAGTAAAATTTTGGATAAAATCGTATTGCAATTGTCCCCACTTCGGGTTTGTTTCTTCTTCATTCTTGGTGAACATACTATGCTTTTGGTAGTGGTGTCAATATTTCTAATAATATATACACCCACCATTTTGGATCTATCTCCTAAATTTTCCAAGCCTAAATGGATTTCTAGATATGTATTTCTGTGCACTCTTCCACGCAATACTTAGGCCATTTCGTAGTAATCTCATGCTCTAGTGCAAATATTGATCACAACATTTTTATGGCTTCCTTCCAGGTTAGATTCTTTGACTTATGCACAACCCACCATGATGTAACTATTCCTTTGAGTGCATAATCCAATGTGCTTATTCTTAATTCTTTCTGAGGCACATGTTTTTGTAATTCTACCAAGAATGTATCTAAATTCAAAGTTCCAAAGTATTGTGGAATACATTTTTCTTCAACATGTACCATCCTCATTGGTCTTATCTCATGCTCCCTTCTCATCCAATGGTTCAAATTTGCATTTGAGTCACCACCAACTGAGGATTCCATTTCCCATGGGATATGAATTTCTCCATTTGGCTCTATATAGTCTTGATCATGTCGTGCAAAGTTATAGAGTTGTGATATCTCTGATTTGGTTGGGGCTGAATATTATAACTTGGTTCTTCTCCTATGAATGGATTCTTGGCATTAGTTTGAATCATGTTTTTCTATTCTAGGACCTCTTCCTTTCTTATTTCTTACATGCATCGAGACAAAGGCCTTTTCCTGATGTCTCGCCTTAAACCAACATCATGCGCATATGGAGACAATGGTTCTTTAAGAATGGTATATGACTTGATTCAATCATGTTCATTGGAATTATAATAATAGAATCATCAATATGTGCTTCCATCTAATTAGTAACTTTTTAGCGTCATGTTTCCATCATATGCCCACTTCTTTCCAATCAACACTAAATAATTGGTTTCATTTTTTTTCATATCTATGACTTCAAAATCTCCTTTCAAACATAAGTCTCCTACTTATTTTTCAATGTATTTGAATCAAATAATTGGGTATACTCTTCCATAATCTATGAGGTTGAGTGTAATAGGACTATATGCCAAAACATGGGCTCCTGTTGCTTCCCAAGTGTATCTTAGCATCATGTTAATGGTGCTTCCAAAATTAAACACTGCATCTCCTATTTCATAACCTCCTAAAATTACATTTAGTCAGGTGTGCACATCCCACGGCTTCTTAGTTTTTATATACCAAACTAGTTTCTTTAGTTGTACAACTTTGTTTGATATACACTTGTAATAAGGTTCTAATACGATTGGATATGTTATGTGAGATATCTTCATTGCACAATACATTCACCTCATTCAACAAATCTTGTAGAGCTACAACTACTCCTTCTTGTTTTAATATTCTAATCATTTATCCATAAATTTGAGCTTCTATTGCACCGTATTTTGTGTAGTCCCTCCCTATTTTGAATTGATTGGAGTAAACTTTTAGCTTCTTCCAATAACACCTATTTCTTTCTTAGGTCAGAATAGGTATCTTGTGTGCACGACGTATGTGGGGATCCATAAAAATATCCTCATGCTTCAAGCCTTGTTCTTTCCTCTATGATCATGTAATAGCTTGAGACTGCCGATTTCTTTAGGTACCACATTAATCATCTTGATATTGCGTAGTTATTTTTCTTTTATTTATTTCTCCAATATGGGATAATCTTTTGTATTGTGTTACGCTTGCACACTCGAAGTAAGCGTAGTAGAAGTCACATTTAGGATTTGACAAAAATTGTGCAATGTGGTTTTTCTCTCCTAAAGGTAGAAAATCACCGCTTGTCATTGGGGGTCCTGGGTCCTATCCTCATTTTTGGTACTCACCCTAGTAGCCTCCTCGCTACACTCCTTATGGTCTTGGTGGTGCATTCCAATATTTTTGGCCTTCATATCCTCAATATTGTGCCTGCAGTGAATGCATATTCCACCCATGTGATTTCTAAGGTAAAGGAGGTGCCCAACCCATGTTACTTTATAGAGATAGTTGTGCCCAAATCAGATTGAATTGAGGATATTGTGAGATCTATTGCAGATTTTTTTTGTGGTGAGGATGAATACCATTGTGCAATTCGATTTGGTGATGTTTCCATTTATCTCTCTATTACAAAATTTTATGCCATAAGTGTCATTTGAGTTTGTACTACAAAAACATTCCTAGTAATTTCCTCATTTACATCCATCAATGCTTGGAATTCTTTAGTTTCATGAGTCATGGCCTTGCAAAAATAACATACCACATTTTGAGGGTGCCTCACATAGTGTTGCAACAAAGGAAAATTGTTAATTGCATGTCCAAATATTTTACAAACATCACAAAATTTACTTCGCCCTCCATATTTCATATTGTGGTATTCATTCTTATGATGTCCTTCTTCCCACAATTTGTACACCATACACTAAGTCTAGGATTCTTTCCTTCTTATAGTTCCTCCAATATTTGCATTAGAGCATCAATCTTTACTTTTGTTTTGAAATCAGGATTACTACCATCTCCATAGTCCCCAATTTTTTCTACTCTAATATTTACTTCAATGTCTTCTATTTTGGCTGAATTTTTTTCTACATAATCGCAATCATATTTTATGCGTAATCATTCCACAAACCAAACAGCTTTGGTTGAATCATCAAAATTGAAATTTTCTTTATTCATGACATCTAAAAATATTAGGTCATATTCTGTGACTGTTTCTCCTAGTCTTTGTTTTATTTCTTTTAGATCTTGAATTATCTCCTCGACACACTTATTTCTTTAAATTACTTGAGTTAGAGCTTTGTGGATGTCCTATAAATTATGTGAACTCAATTGTCTTGAGTAAATGAATTCCAAGGATATTCCCTATAGTGCACCTATTAGTTCACATTTCTTAGTATTGTCATTGGTGAATCCTTTTGTGCCCCATCACATGTCACAAGTCAACAAGTAATGTTCAGAGGTCTGTAGTTCTATCATACTATTGTAAGATTGTATATGGGTTAGAATAATGAGACATTATGATTCCTCTTCCCAATTGATATCCTAGTTGACTTTGCGCAGTTGGAAAGCTCTAGTTCTACCTTGAATTTAGGTGTGCTTTGGGTTGCGACTTATTCACTCCAATATTTGTACTAGCCACGATATATTTAGGTTTTTCTTCTTCTAATTCTTAAAAATATACAAAATTGACCATGTACTTTAGAATGATGGAGCTATGGTTACTATCTTCTCCACTTATTTCATAATTTCCTCTTAGCACAATTCTCTACAATGAAGGAACGTGTAATGAAAATTATACTTCTCAGAACTTTTCCTACACCAATTTATTCTACTCTTGATTTTAATATTGATTTTGTTTTGGATTTATGTTATAATCTTCATCATAATTATTGTAGAATTTCAAATTATTATATGTCATTTAGATAATCCCAAGTAATCAAATATATATTTAGATCTATGGATATATATATCCTAGAAGAGGGGTATTATCATCTTCTATGGGCCTATGAGGGTCATGTTTTATTCTTTCCTCATATTATATGCTTGCTTGATTCTCACAATACCATGTTTTCCATGATGGTTTCTTTAGGTTCAACATCCACTACTTACTAAATATACTCTTAACTACTTCTAATCAATTTTCCTTGGTTTACTTTTCTTTTTCCTAGTTTCTCCTTTAGCTTATGTTTATGGTTCCTTTGTTCCTCTTATGATTTTCTCTTTAGGTACATGCCTCATTACACACCCTTTTGTTCACTTTGGTTATTTTCAGTCATAATTTCCTGGTGCGCCACTACTTATCTGTCACAAATCTCCTCTACATGCGCTTCCTTAAGCCGAAGTATTTTATCCAATGTGACCCAACATACGTAGTCTCTAATGCCACAACCTCCCTTTAATTATACTTGAGCACTCAATGCTTTATGCATGGTCTTAATTTTTTTAGCAATTCTTCAGAAGTTCTCATGAATTTTGAAACCTTTCTCCTTTTATTCCTCTTATGGTTACCCGTGAGTTTATTTCTTTTCCATACCTCCTTTATCCACCCCACACTAAGGGTATGTGTAGTCCTTTGCACATATAAAAACGTAGATTGTGATAATCTTCTGGCGCAAAGTGTGCAAACATTCTTATTACATAAAACACTGAACTAAATTGACAAAACATAACGAAAGAAGGAAATACATTAAATGAAATACAGTAAAGGAAATCTAATCTAAATGAAAATATTGCCTTATTACAAACACCAAGAAGGCTTATTTATAGTAGGGCTTCAACATACTCCCGTTGAAGTAATCAGTAACCATGTTCCATCAAGCGCCTCTAACTAGCAAGCACTGACTTAAGTATATGAGTGATAACATACGGTCCCAACCAATGCACCTTAAGCTTGCCTTGGTCATGAGAAACTTTGAATCATAAATAAGTACCATATACCCAACTTCAAGATTCTTTTCCTTGATATGTCTATCATGTTATGCCTTCTTTCTGGCCTTTTCCTACTTCTGAATCCAACGTGCTATGGTGTGTATCTCATCCAGTTGTATTAACTTTTCAATTCTTTCTCATCAGCTAGACCTCTTGCATGAACAATATGCAAAGAAGGTAACATGAATTCCATGGGAAGAACTATTTCTGCACCAAACACCAACTAAAAGGGTGTGGCCTTATTCAACCATTTATAGGTTGTTCTATATGCCCAAAGTACAACATAAACTTTATCATCCCAATATTTTCTCCCAACATCACAACTTTTTGTCAAGGTATGGCTCAATATCTTGTTGAAGGCTTCAATAGTCCCATTTTCTTGAGGGTGATAAGGTATAGTCTTGTGGTGCATGACCATAAATTCATCTAATAATATCTTGATTGTCTCATTCAAGAAGTGTGTTCCCCTATCACTTTTCATACTCAATGGACATCCATACCTAGTAAGAACATTTTCCCATAAGAACCTTGTTTTTGTAGTCGTTGTATAGTCCTTTATAGGTGTTGT
Organism: Taxus wallichiana var. yunnanensis; assembly: GCA_018340775.1. Taxonomy (NCBI): domain Eukaryota; kingdom Viridiplantae; phylum Streptophyta; class Pinopsida; order Cupressales; family Taxaceae; genus Taxus; species Taxus wallichiana. The sequence goes on from CM031240.1 coordinate 171,700,564, forward strand.
TTCTGCCCACCTTGTAAGATAATCTATACAAGTGATGATGTAGCGTGATCCAGTTCTACGCACGACTACGGAAATAATACCCACAAAGTCTATTACCCATTTTTAAAATGGTTTTGCAATAGTAATAGGCCTCAAAGGCATTCCATATCTTTTCCTAGGTTTTCCAAGGCTTGATAGTGATCATATGCCTTACAATACTCTTTACAATCCTTGTATAGGGTCTCCCACCATAAACAAGTGAGTAGAATCTTGCGCACATGAGTGCATCTCCTACATAGTACCCACCTATAATACTGTCAGGAGCCTCTTCCATGATATCTATGCACTCATGTTCTAGTGCACACTGGAAGAATACTTCGCCTCATCCTTGTTTTTATAAGTCACCACCGATCAACTTGAAAGGTACGATGTGAATCGCAAGTTGTTTCTTTTCCAAGGCTTTCATTCTTTCTAGCGGCATACCTATGCATAAAAATATAACAATATCCTCCAATTCCAAAGGTGCGTGATTTAACATGTACAACTATGCATCAGAATTATATCTTCAATTATCTGCGTGTCCTCTCCCCGATCAAATTCTTTATAAGTGGTCGGGCCATAATTACTTTTACTTGGTTTTACCACAACTTTAAAGTCAAATTCCTGGAATAAGAGAACCCATCGACATATGTGCCCCTATAAAACGAGATTATTTACCAAGTATTTCAATTCCATGTGATCTGTATAGAACACAAAAGGTGTTGCTAGTAAGTATTTTCTAAACTTATGTAGTGCATAGATCATCGAAAAAGGCTCGCGCTCTGTAGTTGTATAGTTTTATTATGCAAGAGTTAACTTTCTACTAGCAAATAAAATAGGATGATCTATAATAAATTCTTGAGGTTGAGCTACCACCACTTGCCAATGGCCATACCAAATGCATCCACATGTACATGAAAAGGTTGGTTCATCGAGGGAAAGCACATAATAGGCACCGTAGTAAGCCTCTCCTTTAACGCTTCAAATGTGTGTTGTTGTGGTTCTCCCCAATAGAATGTCCCTTTTCCTTTTAGTAACTCCTCCAAGGGCACGAAAATTTTAGCATATCCCTTGATAAATTTTCTATAATACCCTGTGTGGCCCAAGAATCCACACACCTCACTCTACTTGGTAGGCTCGCCCATCCTAAAATAAATGTAAACTTGACTAGATCTACTAAAAACCCTCCATATAGATAATATGCCCTAGCAAAGTTCTAAAGGTTGTAACAAATACATGCTTCTTGATGTTTAAAGAGATGTTTAACTGTCTGCACCTCTCAAACATTAATATCAAGTTGTCATAATGATCCTTGACAAGCCCATATACTATCCAATCATCTAGGTAAACCTATAAGAATTTGTGAATAAAATCTTGGAATTCTTGAACAACTATGGGCGCAAATACAATGTCACATTCTTTAGACCAAAGGGCATCACTGTATATGCAAAGCTTCCCCATTCAGTCGTGTTGGTGAGAAAATTTGTCTTGTGGAAAAATTGGTGGGTTTCTAGCCAATGCTATAGGAATCTAAGTCCCTCTACTTGAACGGTGCAGATTCCATATGTGCATGCGCGAAAAAGTGGATTTTAATGGTGGCATTTCGACCAGAGATCCAACAGGGGCACTCCACTAACCCTATGGCAAAGCTAGCAATTTATCACTAGAGAAGAACTTTGTTTGAGAAGGGGGAACATAGTGAGAATGGAGATAGGAGAAACTAATGTTGTGAGTAGAATATCAGATGCTCACACACATTAATTAGAAATTTCATTTACATGCATTTATAATCAGAAGAAAAACAAATCCGCAGGAGAAGATACAAGACCGAATGAAACCCATTGGTCACAAAGTACCAATCAATTCCTCAATCAAAGAGGCAATAATACCTTCTTTTTATTATGGAAGCTCAAGCAAAGTTTGTACATAGCTTGAGAATGGAATAAATTCAAGGAAGAAGAGAAAATAGGAGAAGAATGGTGTTTTCTGTCTTCTCTAGGTACAGAGCACTCTGGTCTTTGTGAAAATCAATCACCAGCCCTTGGAATGATGTCGAGAAGCCATTATACCCTTTGCCAAAATGGTTACAATCTTTGCAAATCCTCGATGCCTTTTCAAATTCCTTTGTTGTGAAGAAAATGCTCATGGCGGGTTAAAAACTAAATCTTGCTAAGTAAGCTGTTACATTCAATTTTCTAGTTTAAATATACACCATTTGATTTGATCCTATAGCATTGAAATTAGGTCATCCATGTGGCAGGAAGGGATTGGAGCGGTTACAGGGGGAAAGCCCTTTTACATTTTGTGATTTTTTAGAGATTTGGCAATTTGGAAAAAATTGGCCCACACCCTCGCTTTGACTTTTCAACTTAGACATGTGGCACCTTTTGATTGGAAATGGGGTCGCGGCCCTTTTCTCAACATTTTAATCTTTTTGTAAAAAGGCTCAAAACTCGATTTCCTCTATCGCCCACCGCTCCGATTTGACTAGGACACGTGGCACCTTCACCTTTGACTTTTTTCTATGGGTTTCAACTTTGACTTTTACCTTTATAGCCTGATCAGGGTCGGGTCATTTTTTAACTTTTCACCCTTTTTACAAAAAGGCTCAAAAACTCAATTTCCTCCACCGGCCTGTTGTTCCGATTTGACTAGGACACATGGCACCTTCACCTCTTTTTTTCTACGGGCTTCAACTTTGAATTTTACCTTTATATCCTGATCAGGGTTGCGGGTCATTTTTTAACTTTTCGCCCTTTTTACAAAAAGGCTCGAAAACTCAATTTCCTTCGCTAGCTCGCTGCTCTGATTTGACTAAGACACGTGGCACCTTCACCTTTGACTTTTTTCCCTACGGGCTTCAACTTGTACTTTTACCTATATAGGCTGATCAGGGATGTGGGTCATTTTTTAACTTTTCACCCTTTTTACAAAAAGGCTCAAAACTCAATTTCCTCCACCACCTACTCTCACGCTTTTGAGTTTTTGGCCAACTGGGTTTTCGTGTCCCAAGTGTCCAAATTGAACTTCAGACACTGGGAAAAAACTTCCACTTTTTCCACAATCAGCAATTTTGGATTTTGGGTCCTAAGTGTCCTCGTGAACTTGTGCAGGCACTGGGACAAAACTTCTACTTTTCTCGCAATGAACCGAAATAGCAACTTCAAACTTTCCGGGGCATGGGAATATTTATTATTTTTGCGAAAAGTGACCAAAAGTGTTAAGTTCATCAAAAATCCCATTCCTCCCCATCCAATAGGGTCTGACCATGCACTGCATTTATTGGGGTCAAAATTTACAGGGAAAAGACGCCCGTCATCCCGATTGTGGAAAATACGCAGAGGAAGAAAAATTCATCTTTTTGAGTCTAATTTTTTTAATTTCCTTCATGAACCGTGAGGCATGGAGGCAAAACAATGATTTGACAACCCTGGCCATAGAATAGGTGAACAATTTTGATCACAAAGGAGATTGAAAAGAGGATATTTCATGCATAGATCGGGAGATGGAGAATTTCTCAAAATGAGGAAAATAGAGTTTTGAAACAGCACTAGGGCATGAATTTTGCTAAATTATTGAATCTCTAACTTGTCTTAAACACCAAAATGACATAAGCTCAAAAATTTGAATTTGGCTATGAAATCGCAGAAAGCGGTTGGTAGGATTCTCATGGATACTTTTCGTCTTTTAAAAAAAGATCAATCCATGGTCGTTCATCACTCGAAACTACCTCTTTCATAGTTAACCTCTGTGTGCTATGGTTTTGTCTTCTAAACAAGAACCTAATATTCCTCTATAGTCTTGTCCATGACTTAAAACGTCCACAAAAAAATGGGATTAAACTCCTTGAGTCAAACTTCCAGCAAAAGATGACTCCCTCAAAAGGGACATCTCTTCTCTTTAACTAGCCGCTATAAATAAACCTGCTCCCTTAAAGGACATCTATATAAAGTCATTGAAAAATATAATAAAATGTTCAGAAGTTTCCCACATCAATCAGCTTCACGAAGACCTCAAGGAGAAAATCTACTCATCCCACATAGACTTCCCGCATTGATCAGTCTATCAAAACAAAAACAAAAGTAAAAGCAAAAAGAAAAAGATTAAATTTTTTGTCATGGACTTTCCTATTTTGATCTTAGGTCTCTTGCCAAATAGGCATGCTATCTCACACTAGGTTATGCTCAAACCAACCTATTTTCATCTCATCACCTTTGTCACCCTAATTTTCTCGCTCGCTCAAGGGATGTGCCACAAATGCAACATTTCATGATCATGTGACTTTCTTCACCCTTAGAATAGTCAATTATGCAACGCCTTCAGGGTCTTATGTTTATAATCCAATCTTTGGTATGATAGAATTTTTATGGTCCTTATCAATTAAGAGGCTCTTGCTATCTCCCTTACCATTCGCCCTCCTCATTACTTATTGATTATCCTATACAGGACTAGATCATCGACACCTATATATCAAATAACTCAACCATGCCTATGACCTAAACTCAACCATTTTTATCTTGGGTATCTTTCCTATTTTGATCTTGGGTATCTTTCTAAGTAAACATGCAAAGTCATATACTAGGTTACGCTCTCCCATCCATTTCGCTTCATTACCTTTTATGCCCTAGTTTTCTCTATGCTCAAGGGACTTGCCACAAATGTGATATTTCATGATCACGTGACTTTCTTCACTTTTAGAATAATCCATTATTCACCGCCTTTAGGGTCTTATGTTCATAATCCCATCTTGAGTATGGTCGAATCATTAGGGTTCTTATCAATTAAGCGACTCTTTTGCCACCTCTTACCATTCGCCTTCCTCGTTACTTATTAATTATCCTATATAGGCCTAGATCATCGATGCCTAAATTTTAAAATGACTCACCATGCCTATGACCTAAAATCAACCATGCCTATGACCTAAACTCAACCATGCCTATGACCTACATTCAATCATGCCTAAAATTCACTAACCCATCCCCCTAATTCATCATATTCTTCCCTAGCTCATGGGAGAACTACATCGGGTAGGCAACACTTTGAGGGCATGGGGCCTTGAAGGTTAGCTTGACCACTCTTTAACTTAACCTATTTTCCCCTTCATTTCCCTATTCACATCCTACCTTAGTTTGTTTCCATTTTATATCAACAATTGGAAATTAAACCAAACAAGAAACAATTAATAAACATTTTTGCCTCATCATCACATCGTTCATTTATCATTTTCACATTTCCACTATAGCAAATATTTGGAAACTTAAACCATAACATGCATATACATCATCATTTATTTCCCATAACCTATAACCTGACTCCATCATGCCTATGACCTGACTCCATCATGCCTATGACCTGACTCCATCATGCCTATAACCTAACTCCATCATACCTATAACTTGACTTCAACATGCCTAATTGACCTAACTTAGCCATGCCTATAAGACCTCGACTCAATCATGCCTAATTCACCTACTTTCCATCACATACACAAATAATAATGGAAATTAACACAAGTACACCATTCATACTATAACATGACTCCATCATGCCTATGACCTGACTCCATCATGCCTATGACCTGACTCCATCATGCCTATAACTTGACTCCATCATGCCTATAACCTAACTCCAACATGCCTAATTGACCTAACTCAGCCATGCCTACAAGACCTCAACTCAATCATGCCTAATTCACCTAGTTTCCATCACATACACAAATAATAATGGAAATTAAAACAAGTACACCATCCATACTATAAATATCATCATCTATATAAATGAGAAAGTATGTGTATACATACATATGTACACAAATGCAAATAAATCAAAATCCCAAAACTATCATTTACATCCTCACTATCTTCAAGACGCAATTTGGTATATGATAAAAATCTCATGTACATCCTCACTCTCTTCGACACGTAGGCTAGTATATATCAAAAATCACAAAAATAGAGGTCCACAAAAATATCAATCACCGGATACCCTCCATGCTTGTCTCACCTGTCTCCTCCTCCTCCTCTGCTCATGTGCGACATCCTGCTATTATCTGACTGCCCTCCATGGGCCTCGGCCTGACCTTGCTTTGGTACCTCACCTAGAGCTAGCCTCCATGAACTAGTGGCCTCACCTTGACCCTGTCTCGGGGCTCGTTAGACCCCTATACTCTCCACACTATGAGTGCGAGACTTGATCCTCTCACTCAAGCCCCTGTTGGCTATATACTCGTGCACAGGTAGGGACATTTATCCATGCGGCCATCAGTGATCCTGATAATATCTTGCCTCACCTAGGGCATCTCTGAACCTAGCCATGGGTAATATTTTTGGTGGTACCATAGGCCTTTGACCTGTACTTGTATTGTGGGACCCTATCCCATCCCTACTCGTAAACGGGACCCTATCCTTGAGCTTGTGTAGGAGCCTTTCGCTGTACTCGGCTCGAAGGGCCATAATCTATGCCCATGTAATGGCCAACTGGCCCTACAAACTTGCTACCCACACCTATAGGGCACCGTAGGGAGGCCATATGTACCTCATATCCATCCCCACCATGTGCGGGTACTGTGCCATTTGTACTACCCGGGCTGTAGGGCTACTACTATTCCTATAGAGCAAAGAACTCCGTGCCTCTAACCCTATCAACTACCTCTTGCACTATCCCTAACTCTATCACCGAGTAGCCACCGCCCCGTAGGGCATCCCTTTGAACTGTAATAGTGGCTTAGTCAGTGCGCCCTAGCCTCGGCAGTCTTGCTCGTAGCTACGCGCCCGTAGCTATGCGCCCACCATTGTCTCTGTACTCATCGTAACCCCAAAATAATCAATTCTTCGGCCTACCACCTGCTCCTCCTACCCTCGCAGTACTTTTAGCTATGGTAGAGGCATAGGCCTCTCCACATCGTCCCTCATGTACTATGGAAATGGTGGAGGTACATCCTGCGAAACCCAAACTTCCATCTCGACCTCGCCAACAGTATCATCTCATGCTCTCTCGCATAGTGCCCTCTATCCATTAGAGAAATTGTAGCTCATGTAGTTCTTCGACCATCTGCATTTATATGATGGGAAGCCCACATATGGCCTCCAAATGATGTCCACATCGAAAACACCTCTAATGCATGCCTGTAATATGCTACGTCGTGTGTAGCCCTAACAACAGTACCCATCCTGTAGCCCACAGAACCAAGCCCACCTCAAATGCATCATGTCAGGGCATGCCCACTAGATACACACACATGATGTGCTCATATGCCCAAAGAATGTAGGAGGAATGTACAACACAAGTGAATCTCTGTAGTCTCCCATAGGGCCATAACTATCTCGTATAATTGCACAAGAATGTTGATGCCCATGTAAATAGGGTCATGTCCTCCATCATGTCATGAAGAACCCCCATCAATTCCCATGGGAATCTCCCACCCTCTCGCATCTGGCAGTGCAAAACAACAAACTACCTCCATCATCAACACCACTAACCTCATCTCCTCCTGGATGGGCCCGGTACATATCTCCATGACTCAGGCTGGCGCTATGAAACCACATCTCTGCCACCCCTCACCAAACACTATCAACATCAACTCCTCAGATGCCTCTGAGGTAATGGAATAAACCTGCGTCCCCACTATAGGCAATCACAGGATCCTATACACATCCTCTAAGGTGACTGTGATCTCACATCTCAGCAGATGAAATGTGTTAGTCATCAATCCCATCTGTCGATGAGGGAGACCATCAGGCTTGGCTCCAAAACTATGTGTCAAGTAGCATTTGACCCTAATCAAGTTGAATTCTATCACATGGTGCCACTCCTCCTTGGCCGCGCGCTCCTCAGATCAATACTTAACAGGTGGTACCCTATCTCGCATCCGCAACTGGTCCCTCACCTGCATCCAACAAACCATCACATGATTAAACCTCGATCATACCCACATTTACCTGGATCTTCCCACATTTTCCCAAGATCCTTCCTACTCGTGACCTATCTCCCCACCTACCCTCTCTCATTTTTTTCCTATTTTTCCCTAAATGCTGACTGCCATCGGTTCTTATTGAATGACAACGATCTCCCAAAATCGACATCATTCACATAGCCCTCAACCGATGCTTTGGATAACTCCCACCAACGTCAACCAACCTCGACCGACGCCGGTCATTATCGTGGCATGAAATCCACCAAACCCTACCCTTTTTAATCTAAAAATTCCACATTCTACCCTCCGACCTACCCTTTCCTACCCAAATCTCACCTCAACCCACCCCCACCCCTCTTTCACCTACATACCACTTCCTATAAGTCCTATTTCATCAATCCTCCTTCTAAATTAAAATTTAATCCCCCAAACCCATTTTTACCCAAACCCGATTTATACAAACAAATTCCTCTAACAAACGTAGAATGGGACCAAATCCTACCTTGTCATAATGTCGTCTCCATGGGGGCACTTCAGTGACCACCGCACTAGTGGTCCACCTAACCCCTCTCCTACCTCTTCCATCACCGAATGCCCTCCTCATCACCAACCAACCGAAATGCTCACACCGATCTTGTAGACCCGCCTATCGAATGACCGATTTCCCACTTCGAGGCTCGCCAACTCACCTCTCCGTCTCGCTCTATCACTTTCCAATTTTCCACTTCTCCTCTGTTGTTTTATACTATTGGAAAATGACAAATGATTCCACAAAAATCATAATTTTCCTTTTTAATCCTAATCCGCTTATGACGACGCTCACCATTGGTGCCCTAGTCAACCATCGTTGGTCAACATGTAACTAGCGTCAGTCACACTTCAAACTAGTTTCCATTCCCCACTCCCTTTTCACTGTCACCACTCATGAGTGTCTATACCTTTATCATTCGCCACCTATCAACCATACCTACAAGCCCAACCTACCCCTACATTTCCTTATCTACATCTTAGGAGTTGTTATTTTACCTATACCTTGGCCTTGCACGTACCATGATTTGTTTTCTTGAACTTGACCTACTTGGTGTGACCATTGACCTTATGTACTCACTATACCTTGCGATGTTATTACCTATGTTATTTTATCCTAACAACTATACCTTGCCTATTTCCATGCCGTTTATCTTGACCAAACCTTTGGTGTACCGGAGCATACCTAAACGTTCCTACACCTGACCTACATTGTGTTTCTCGACCATATCCTATACCTTGGATACCTGAATCACTTCACCCTTGTTTGGATAATCCTATCGACCTTAGACGATGTAGAGTTTACAAGCTCTTCAACCTGGTACTGTGTTGCAATCTATACATGTGCGTGCATTTGATTGCCATTACCCGTGACCTGATTTTGACCTTGGCCTATTACCTATTACCCAAGTTGACCATCACCCTTTCCCATAGTACTCATACCCTTCCCCACCTATCTTCACCACCTACACATTTATCAAACCACTCACCGATTCCATATTACACCTCATTAGTGCCTAGTTTGAGGGGGATCACCTTCACCCACACATGGGGCAATCACTTCCTATTTTTGTCGTCACTTACCAATACAAGCTACGCAACAAAAAGGGGCAAAATGTAGACACCAAAATTGGGTCACACTCCCCTTGGTCCCCTTTCAAATAACCAACTTAAACACGTTCACCTAACCATAAACCTTATTCCCCACATTAATATTAATTTAATTATTTATAATTAAATTAATACTCATCCTCACTTCATTCATTATTTAATTACCTTAATTAAAACTAATTTCCACCTCACCTAGACACCTCACCATAGACCTATTCATAACATGTTTCCATAACTAAGACTTAGCCCTACTTACCTTAATGAACTAAGACTTAGTATAACCCTAAAAGCACATGCCTATTCTTCCTCTAACCACATTCCCGTGTATCTAAGCACAACGTTCCATTTAGACCCGAAAAAATGAGCAAAAGTTGGAAGAGGATAGCCAAGATCTGCTATTTTAGGCAACCTAGGATATCTCGCCTTAACCGATGCCGGTCAACCTGAAACCAACACCGGTAACCCTAAACCATTGTCGGTTACCATATAACCATTTTGGTAACCTTGTTTGAGAGGTTAGACACATTCTCGAGTTTTGGAGCAAAGGAGATTTGCATGTAAGCAAGAACCAGAGCTCTTTCACACATCTAGGAAGCCATAACCAACACAACCATTGATTAGAAGGTATTTGCATTCACAGGAGTACTCTAGGAAGTACAAACCATGGATCCGATCACCATCTCACCGATCAACCATCACCACCACCCAGCCATTGAACATGAACAATAGGAAGTGTGTCTCGTAACCTCTACCAATTCATTTCCATTCAGTTTATAAGAGTTCTTCACCTTTGTTTATCAACCATCGACTATATTTTCACCCTACCACTATTACCTTCTTGTGAAACCAACCATTCCCATCACTCCGAACCCTTTTAATCACCTATGTTTATCCCTAAGTACCTCTGAATATTACCAACATCACTTCAGACCTAAACCAACTCCTCACCATCTCTCGATCCACCTCGAGAAAAATCCCCAAAACTTGAACTATTGAGTTATTACCAACCCGTAGTAATCGCCGTTGGTCATAAAAGACCGATGTCAGTTTGTGTATCTAACAGTCTTGCTAATACCAGATCCCAATAACCCTTTTTATGTGATTCAAGTGACCTAGAATCTGATGGTGACTTGTTCCAACACCTTAGTTGTTTACCTTTTTCCGCATTTGATCATAGCCTAGCCTGTTATGTTAGATTTGTTTATTATATTTGGATGAGATACCTAAATAATATCAACTACAATAGGATTCTATTTACTTATGTTATTTCTTACATTAAATTGTATTAAACAGTGGGTTGACTACCATCGAGGAAGTATCACACTTCCTGGATCTAGCATACGCTAGGCAAGCCACTAACATATATTATTTAATCCTCTTTTTGTAGTCTTGTTGTGTATTTTAGGTAGTTCCTCCTAGCCAAAAGGAAGCTCTCACAGTCAACATTGGATCAAGAAATTAGAACGCGCACAACAACCTTCAAACCAACCATCTCAACAGGTATTCCTCCTTGGCCCATATCCTTATCCGTTTCATCTAAAAACTTACGAGTAAAATAGTGAAACAATTTATCCTAAAGTGTATATCACTAAAGGATGCTATAAGAAGTGATCATGTAGCCTATAACATATATCACTAATCTAGGAATGTCACATGAGAAAAATGTCGAATGGGGTAATGTGTGAGTGGTACGAGGTCCATTCGATTTGTATACCATCAACATCTAGTATAGATCATGAGACTAGAATGCGTCATAGGGTAGTGACCGCAACACATATAAGTAGACGATTAAAAATGTGTGATATGTGTACTAGATGTGGTGACGAGAAATTGTCATGTGTAATGTGTGTAATGTAGGAGGTATAATATGTAATGCAAGATGTATGGCTGATATGAGACATTTAGATGCATAGTAATATGTAAGATGTATGATGTAGGATGTATGTATGTAAGATGTGTGAAGATGCGAGATGTGTAGTGTCTATAGTTCAGTGTGTGATGTTCATGTGTAAATGATGCCCTCAACAGTCAATTGTGAACTGAAGCACAAGAGTGCATCATTTGGTAATTTTGATGCTAGGGTGTGTCAATAGGCACGTGTTGTAGATTTGGGGGAGTACACATAATGCCCCCAAGTGTGTAGTGGTGAGTGAACTATCTCGATGAAAGAAAAGGATGATGGTCCTCTACTCAATGATTGTGGTGATGAAAGTGTGTGATCATGCTCTAGGAGTGGTGGTATAACAGATAAATGTTACGTAGGTGAGTGAAGCCTATATGCATGCAATGGATGAGTATATAGTGGGTACCATGGTGTAACAAAATGTGTAGGTGATGGAGACCTATGTGAAGAAAAACATGGTGGTGGTGGACATCTACTTGAAATAAAACGTGGTGGTGATCTATGACAAGTTACAGAATCGTATGAGGAATGGGCCTATATTTCTTTGTTGGACTAGCAGAGTGATGAGACCATGTAGGTTGTATGCGAGTAGGTGAACTAGGAGTAGATGGTGCTTTATGTTCTATGGGTTGTGGCGTACTAGATGAAGCAGATGATACACTAGTTGTTGTGAGAGGCGGTTGTGACCATGGAGTAGATGAAGGTACACCATTGATAGAAATGACTTGATTATTATGGATGAATTTTAGACATAAATGATTCATGGAGATGATAGAATGAGACCTGCAAATCTAGTTGAGACCTAAGAGCATGTCACACCCGTCAACTACTTGTCCCATAAGAAAGGGTACAAGCATAGTGAGAGGACCTACCGTAATGTGAATTTTGACAACACCGTATGAATTATTCATCGATATGAAATTTGTGATAGTGGATATCCAATAGCGATGAGAAGTGGAATATAACATGCATTGATGGGCCAAGATGGGTCAACCTTAGTATTATTGATAGAGACAGATCCAATAGAGGCACTAATATGTAAGTGATTAGAAGAGAATGTGACATGATAATTACGATCAAAGAAAGAGATAACTGGTGGAGTAATGTTAGTGTTAGCCACCAAGAAATCAAGGGCCCTTAATGCAGGAGGAGGCACTACATGATATATATATAATTAGTGAGGATTCAACTGCTTTTGTGTCATGTTTTGGTAGAGGATTGTTAAATATTTTAAGCTTATGATTTTCGTTGATAGGTGAAGAAAGTTTAGGTTGGGGAACATCAATTTTACCATTGTCGATTAGGCCTTGGATAAGAATACAAAGATTGAAACAATGATTTGTGTAATTCCCTATGCACTAATGATATTTGTAATGAGCATTTTCATTGTAATTACGCCCTTTTGGTCGAGATGGATCTAATTAGAGCGAGGAGGAAGTGTGATGAGGTTACTATCGATAAGTTATGGTAGTAGAATATGTGGGGGACAGTGAACTTAGTGAATGTGTGTCAAGGCAGCTATGAGTGAAGCTCTTTAGTGGTAGATACCATGTTGACCATGAAGGTTTGAATGTTGAATTTATTTGAAAACATGTAGAAGATGATGTTTGTTCCTAATATTTAAGCTTGCCGATGGATAAAAGCTTGGTTTTGTGAAGCTTAAGAGTATGACATAGGTGGTCGAATGAGGGAGATGTCTCAAAAAGAACACTCTCCTAGAGAGGTGGTAATATAATCTGAATGAATAATTCTTGAAGCTTAGAGTCCACAAGCACATTTGACATCTTAGCTAAATTGTTTTTGTATCATAAGACATAGTTCACTAAGTGTTCGTTAGGTCCTTGATTAAGTTGTGCAAGTTAGGCATATGAGATCTTAGAGTCGATATTGATGAGAAGTGAGTAATAAAAACATTAGAAAAATGCGTAAAAGATGTTATAGAGTGAATATGTAGACCATAGAACCAACACATGGCATACTCTTGGAGACTACAAGGAAAAAGCTTTTTTTGCTAGAAGTGTGTGATCATCCGCATAATCAAGAAATGCTATGTGAAAAGCTCGAAGATGCTCTTGTGGGTCACCATGGCCTTTGAAGATGGGAAATTTAGGAGAGTTGAAGTTTGGTGGTAGTGGATACATAGAAATGGCAGGTGCAAAAGGAGTATGGAGAAGTGAAGTAGAGTCAAGAGATGGAGATACATGAGAAGTGGTGAGTTGTAGTTTCAGTCACGATATAAAGAAGTTAAATCAGGAGTATTCGAAGAGGAACCAAGTTGTGCATTGAGAGTATTAGGTGGAGTGATAGGAGCGGTAGTGGTAGGAATGGATACTAGAGTGAGAGGTTGAGTGGAGGCCATGGGAGCTGAAGAGTTAGCAATAAGTGGAGCCTGTGACAACATCACGAGTATTTTTAGCAATGACTAAAGCATGCAGAATATGTAGAAGATGGGTGGGATTATTACACAAATCTTGTTGAAAATCAATAAGTGTGTTCAATTGGTCTTGATTGACATTAGTATCCTCATTGTATGATTTCTCACTATTAGATGCTTCTATTTCATGAAGGGGAACATTGTGAGAGTTAGCAAAGGGATTTTTAGTTGTGGCCATTGATACAGATACCTCAACCATAGATTTAGAAACCCTACGGGAAAATAGAGGAAGATCAAGATGCTCAAGAGACCCAAATCGACCACTATGGGTGATGGGCATAAGAAGAAAACCCTAGAAAGAAGGTGGATTTGAGCGTGGGGTTCACCAAAATGATTATGCTAAAATGTAATATAATAGCCTAATCTAATGTAATTTTGCAGTAAATAAATGAATACTAAAATATTGAAATAATACTCAAGCAACTAAGAAATAAAAATATGAAATCCTAATGTGTAAAGAGGGTTAGAAGAGCTTTAGTTGATTCATAGATGTTGCTATACCGTGTCGCAAAGGAGATGGGCTGAACATAAATGGAGGAATATCACACAAAAGCCCTAAAACTTGTAGATCTAGTAGATTTGATTAGATTGGGGCACCTGGAGAGGGATAGGGGCACTTGTGGGAACCCTGGTTTGGATTCTAGTCACCCTGGTCTACGTGGATGCTTGAAAAATATCCTCTAAGGTGTCGTAAGAGGTTCACACTTACTTGGCCTTTTGTCATGTGTATGTCGCTGAATTTTTCCAAATGTCTCTATAAATCCAAAATGAATGAATCACTTGCAAAACCCCAAACAAAGCATCAAACCCTAAAAAAGGAAAGATGCAAATGAAGGGGTCGAGAATGTCCTCAGTTGCCAAAATGATGGACTTATCATTGAGCACTGCACTACATCTCAAACCCAATGTAGCTATTCATGTGTGCGGAATTGTGCCCTAGGTTTCTCTTATTCCAGTCGCACGTGAAGTAGCGAGCAAGTAGCTAGATGTAGAATGTAAATAATGTGTGCATGGAAACAATAGAATCCCCTCCTATGAAGTGTGATGCAGATGAACCATCCTTGTGTCCCTTGTGATGGAGCTAGATGGATGCAAATGGAGCTATAAATGCCTTTTATGGGTGCAAACTTAGGTGGATATAGTAGATTCTTAGTGCTTGGTCCCTTATTATGATCACATAACTTTATATTTATATGATTCCCTTTCTTGAATTTCATAATTAAACCCAAAAATTCCAACTATCAAAATGATAAGATGCTCAAATGGCTAGAAAGGACCTAGAAAGTGTGACCAAAGTACAAAGAGAACAAAGGTGCTTAGAGGGGACGGGGGTGCTTGATATCGACATCCCTGGTGGGCTTTGGTGTCTATAATGACAAATTTTGAAAGGTAAAAAGACACATTGAACAAGTAAGAGTGCAAGACTGAAATCATAAGCATAAAGCAAATAAAGGTGGCCAAAGACATGGGCTAATTAGTACTTTTCTTACTTAGGAATCATGCAAATAGTAGTATGTGATTGAGACTAAATAATTACCCAAAGTGCATGATTTTGTGTCTACGGGACTTGAGATCATTGGTCTTATGTAAACAATAAGAAGTTGGTTATTGATTGGAAGATAATAAAATGACCCTTGCCAACAAGTTTTGTGTCAATAGCCTTTATAGTAAAATGCTTGATTGTATTATTATTTCAAATAAAATACTTTAAAAAATCAATCAAATGCTTATATCCTTTTATTATTAGTTCTCAAATAATCTAACTCCAAGTGTTTAATTTATTGATAAAGGTCGATTAGTAAATTTATTTAAGTTGAAGCACTTTGATCTTGATGACCTTGATTGTCTAGATATATTTATCAACAATTTTGCAATCAAAATTAACCCCGAGATATTATTTAGACTATTATTTTCAATGAAGGCACAATGGGGTCATAGTAGTTACATGTATCATGGTCGTCACTTTGAGCTATTTAAATACATAGTAGGGTTCCAAGTAATTTATTAAGTGTTTAAAAAATGATCTCATAAGCCGATAAGTTAAGTAAAACATATATAAGGATTTATTTAAATCATCGGGGTTTAATTTATACACTTCAAGGTCACTTTATAGAAAAGGTTCATGGTGTATAAGCTTATTGGGGCCCTTGATATGTAGAAAGTTAATTGAGCCAAAAAATCAAATAAAGGGGGATACAAGATCCCAAGTGAGTATGAAGGGGACATATTGTGCATTTGGACCCTAATTTCTTTGAAAATTGGGAGCCCAATAGAGTTCACAGAGACTAAAGGAGTGTACGGGCCCAAGCATTGTCACATTCAAACTCAATCCAGATGTGAAACATGAGGCCTAATATTTCTTTGAATTTAAAGCTCATCAAAGGCATACACAAACTATTTATTTATCCATGGAGTATAAAATGAAATCTTTGTGCCTTGAACATAGTGTCCAAATGTTATAGGCAACTATTTTAGTCACTAAACATAAGTACTCTGTGATATTGACACACAATAATCACACATAGGCTCAAAATATTAACCATGCACAATGATGGTAGAACACAAGGGAAAAATTTAAAGGGGATCAATTTCCATAAATCAACATGAGAGATTTGTGAGTTTTGGTTAGTTAGAAAGATCTCATCTAAAGCTTATGAATGATGGAAAACTCAAGGTTATTTGACTCATGTGTAGGAACATGTAATTATTCAAAGGCTCAAGAAGTTGTTTAAATAATTTCACGGTGATTCAAATGGGTGAAATTTTGGAGTGGGACACCTTGCAACCTCTTTGGGATGATAGGGAAATAATAAAATCCCATAAGAAATACAGTATGTGGCTTTGATAGGTATTTTTATCTTTTTACTCTACTCCGAGGAAATTATTTGTATTGTTGTTATGAACTTATTATGTGGATTGATTTGTTCATGGGAAAGATTAAATTGACCCTAGATGTATTCTCTTATTTGTTGATATGAATTTATGATTTGGGTTAAATTATTCATGGGAAATAGAGCTCTCTCTCTATTTATCTACTAAAAATGTAATTGTTCACATTTGATGACTAAATTCCCTTACACCCATGGGAAAGTAAAAATAAAATCTTCTTTATCTGCGAAAAACATGTGTTCTTCCTCAATAATTTGATGCCCTTACAAGCATGAATAATTAGAAATTGGATTATTATTGAAATGTTTAAAGTAAATGTTCTTTGTTTGTTATTTCGATTCGCTTACATACCTAGGTAAATATAAAATGAAGTCTTATTAAAATTTTAAAAGTATATGTGTTTCTCTTGTTATTTAGACGCCCTCACATACATTAGAAATTAGAGAATGATGTCTTATTGAAATGTTGAAAGTATATGCGTTTTTCTTGTTATTTTGATGTCCTTACATACAAGAGAACGTAGAGAATAAAGTCTTTGTGAAATTATGAAAATGGGTTTGATTTATATTCAAATTAACTCTTAATTACAATTGAAAGTAGTCATGTTTAATATTAAATTATGTACTCTTTCTTAGTAATGGAAGTGGGTGGGTTTGTATTCAAAATTGAATCTTTATCACAATTGGAAGTAGTCATGTTTTATATTCAATTAAGCAATTTTATTGTAGTTAAAAGTGGGTTTGTTTTCATTCACACCGACTCTCTTACAATTAAAGGTATGTTTGGAATAACATTTAACACTCTTTCTTATTATTGAGAATGAGTTTGTAGCGTTCAAATTAACTCTTACTTATGACTAAAAGTGTTAATGTTTGGAAGTTAAATTGGTCATTTGCAATTACATGTAATTATGCATACATATCAATATTCTCTTATTCATGTTAGCTTCCCATATTTGGTTAGCTAAAAATTGAGTTTAGTATGATTTTAGGAGTGCACACACGCACGCACACACGCACGCGCACGCACACACACACACACACACACACACACACACACACACACACACACACACACACACACACACACACACACACACACACACACACACACACACACACACACACACACACACACACACACACACACACACACACACACACACACACACACACACACACACACACACAAAAAAAAAAAACACAAAACACATGCACACATTAATACCATTGGCTAATTTTGTTCAATGCATTTAATGTTGTCATTTATTATAGAGACAAGGTAATTGATAATGGGGTGGTATGTACCTAGTGAAAAATGTTTACCTTATAAGCGGTTTCTTATATGTGTTTTTCTATGTGATTAGGTATACCAATATGTATGTGTTAAGGTTGTCAAGTAAAAGATGTATCGTCCTTTCAGATCCTTATTTGGTGAACCATGGTTGTATTGTGAGTACAAGTATAGATGCATATGCACACATGCATACTCATATGGATATCATTTTGAATGGAACAAGATATTGATTATAGTTACCACCTTTTAAAAAGAAACTTCATAAATTTTTAGCAATTTAGTAACTAGGGATTTTGTGAACAACATTTATGGTTGAACTTTTCACTATGATGGGAGTGTGTACTAGGATCTTGAGTTAAGTATGTTAAAAAAATATGTTTATTTTTCCTTGTGTTTTGTCTTGTGTTTTGTTAGTGGTTGTTATATTTGGTATTAGATCCTAATTGAGACACCAGAAATCTAGGGGACATTATCTCGGGAATGTAAGGAAAGAGTGCATGAGGCATGGGAAGGGCACCACGCAGAGTTTTTAATTTCCAATTAGGTGAGTCATGTGGGACTCTAATAGGTATCATATTGATGTTTAAGTTATGAGGTAACCTATGTGGGGATTTTTAGTAAAACCATGTGGGGTGTGTGTGTTAGCATGAATGAGGTGAAGTAGGTTTTCTCCCTCACCATTATTGTTGACTTCAATCTTTTAGATTCTATTATTTTGTTGAAATGATGGAACTATAGTGTGAAAATGGTTTTAAATTTTATTATAGTATCATGGTTTAGAAATGTGATGTGTTGAAATATTATAAGACCTTAGATATAGGTTAGAACTGATGTGTGAATGAATTATGACATCTAGAAAATATTGTTTGTGTGATATTAAAATAGTACGTAAAGAGATGTTTTGTTCCCTTAGAAAATATTTTAGATGGCATGAGATCCATATATTGTGGTATTTGGCTCTTATTATTGAGTTAATCGTGGTCTCTAGATATTACTATTGAGGTAATTCGGGTAATCACTACTTATCTTAGGATCACTTTGATTATTTCTTAGATAATAAACATCTCAAAAATTGTGAAAATGATGTAGGGATTAAGACAACCCCAAAATGTTTTTAGAGTTCACACAATGGAATGAAACTCAAAGGTTCATTCTATTCACTCAATGACCTTGAAAACATCTACATGTAGTTGCTCTCTATGGATCTACAAACTCTCTCGTGGAGATTTATAGAAAATGGTGTTTCTCCTAAAGGAATTAACCTAGATTGAAAATAATTATTGACTCGGTTTTAATGGCATATATCTACTTAGCCACTCTCATATGGATTTATGCACTTTTATATGAATATTCAACAACCTCTCCTTAATCCCTAAATGGTGAATTCGTCGTATACACCTAATTTTTCACTTTTCACTTTTCACTTTTCATCTTTCATACCTGTTACTAATAATTGTCCTTGTGCAAATAAGGGTTGTTGATGCATCTATTTCCTGAGTGGGTGCCTTAAGGGGCTTTCCGGGAATGGGGAATGGTTATTCATGTAACCATTATGGGTTAGAGATAATACACAGAGAGAGTGTCACTATTTGGTCTTGGCCTTAGTTTGCATTAGGTATCCTTTTCCTCCTAGGTCTCATGCATATCATATTCATGATCTCTTGCTTGCATTCTACCATTTTACACCTTGTTCATCCTCTTTCATGACTCACAACACATTATTTTTACTTTTCATAAAACACCACTTCATTTTTGCATCCTTGGCCGACACAATCTCCTCGTGGGTGATTGTGTTAGTGTTGTGTTTTCTCATATCCTATACCACCACCCACGTGCGATGTAATCCTATATATGCCTTCACTTCACTTAACATTCATAAGGAAAGGAAAAAGGAAGATAAGACACCTGAATTGCCACTTAATTTTATCTTTTGTGCCATCTTCGCATCTTCTCGTCTAGATTTTGGTTCATCTTACATTGTGCTTGGATTGGATTGGACACCTCTCTTCTTGGATGATTGCTTGCACTATTGGGTCAACATATAGTGAGTCTAGGATAGGAATGGTCTTCCCTACTCCACCTAATAGCGAATCTCTCTTTGTGTGCTACTTCTCAAGGGAGATAGATGCATCAACAACCACCCTACAGGTACAAGGTAAGTTCTCTAACCCTTCTTTGTCACTTTTCATAGATTAGTTCAACTCCTCTTCATTATGTTATGTTAGCTTAGTATTATGCATGTTTGATGCTAGTTATCTTAACACTCTTATTACATATCAGTTCTTTAGTTACTTTTATTTCAGTCATTTCATGCTTCTTTCCTTTATTTTTGATCCATACCTCTCCACACCCAATCACCAATATCTTAGTAGGGTTCCAACCTCTATCTTGATCACGGGCGTTGGAAACCCTAGGTTGACCTAGTGTAAGGGTTACTTCCCTCTAGATATGAAACCCTAGTGCTAACTTTATCCCTTTTAAGTCTATCCCCTTATATGTCGGTACTTGCACGTCTTATACTCGTTGCCTCGAATACCCTATTTGAACAGATGAGTAATTGTACATATTGGTAAGAGACATTTGGGCCCACATAAATTCTTTGGTGAACCTAATGTAAATCATACCAACCTTGTGATCAAGAATAGCTCATTAAAATCACCCATCTCTTATTTTGACTTCATATAAGCATTTAAAAATCCTCAAAATACTAAAAATATGTTTGCAAAGACACCATCGCTCGGGGGTGATTCTATTTTTTTTCTTGTTACATTTGTTTAGGAACCTTCGACCCATGTGCAAACCTTTTTAGACAACCGATCCTATTTGTCCCTCTAAATGTGTCTCCCTACATTACCGGCTCATGTGTAAACATTTTACTTGGCCGATTTTGTCTGCAGTGTAAATTTCTAGAGTCTTATTTTTAGCTTCCAAGTTGTAAATATGCCACCTCTGATTATATTTTTGGCACAATTGAACCCCATGAACTTTTCCATGGGGTATTCCTTTGTGCCTACATCTCCTCTCCATGCTCCTAAGTGTTCTAGCTCTCATCCTAAAAGCACTACCCTTCCTAGTGACCCCAATCTCACATGTGAAACTTTGTTTTCCAAACCTTTCCCATCTCGATCTCTCGGATCGGGGTCATGTAATTGAAAAAATAGATAATGGATCCATCATTAAAAATATCAACAACAATGAATACTTTACCCCTGACAAAGATGGAGGTTTTGAAATATATCCTTTGATGCAATGCACATGACCATGCTCTATTTGAATCGGGGACTATTATACCATGATTAGACTCATCCTAGTAGGATCTGATCTCGAACGAGTCTCCCAAAGACCCAACCAATGAACATTATAATGATGAAAATCACCTAAAAATAAAATCCACTCTTCCTCTATAGATCCTAACATGGTAATAGTTAAGCTGATAGATCAGATAGCCCTATCCCAAGCTACCACCACAAATAGCATCCTTCAAATGTAAAATTAGATGTTATAGCTAGCATCTCAAAATGTGGCACCTATATTTCCTTCTTATACCTCCCTCCATTGGTGGATGCACATGGGAATCCTATTCCTCGTCCCCTAGTTTAGAGCAAGATGCTACTAACTATCGAAAATGAACCCTTAGCTCCTTACATTGCTGCCATAGACTTAGGAGAGACTGTCCCTACCATCTCCTACAATGGTTCTATGGATCCAAACCTCTATCTTAAGACATTTGGAAATATTTACAAAGAATTGATTGAAACAAATACCTATACAATGTCTGTTAAGCTTCTAGAAATGACTTTTGTAAGTGAGGCACTAGAATGGTACAACCAGCTTCCTCCTTGCTCAATAGTTGATCTAGAAGGCTTAGTGAAAGCTATCATTGTAGAATTTTAGCAATAATGCCTTCCCAAAAACACCGTATAAAATTTCCTAAACCTTAAGCAAGGAACTCATGAATTTGCTTAAGGCTTTATTAAGAAATAGAAAACACTTTCTATATAAGCTAATCATAATCTTGATAATCGAAGTGTATGCCAAATATTTCTTAAGTCCCTTATGCCCACTCTTTAATATAAATTCTGGTCTTTCTCTCCTAACACAAGTAGAAGAAGCCCATAAGCAAGCTAAATGACAAGATCATCTCAGGTGTGAGTTTGGATGTGCTTCTAATACATCACCTAAACTCAAAAGCACAAAGCGTAATCATCCAATAAAATCCTTCTAGAGAGAAAAGAGTAGGAGCACATCATGATTCTTCTTACACCTCCTTCATACTCCCTTATCTCGCATTGAAATTCTTCAAATGATTCCAACTTTGTGGATAGTTTCTCCTTCAAAATAGGTGTTGCCTAACATTAGGGGTGATCTATTCTATTGGTAACATGCCGCTTTATAGGGAATTCTTCCTTGGTTATTCTTTCGACTACTCTGCCATCATACAAGAATGTTATGAGAAGTATGAATCCTTAGAGATATCCCATTTCAACCAACAAAACAAACGTCATAAGATCCCCAATGTTGATATCCTTAGCCCTTGGTCATATGGTATGGTCATATGAGGGCTTAAGTTTGTGATTCCTACTAGTAGGTGCTTAACTCTAGCTCCCTTTAATTTTATTTGTGTGGTGAAGGAAAGATCATTTTATTTTGTTTTTAAAATAAATAGTAGAGCATAAAATTGAAAAGCTTGTATCTTTTGATCGGTAACTCGATTTTGAGTGTCATTTTTTTTGCAAAAGTGCTTATTTTTGTGCTCTTTCCATTGGAAATATTTATTTTGAGAATCACACTATAATTATAAAGTTTCATATTGTAACACACACTCATTATAAAGTGCCAAAATATGGGGGCTCTTGTTGCATTGTTTGGTTCTTGCATTTATTTTGGTGATTTTTTGAGAATGACGTCTTTATCTACTTTGAATTAGATCATGTTGAGCCATTAACAACGCATAATTACCACACATGGAAACCAATAATGGAAATAATAATTAAGCGAGAAAGGATTATGGGCTTTAACTTCTTGAACAACCGGTGTTTAGTAGAGAATATGAAAAATTTCAAGTATCCGAAAGTGCAAATTTGATGAGTGTATGGGTTTTGTTAGTGTAGGTTATTATTTATCCTTTTATTTATTTATCAATATAATTATTATACTTGTGTTAGCTCTACAATTTTGGGTTGGCTTGCTTAGGTGTACTAGTTGTGTGGAGTTAGCTTACTAGTTGTGTTGAGTTATATTATCGATTTATGCGGAGTTAACTTACGGTCTTGGAGTTTACTTTACTACTAGTATTAGTTAGTGGTAGTTCTTCACCAATGATTTAGGTAGTAGTTACACTTCCCTCCTCCTATATGTACATATTTCTTATTGAGTAATTCAAGTCATTGTATTGTAATGTATTGAGCATTATGGATTATGATGGATTTCCATATATGGTATTTTAGCTCTTGTTTTGAAAATCTAATGTGGTCTGCTATTATCATTTGAGATCGTCCCTTTCTTGGTATCGAGCTATAGATGATGTAGACATCCATTTTCTCTCTTATGGGGGAGCTATTCTGGTGAAGCTTCGTGTTAGTTTGTCGGTGTTCGAGTTGTTGATTTTGGCATTTTGTATAGATCTGTGGTGTCACTCTACCCATTCAACAATATGGGAGGGTGTGGTGTTGATACTACTTCTTCAAGTTTTGTGTCCTTGCCTTGTTACATGTTGATATTGCTTCTTCAGGTTTTGTGTCCTTGCCTTGTTACCTTGGCTTTTCTTGGATCGTGGCACTCCTATTTATTTGGATCTCATGTCCTTGCCTTGTTGCCTTGGTTGTTCTTGGATCGTGGCACACCTATTTGTAGCAGTTGATCAAATTATGTTTGGTGTTTTTTTGCACTTTTGACATCACTCCATTGACAGTCTCCTTACATGGAGCTATTCTAGTGAAGCCCAATGTCAGTTGTTTTTGAGTTCTATGATCGAGAAGTGGATTTAGACCATAGTGTGCACCACACTTCTTCAACATTGTACAAGTTTTTGGAGCCAAGCTTCTGAGGATATCTTGCAGCGAGATTTTTCTCTCTACTTTGTTATTACTGGTTTTAGGTACCTTGTGGTGTCCAATTTTCCTAGTTATTGTATGTGGGTACCTCATCAGGCCTTGTTGTCAAGACCCACCTTCTTTTTCACCCACCTAAGCTATGCTTATGGGAGGGTGTTAGTGTAGGTTATTATTTATCCTTTTATTTATTTATTAGGATAATTCTTACACTTGTGTTAGTCCTACACTTTTTGGGTTTGCTTGCTTAGGTGTACTAGTTGTGTGGAGTTAGCTTACTAGTTGTGTTGAGTTATCTTATCAGTTATGTGGAGTTAACTTACTTGTCTTCCGGAGTTAACTTAACTACGGTGATCGTTAGTGGTAGTTCTTCACCACTGATTTAGGTAGTAGTTTCACTTCCCTCCTCCTATATGTACATATTTCTTATTGAGTAATTCAAGTCATTGTATTGTAATGTATTGAGCATTATGGATTATGATGGATTTCAATCTATGGTATTTTAGCTCTTATGTTTTACAAATCTAATGTGGTGTGCTATTATCATCTCGAGATCGTAGCTTGGAACAATCTTATTATCCTTCCTTTCAGGTTTGATAGGAACTTGTGTAAGTGACAGTCTTTTGTTTCATTTGGAAAAATGTGAATCTCCTTTCAAAATATGGGAGAAATTGGAAGATTTATTCGGTAAGGTGGATCATACGAGAGCCATGCAACTTGAAATTGAGATCATCTCTCTTAATCCTAAAGATTTCCAACAA
Source organism: Taxus wallichiana var. yunnanensis (assembly GCA_018340775.1). Classification (NCBI taxonomy): domain Eukaryota; kingdom Viridiplantae; phylum Streptophyta; class Pinopsida; order Cupressales; family Taxaceae; genus Taxus; species Taxus wallichiana. The sequence continues at coordinate 171,725,465 of CM031240.1, forward strand.
TTATAGACTATTTTACCAAGTTCAAGCATTTGTTGACACATTGAAGGGAGTGGACGAGATAAGAAAGATAAAGACTGTGTTTATTTGATTCTATCTAGGTTGAGAGGACAACTCCAAATTTTTTCTTCTACCTTTTTTCTAGTATGGATGCCTTAGGTGACACATTCAAAATGCCCGACTTAGAAACATTTTGTGAAAGATGTGCTAGGGAAGAATCCAAATTGTCTAACCTTGAGTCTTCCACCTCTTAAAATGCATTAGTTGCATCTAATCCTGAGGGCAAGGGAAAACCAAAAAGTAAAACCAAATCCACCCCTTCTCCATCTCAAAATGCTTCTAAACCCAAAGAAAACAACTCAAAACCCAAGGAGTCTTCTAAATCCAAGAATAATTCTAGCCTTTTATGCTCTTTTTGTGGGGGTATTGGTAATGAAGAACATAGGTGTTATAAGTGAATGCAAGCCTTAGAGGATGCAGTCAAGAAACACAAAATTTCTATCTCCACTCCACCTCCTTCTAATCAGCATGACAAAGCACTTAATGTTGTTGGGAGATCTCAGTCACCACTTGCAGATAGTTAGGTTATATATTCGGTGTTTCTTATCACATGAATGCTTCCAAGGAGTCTTTTGTTTCTCTAGGTTTGAGTTCTACTTCCAAAATTAAGGTTGGAGATTCTTCCTTCTTTCTGTTGAGGGAAAAGGTGATATACACCTTAATGGTGGCAGTATCCAAGATGCATTGTATGTTCCTAAAATCACCACAAATTTTCTTTCTTTATATAAAATTTGTCATTCTGGTTAAGAAAAAATAGTGACTTTTACACCACATGGGGAAGAAGTATGAACTTTTTTGGATCCTCATTCACTTGTTGTTCAAGGGATTATTGATGATAGTTATAGACTATATCACTTTGAGGGTTTTGATGAAACTTCCTCTATAGGGATAAGATTGGTTTCTCATGCAGATTTAGAGAGTAAGCTTTGGCATGAAATATTTAGACATCTCAATTACAAATATTTGAAGGAGTTGAGAACTCATGGTATGGTTGATGGTCTTGCTAGAGTTTCTTGTCTTGATGGAGTTTGTCATGGATGTGCATTAGGAAAACACCACCAAGAACCATTTCATAAGAAATTTTCCAAGAGAGCTTCTTCACGACTTGAGATTATGTATAGTGACATGATGGTTTTTCCTACCCCCTATTTCAATTGTGCTAAGCATGCACTTACATTTATTGAAAATTTCTCGCGGTGCACTTGGGTTTATTTTATCAAGTACAAAAGTGATGTTTTTCCACACTTCAAAATCTTCAAGGCTTTTGACAAGAAAAATCTTCTACTTGCGTAAAGAACCTTCACACCGATAATGGGAGGAGTACTTCAGCAATGAGTTTTCTAATTTTTGGCAGCTCAAGGCATTATTCACCAACATTCTGTTCCTCATACTCCATGAAAAAATGGATTAATAGAATACAAGAATAGAAATTTGAAGGAAATGGCTAGCATTCTAGAGATTTACCTCCTATCTCTTGGTGTACGAGTTAATTGTGCTAACTACATTCGAATCACACACCACATAGAGCACTTGAGTATTTACCTCTTGAGGAAAAGTGGTCTAACACTAAGCCAAATGTCTCATTTTTTAGAGTATTTGGGAGCCATGCTTGGGAATTTATGCCAAAGAAGAAAAGGAAATCCTTGGATAAGAAGATAAAACCCTTGAACTTTGTAGGGTATTGTGAGGACATAAGAGCTTATCAACTTTTAGATCCTAATACTCATGAATTTTTGAACACATGCTCAGTTTGATGAGCGCTTCAATCCTCATGATTCTTCATATTATTTCATGCATCCTTATTCTTAATCTTATATTGAGGATCCTTTCCTTGAGGAGGTTGATGAGGAGGTTACAAATGTCATTGAGGATCCAATTCCCACTGATGTTGTCACTATGCCTAAGTGGGATTGTACTATAATTTCTTAGGAAACACCTTTCATATAGGTTCTTCCACTCACTTGACATCATCACACACATTCTATAGGTTTTGGAATTTTTTGTCAGGTAGTTTATGAGGATCCACATTCTTTTTCATAGGCTCATGGGATACAGGAGTGGGATGATGCGATGACAACTGAGTATTCTTCTTGGATGAAGAATCATACTTGGGATTTGGTATCTCTTCTTAAAGGAAGAAAGATGGTTAGGTGTAAGTGGGTATCTTTTGAACCAAATACGTAGCTGATGGGTCCATTGACAAGTATAAGGCTCTTCTTGTTGCAAATATTTTTTCACAAGTGAAGGTATTGATTACTCGATACTTTTGCACCCGTTGCTAAGATGGATTATGTACACCTTGTACTTGCTATTGCTACATCACAGGTGTGGCCCATATACTAGATGGATGTGAAGAGTTCCTTTTTACATGGAGATTTACAATAGGAAATATACATGGAGAAACCTTTGGATTTGTTTAGGATTCTTTTCTTATTTTTAGACTCTAAAGGTCTCTCTATGGTCTCAAACAAGCCCCTCGGGATTGGTATGAGAAGATGGATTCTTTTCTTCTATATATTGGTTTTGTTCATTTCCACTATGATCATATAGTGTATCTCCAACATGTTGGTGAGGATATTGTGATACTTTTCTTGTATGTTGATGATCTGTTACTTACATACAACTCTTCTTTTGACATCCGGACCATTCTGAGAGGGTGCTTTCTACATAGTTTGACATGATAGATCTTAGGTTATTGCATTATTTCTTTGGATTGCAAATTTCTCATATAGATTCAAGGATTCATTTGAGTCAACAAAAGTACACCCATGATCTTCTGCAGCACTTTGATATGGATGATTGTAAGCTAAGTCCCTTTCCTTTTCAGTTTGGGGTTACTATTACTTCCACATGTACCACTCCACTTTGTGATCCTACATTGTATAGGTAGTTTGTTGTAAGTCTCATGTACTTGACCCATACTTTCCTTATATTTCATTTGTAGTAGGGCTTGTATCTCGGTTTGTACATTCTCCTCATAGTAGTCACTGATAGGATGCTAAAAGGATTTTGTGCTATTTGCAGGGAACTTCCCACTTTGGCCTACACTACACTAGGGTTCTACTCAGTTGGTTAGATATACATATTCATATTGGGAAGGTTCTATTGATGACATGCATTCCACTTTTAGCTATCTTTTTTTCTTGGTTCTTCTCCAGTTTCTTGGGCATGTAAAAAGCAACAAGCTATTGCACTTTCATCTTTAGAGGTAGAGTACAGGGCAACAGCTTGATTACATTGAGTCGAGATTCTTTGGCTTTGATAGTTATTGAGAGTTTAGATTCCCATAGGATTCACCGATTGTACTTTGGTGTGAAAACCAAAGTGCAATTCACATTTCTCGTAACCCAGTTGAGAACCAACAGACCAAGCAAATTGAGATACACATCCACTTCATTCGTCAACACAATCAGGATAGAGTTCTTTACTTGGAGTACATTCGACTTAGTAGCAAGTTGCGGACATCTCTATGAAGCCTTTTACATAACCTCACTACCTTGAGTTGGGTGGTATACTTGGCATTTCAAAAGTTTTTCTTAGGGGGTGTTCGTGAGAACATCTACCTTATTCTTCTTCTTTCTCTTTCCTTCTAGCAGGATTCTTTCCTTCTTTTGGTTCAAGATTTCTTCATGGATATATTATACATGAGTACCTCATCAGGTCTAGTTTTTGGGACTCATACTGTGGATATGCCACTTTTATTTTGGGCCCTAGCTTCACTTGAGGGGGGTGTTAGAATAGGTATTTACCTTAGCTCATGTTCACCTAGGTACTTTATTTACCTTTATTATATTTATCCTCACCCACTTATGTGTGTGGATATTTATTTTATTTTATTTAGATATTAGGGAGATATTATCTAGTTGTTAGGTATAGTTCTTTCCTTGATCTATGGTATTGACTAGATCCTTGATGTCTAGTTCTTTCCTAAATCTATGGTCTTGACTAGTTCTTTACTGACTAGTTCTTTCTTTGATTTATGACTTGATCTACGACATTGGTGGTTCTTAGATTATTATTCCTTGCCTATATAAGCAAGACTCATTCTCATTTTATGCCATTGAGTTCCATAATAATATATGATATTGTTACTCATTTGTTTGCAAAGGTTTTATTAAAGTTATTCCGGTGAATTGATTTTATCTTATTGATCATGGTGTTTGATTAGCATCTAAGTTATTGGCTTGGTATGATCTGGTTATCATTCCTTTTATCGATTACCCTCTGGTACTCTTACTTTGTGATCGTTTTTCACCTCAAAGCGATACAGAGGAGCTAACGAGCGATGAATTGGTCTGTAATACTTAGAATGCAATGAAATAGGAATTAAAAACTCTTTTCTAATCACGCTCCCCTTTCACCTAGGTATTTTAGAAATATTAGCATTTCTTATAAGGAGGAGGTGCCCGATCCTAAAGGAAAAGGATTGTATTTGACGAGGATTATATCGTTTCACATGCCAAGTCTAGGCAGTTGGAGGTATTGCACTATCAATGTGCCTTGGCCCAAATACAATCTTCTTGACTTGAATCAAAACCATAGATGCATATTATGAACCCTCCATCTACGATACTAGTGACAATGAGGATGAAGAAGAAACAATTCCTTATGTTCCTCCCACTAATCCACCACTCCTTGATACCCCTTGAGTCATTGAGAAAATATCTAACTACGCTTCATGTCATGCTCTTGCAATAACTCCACTACTTGCAACAACTTATGAGCTAGCCTCTACAACCAACACTAGTCTCGGTGCTCCTAACATGGTTTTTGTTGATTCTACACCTAAAGAGGCCACCTTAGATACTAAGGTATTAGATCTACAAAACATAAACTCTTAAGCAACATAAAAATGGTAATAAGTATGTATGCTTCAAAATCAATGTAGAATATCATGGGCCTCTCCCTACCTTAGATAATGACGAGGCCATTCTAGAAATCCTATATGCTCGAGAAGAAAAAATCCTCGACATCATCAAAAGTTGGGAAAATTCTTTAAGAAATATATGTGCTTTGATGACTATGTCTCTACTATCGATCCTCTCCAGGAAGAAGTATCCAAATTACCTAAATCCCCATACCATTTCCAATACGAAATGATATGTTGGCTGAATCAACCATTAGTGTACAACTTGATGATGATCATATGCATGTAATCATGCTTAGTGATTGTTTTCCTCACTTACGTGAGCATCACATAGAAATATTATGAAACCATAAGGAGTGTTTGCATGGGGATATGCCAAAATTTTTGGCATTGATCTTGAAATTGTCTCTGATAACATCATCACTTATCTAGCACTAGTTCGAAAAAGATAAGAAAGTTCCCTCCCAAAATCAATGACCTATGTCATACAAAAATCATCAAGCTCTTATATGCCAAGTTCATTTATATGGTAGACTATTCTAAATGGGTGTCTAATATCATTTCGGTTTGAAAGAAGACTACCTTATCCATCCACATTTTCATGGAATTTAGGAACCTCAATCTCACTTGTCCTAAAGATAACTTTCCCCTACCCTCCATCGACACCATCGTCTATGCCATGACAGGGTAAAAAATGATGTCTCTTATGGATGGGTTCTCAAGGTATAATTAAATCAGAATTACTCCTGAGAATAATATAAAACTAATTTCACCACGAAATGGGGCACTTATTGTTACGTGAAGATTCCCTTTGGACTTAAAAATTTTGGTGTAGCATATCAACATGCCATGACACACATATTTCACTATCTCATACATAAATTTGTTGAATTCTATGTGGATGATCTACCGTCAAATCCCTAATGACCGAGGGTCATGTACATGACTTGGACATTTCCTTAGGACACATGCATAAATACAAAGTTTACCTCAATCCCAAAAATGCATATTGGGGTAACACGAAGAAATATATTAGGGATTATAGATTCTAAGCATGGTATCAATGTTGACCCAACAAAGATCAAGGGTATCCTCAACATGCCACGATCATCCTCCATAGAAGACATATGTATTTTTCTTGGGAAACTTAGGGCAATCTAACAATTTTCCCCAAGTTTACCTATCGTACTCACGTCATAAATAACCTACTTCAAAAATCAACCAAGATTAAATGGACCCAATATTTTCAAAGTAGGCATTTGAAAATATGAAACACTCATTATACTCATTGCCAATATTAGAAAATCCTTTGCTAGACTAACTTTGTACTACTATACGCCTCTTCCACTCTTGTGTCCATTCGGTAAATGCTAGCACAAGAAGATGAAAGGGGAAAGGAGCATGTCGTTTACTATATTAGTAAAGCCTAACTAGATTACAAAATTTTTACACTTCCATTAAAAGGGATTCTCTCTCCATGTATTATACCACTACAAAATTTCATCACTATATGTTATATCAAACCACGTACGTAATCATCCATACGAGACTCTTTGTGTCATGTCTTCTTACATTTTTTCCTTCCCACATATCACATTGGGAAGTGGATGGACCTCCTTATGGAATTCTAACTTTGTATCATCATGTGGCAGGCAATAAAAGGCCAATTCATAACATACTAGTTTAAAAATCACCTCATTTAGAATCGGGGCACTCTTATGAATTCATATTGTAAAAGCTAGCACAAAATACACCCAAACCTCCATATACTCCAAAAATACCTTTGCATATTCATTAGAGTAGCAACATCTACAAGTCTAAATCTCCCCACTAGGTCTAGGGGACTATTTCCCTCAAGTAGATTGGCAAGAGAAAAATTCAAGTTAAGCTTTGTCAAAATAAGGACGTCACATATGATGGCACTACATATAGATATCACATGATAGTTGAAGAACAACACGTGGTTTGATGCCTCTTCAAAGTAGTGCCAATGTTTGAGGTGTATGAGGTTGTCTAAAACCCAACTAATGTTTGTTTTATACAAATTATAATATATGGTTATGGTTTTAAAGATTAAGTAGATCATTCGAGATACCCTTGTAGTGTTATTGACAATGATCTATAAAGGGTGATGAAGAGATTCGGATAAACGAAAAACCCAAGAAGTTTCGAGTCAATTTTTAGAGCAGGTCAACATCGTATGAAGAGGTCAAGACTATACAAATGTTCCATCCCCTATTGTATGATCCCATCTAAGAGTAATTTTAAGCTACGTTTCAATTACAAGGCACTCTCAGTGTCTAGATACCCTTGTTCCATCATTTTAGATTACCCATATTTTCACATAATCATATGTAATCGGTTAAATGCACTAAATCCCTTGTGTTTATAAACTTTTAGTGTATCATGTACATTTTTGCAAGTATTAGTACATGATTTTGATATTTAATAGTTAATTTTAGAAGTGAATTAATCAAAGTAACCCCTTATAGCTCCTATTCCATTCACCATTTCATTATAGTGTTAAACTCTAATCAAATTCTAAAAAGCATGAAAAAAATTGTTAAGCTTAACTCTTGAATTGAACATTGGGCCTTTGTTTCCTAGGGTTTCTTCTTTTTAATATTTTTATGCTACTATTAGTTATTAATATTTTCATTTTATTTTAGTTTGTATATTTTTTCCTCCCATCCCCTTGTGACATAGTGCTTAGTTCACAAATCAACCTATTGAGCATATTGAGATTTATACTCCTACTTGTAAGCATCATCACCTCATGGCCTCATATTTTATGCCTTTTGATGTCAATTCATCTATCCTCAATACTACTTATGAGGTACCCTACATGATATTAAAACCCATAGTGAGCATTCTTATGATCACGATGACATTGTTGTGGATCAAGACCAAGTTACACTTTTATCTAATTTTTGTGCTTAGCTTCATGATAATCCTCATCACATTGATCCTATTAACCAAATTATTCTTACCTCTAAGCTTTCTTATGGTCATCCATCTAATGAGGCTTCTCTTTTGGTAATATATTAAAATTCTCTCATCACATCGAAATCCACTATTCCTACATCTACGGTGTCCAAATTCTTGGGGCACTTAATATTACTGAGTGTATAAGTTTATATAATTATTTCCACAACAAATATTGGTACTTCACCTTCCATATCTAATGGTTCACATGCTTCTTCATCTGGCACATAAGCTATTGAAACCCTTGTTCACATATTACAAGCTCAAATCTTATAATTGCAACAAGGTGTGTCTAATTATCCTCATGTTATGGAATCTACTCAATTATTACATAATCCAATAGCTCCGATTATGAAAAATATGAAATATTATTCCTAATATGAATGTAAAACCATAGTAAATAAATGATAAATTAAGTATAAATTTTACACTAAAGTAAACTAAGTAATAAATAATGAAACCCTAATGTACAAAGAAGGGTAAGATGTCTTAGTTGATTCATAACGTTTCGGAAAGTGCATAGAGTTGGAAAACTAAAAAAATTGAAGTCTAGACCATTGCACTTGGGCACAATAAATTGCAAAAATGGGGAAGGAGGATGGGATGGGGCGCCCGGAGAGGGACGAGGGGGCACTGTGGGCGCTGGGTCTATGGAAATGCTCAAAAACTCGAATTATCAGGGTCGTAAGATGTTCGTTGATGCTCTCCTTTTGTCACTACAGATTCACACAATGATCGTTGAAGTCGCGAAACCTGCAATGAAACATAGACCTACAAAACTCTCAAACGGACATCAAATCCTAAAAAAATACAAAATAAGGGTCAAACTGTCTCACCACCACAATGGTGGATTTAAAACTAAGCGTTGCACTACATCTTAGACCCAATGTGGTTATGTGTTTATGTGTGCATACAAAATTGTGCCCTAGGTTGCTCTTGTGCTAATCACACGTGGATAACAAGCAAGTAGCTAGATGTAGAATGTAGTAAATGTGTGCATGGAATAGAATGAAATTCCCTCCTATGAAGTGTGATGCAGAAAACCATCCATTGCATCCCTTGTGATGGAGCTAGATGTATGCAATGGAGCTCTTAGATGCCTTGTATGGATGCAACCTTAGGTGGTGATAGATAGTACTTAGTGATTGGTCCCTTATTATGATCACATAACTTTATATTTATATGATTCCTTCACTTGAATTTCGTAATTAACCCGAAAAAGTTGAATACCAAAAAGATAAGATACTCAAATGGCTAGAAAGGACCCAAAAAGTGAGAGTAAAGTACAAAGGGGATAAGAGTGCCCAAAGGGGACGAGGGTGCCTAGTCTTTGGTGTCCTAGCCGGGTACTAGTGTCAGGATGATAAAAGCCAAAAATTAAAAAGGAAGACTGAGAAAGTAAGGGTGTAAGATTGAGAGTGTGTGAGAAAACAAAGAAAGGTGGTCAAAGACATGGGTTAGTTAGTAATTTTATTACTTACGAATCACATAAATAATAGTATGTAATCAGGACTAGATAATTACCCAAAGTGCGTGATTGCATGTCTATAACTCCCAAGGTGGCCTCTTATCCTTTGTCTCTTAGTTTTGTTACACCTAAAATTACTATCTATAATGGCAAAGGTGATCTTGTGGAACATCTTAAATCATTTCATATGACTTGCATAGATTATGCCTATTATGACATCTTTCTCTCTAATTTATTTCCTTGGAGTCTTAAGGACTTTGTCTATGCAATGATTCTATGATATCCCCACACATTATAGGCATTCTTTCCCTACATTGGAAAATAAATTTTTGACACACTTTTTTATCAACACTAGGGATAAGTTTTATTATGTACAAATGTCCAAGCTATGCTAAGGATATGATGAACATATCAATGATTATGTCTTGGCTTATCAGACCATGCTTACCAAAATGAATAATATAATCACTAATAACGACATGCAAGAATTTTTTATACAAATTCTACTTCCTCCTTTGTAAGAACTAGTCATGTTTGAAAAATTCATATCATTATACCATTTATGTCATACAATAAAAGAGCATAAAGATAAGTTATTACATTTGAATAAGATTAGGCATATTGTCGAGATCCTCATAAATCTAATGCCAAATTTCAAAATAAATCTACATTTAAGGGAAAGACGAATGATTCTAAGGATTTTTCTAAAGACACTATTAATGTTATTAATCAACCTACTAAGCTACAATTATAACCATCATGATGATAGTTTACACGTTTACCATGTCCACCTCATATTTTCTTTGAAAAACTACTTGAGTGTAATCATGTGTCACTCCCTCCACCATTTGAGGCTGACATGAGAAAGCCTCAAAGTAAGAGTTTTGATGTGAAATCATATTGTGATTATCACTAATGCTTTGGTCATTCCATAGAAATATGCATCAAGCTTCATCATATATAGGATCTTATTAACTCTAATTTCATTGAATGTGACGAGCCTAATGAATATTCCAAGCCAAAAACACAAATTCTAAATTGAAATTATTTGATGGTCCACTCCTAAGCACACAAATGATGCATCCATTTTGAAGTGCATAATTCTCATTGTGTGGTTCCCAGGTGACCTCTTATGATCACGCCTAGATGTTATGATTGATAGTATTACTTGTATACCTCTTTATAAACCATGCATTACTCCTAGGTCTTCGATAGGTCCTTGGATCCACACACTAATTCACATATATCTAGTCCTCTAAGGTCTTATTCTAGGTTGTACCACTAGTATTTAGTGCACAACATCACACTACATCTCCTCCTCAATATTTGAGGAGTGTTCTAGTCATTACATCATCATACATTGTTCTTCTCCTAGCCCTCTTTGGTACATATTACTACCATTTTCCATTGGAAATTGAATCAAATTATTTGGCACATATGAGGCCTGGGACTCCATCATATATGGTGTTTGATTCACCTCCTCATGAGGTTCTCATTGGATAGATTTCATGCTATCCCATTTCTTGTACATAGCTATGCACTATAAAATACAAAAACACCGATATAATCATAAAAATCAAAAACATTCAAATATTTCAAATATGCAAAACTCATGACCTATTTATCTAGCATACATTGTTAGTACTTTACATTATACATGTTGTTTATCCTTCTGTTTGATAGATAGCATCTTTGTTTTCTTTACACAGATGCATTCACGGGATATATTGAGCATGATCTAGGACATATATATCGATACATGACTATGTGATATATCTTTGTTCTTACATATTTCTTCTAGGGAATCCCTCCACACAATACAAGTTTTATTATTTTATTATAGTTCCTTTTTCACTTCCTCATTACGCTTGATTACATACATAGTGTATTTATATCTTTTGAACTAATTGGTGACACATGTTTCTTGTGTGGTATTGATTTTTTTGGTTTCATATGCTCTTATATATCACTTGTTATGTCATTTCATCACATTATGATACTCTAGTTTTCTATATATGCTTGCTAGTTGTGTGTGTAGTTACTTGTTTTCTAATATGATTGTGGCCTAAGGGCCTTTTTTGTGGTGTTATGCCTTTCTTGTGTGACATTTTATTTATTATTTGTATTCCCATGGACCTTGATGTATTGAAAAACTACGGGTGTCCCATGTTTGTATGCGTTAAGCCTTTTGTATGACACCATTTTCACTATTATATTTTCACTTACATATGAATTTCTATTGCTAGTTATTACTAGTTCTCTTATTGACATTGTTGTCACTATTATTATTATTTCTATTGTTGCTCTTATTGAACACCATGTGGTATCCACCATGCACATCCTCTTTGAAGGTATAGGTTCTTCTTGGTGGCAACCACATTATCCATTTATATGTTTTCTACATAGATTATCAAAATTATAAGATATGATTACACATTTATTCTTCTACGTGCCCAAAATCTTTATCACGCACACATAAAAAGAGGGGGAATTCATTTGGGTTTATCCTACACATGTAGTATACATAGACATAATTTTAGGCTCAAAAATGACATGAACAAGTAAAAATTCTCGAAACAACATCGAGACACATAAATTTAATAAAAAGCAATCATAAGGTCAAAAACATACATTATGGTTAGGATTGTATGGATTTTCTTGACCAATTTCTATGTTTTCCCCTAGGGATAGTTCAACAATATTCTCAACAGTTTCATAATTTCACCTATAGATATAAGTTTTGGTACGAGTTTCAAACTCGGGTGACTCATCTCATATTAGTTTTAGGGGACATGAAATGTTTCATTCATTATTCTTTACAACACTTCATTTTAGTTTCAATTTTAGGGATATTGGGCACATGGGTCTCCTTTCTCTAGATATATTTTAGAGCATTCAAGTTCTATTAAATTTCTACTTGGTTGTGTGATACATGGGGAGAGTATGGGGATAATTCATTCTCTTTTAAATTGTGTCTAAATTTACAAAATTAGGCCTAGATCTATTTATAACGGTGTTGTCAGGTGGGGTAATAGAAGGTATCATAGTGGATAAGTTCTTTAAAGGTACTCCTCCCTCTCCTCTTACAGTTAAAGGGGAAGATATAAAAGTTTTTGAATGAATTTGATACATGGTCTTCTTCCTTCATGGGGTGCTTCGGATACTCATTCCTATTCTCTCCTTTAGGAATTCATGTGTTAGGTAACATACACCCAATATTTCAGCATCTCTCAAAGACAATTGGGGTTTGATCACCACCAATCCTTTAAAAATATCAGTAATCCAAGTCTCCAAGTACAAGCAAAGAACATGAAACTCTTCCCTCCATAAAATAAACAAGTGTATTCCTTTCACATTTTGCATCTCTTTATTTCACTATTTACAATTTTAGATTTCATTTACATTACATATTTACATTTGAGTTAAATTTCATTTCTTTATCATGGACATTGACTATAATCGTGTTGTAGGTTTCATCATGGAGCGTGCCAATACCAATACAAAGGGATCTTACAAAAACATTAGAGAAAATAAAAAGTGTGTTTACACACTCATGTATATTTTCCTTTAAGCATGTAATTTCATTTCATACTTAAAGGGGGAATGTAGATACTTAAATTTTGTAATTCCACTCTTTGAAAATGCTATTCTTTAAATTTATATCTTTCTCAAACAAGTGTGTTTTACCCATTCTTATATGTTATATCCCTAGGTCTCTTTTCTAGCTTGCTTGTTCATTTTCACTCATATGTCTACAATTTTTAAGAATTGATTGCATGAAAACCATTTAGAAAGCGCACTTTTAGCTTCCAAAATTTACACCTTAGATTTCTTCTCTTGGGATGAAAATGTATAGCATGACCAGTTTGTACTATGCATTTTTGATCTCATTGTATGATTTTGACATGACTTCTTTTGATCTCAAAATTTTAGCTATACATTATTCTTTGGGTCATTTATTCCTCCTCGGTCGTCATTTGTAATGAAATCACCTTTGGAAGCATATATAAGCAAGTGAAACTCACCTCATTTAGAACTAGGGAATTCTTATGGGATCCTATTACAAAATCTAGCAAAAATGGCACCCAAAATTCCCTACACTCTAAAAACACCTCCAAATATACATTAGGACAACACCATCTACAAGTCTCTGACTTCCCACTAGGTATAGGGGACTACTTCCCACATTTTCAAGCACTCAAAGTTACTCACTCAAGTATATTGGTAAGAGAGAAACTCAAGTCAATATTTTTCAAAGGAAGGATGTCAAAGTTGATAGCAGTATAACTAGATATCACATGATATTTGGAGATTAACGCGTGGTTTGATGCCTCTTTGGAGTAATGCCAATGTCGGTAGTATATGGGGTGCCCACAACCCAAATAATGTTTTTTAAGGTCTTATCATCCATGGTTAGGGTTTGAAAGATTGAGTAGAGAATTCAGAGACCCTCGTAGTGTGATTGATAGTGGTTAACAAAGAGCGATGAAGAGATTTAGAAAAGTGACAAACCTAGGAAGTTACGGGTCTCGGATTACGAGCGGTGTCAAGATTATACAAAGAGGTCAATACCATACCCTTATTCTGCGGTCCTACCCAAGAGAATATTCAAGTCATAGTTTTAGTTCTAAAGCACTCTTAGGTCTAGATACCCCTGTTTCATTATTCAAATTGCCCAAATTTTAGTAGAATCATTTGTAATCAACTAAGTGTACTCAATCCCTTGTGTTTGTAAATTTGTAGTGTATCATGTACAAATCATAGTGTAAAATTATTTGATTATAGTATTAAAACCCTAATCAAATTATAAAAAGGGTGAAAACAATTTCCATGGAAGATTTTAATAAATTTTTATGATTGAATCATTAGGGAGGTCCATTTTTAAAGGTTACACGTCTTATATATGTGCCTCACTAAGATGATTTTTGATCACTTGTCCGTAATAGCTTTCTAATTTACATAATCAATATTTAAATCACTTAATAAGATGATCCATTTGGTCATTCTCCATGTAAGATTTAGTTTGGATAAAAGGTACTTATGAGGCTAAAAATTTTGCGATGAATTTAGTTTTGTTGTTAAGTAGGTAGTATCTTAACTTTTGTAAAGTAAAGACACCAACTGAAAATTATTTCTCGATTTGTGGATATTTGAATTAATATTCTATTAAATCCTAAGCGAGATAATGTACAACTTTTTATTTCCCTTTCTAATCATAATGAGCTAAGATGGATCCCAAGGTAAAATTTGTTATTGATATAAAGAGAAGTACATGCTCTCTTAGACTAGGTGGAACCAAGATGGTTAGTTTATATAGGTATTGCTTAAGATGTTAAAAACATGTTAACATTATGAGCCTAGTGAAAAATAATGACCTTTTTCAATAGGTGTGTGAATGGGTGACACCTATCTACAAGTTGGAACACAAATTGTTGGATTGATTTGAATTTTCCTTAGAGACTTCGAAGTTATTTAATATTTTTAGTAGGAGGAATATCTTTGATTATTGTTACCTTGAAATTATTAACCTCAATGTATATACATGACATGATAAACCCCAATAGTTTACCTGATGTGATGCTAAATACACATTCTTGGGATTTAGATGAACCTTATACTCTCTTAATTGTTCAAATATTCATCTCAAGATTGCGGGATGCTCTACTTTAGTTGTTGGTTTTTGTAGTCACATAATCACACACTTTAAACATTATTTAGTCTTAGTCTCATACTACTATTCATATGGTTTTTGAGTGAAGAAAATACTAATTAACCACCATATTTTAATGATTTTACTTTGATTTCTATTGTCATTGCCAACCTCCCATACACACTTGCTCGTCTGTTTTCATCATTTTAGCATTGGTGGGCACTCACATGCCTGCCCTAGTACCGGTTAGGTGCCCCAATCCTTTTCTCGCCACTTTTTGGGAACTTTCTAGTAGTTTGAGCATTTCATATTTCTTGTGGTCAGCCTCTTCGGGGTTAATTACAAAATTAGAATAAGAGAACCATATAAATATAAATTTATGAAACCATAATGAGGGACCAAGCACTAGTCACTACTATCATCACCTAAGGTTGCATCCATCAAAGGCTCCATTTGCATCCATCTAGCTCCATCACAAGGCACAAGGCTGGTTCATCTGCATCACACAAGCATATGAGGGAATTTTATTCTATTCCATCCACCATTCTATTACATTTTCTACACATATTTATTTCTCACTACTTTCACAAAGTGCGACTGGAACAAGATCACCTAGGGCATGATTGCACACACTTGCACATAGAACTACATCAGGTCTGAGATGTAGTGTAAGCGGTCAATTAGTAATTCCACCATTATGGCAGCTAAGGTTAGTTTGAACCCTTCATATGTATCTTTATTTTTTTAGGGTTTGATGTTTGTCTTGGGGTTTTCTGGTCTTTTCTTCATCATTGGCTATCAACAACATCCAATGCAGTTCAAATACATTAGTGTGACAGATAGCAAAGGCTTGGTCATCTAATGACCTTGCAAAACTGAATTTTGAACCTCTTGCATAGATAATGGCACCTAGAATGTAGACTAGGGTTCCCATAGGCACCCGATCCTCTCCGGGCATCCCAATCCACTCAGATTATGCGGATCTATAATTTTTGGACCTTAACATAGTCATTTCCTCCTCCTATTTCTCTAGTTAGCTATGTGACACAATCCAAAAAGTTTTTTGAATCAACTAAGCTCCTTCCAACCCTTCTTTATATATTAGGGTTTCTATTTTAATTAGCCTACTTGTTTGGGTCACTTTCTATAATTATTCACCACTTTTAGTTATTGTTGTTCCTAGTTAGATTAAATTTGAATAATCCTACATTTTAGTTAATCATTTTGGTGAACCCGTACTCCATCTTCACACATATAGGATCCTCACTCTTTGTCATCCTAGAGTCTAGTCATCATGAATATCTCAATTATTGATTATTTTCTTACGTATTTTGATGTACGGTATAGAGTCCAACATCTTTTACCTACTACCCACATTCGTGCTGACATGCATCTTGAATTAATGTATCAAACTTTTATAGATGCATTTTCTCAACACTTATCATTCAAATCTAATCTTCCCGTTGATTTCAACACTTTTGATAATGACCCACCCTTACATATTATGATCCGCATTCTCAATATGGGTATTAAACACACTTTAATTGATAACGGGTATGAACTCAACCTATGTCCTATTTCATTCCTTGAAAATTTAGGTCTCTCTGCTCATTATGTTATTCCATCATGCATCTCACTCCATGCATATGATGGTTCTCTTCATCCATGTGTTGGTCACATTATGTTACTTATCATTGTAGGGCCCAAAAGTATCCCCACTGTGTTTTTCGTCATTGATTTCCTAGTCTCCTATAAGCTCATTTCTTGGGTAGACCATGGCTTCATGTCATGTAGGTTGTGGCTTCTATTGTACACCATTGTGTTAAGTTCCTCCATGAAGGCATTGAATATACTGTTCTTCATGACCGTGACCCATTCCAGTACTGTGACCACGCTCCTAATACTAGTCTTCCTATTCCACGTATTGATACTACAGATGATCCTCAACCTATGGATAACAACCTCACTTGCCACCACTTGAAGGTGCCATTTGTGTGATAGATGCAATTTCTTCTATGCCACCTATTACTACTACTACTACTATGATTCCTTATCAGGGGCCTATCCAGTCTATGGACATCACTCTATCACATACACCTTCACATGTACCACCTACATTAGCACGTCCACCATTTACTTGCATGATTTTTATGAATGATTCATATTGGGAACATATTCCATTTGATCTTACTTATGATGACACCATTTTCTCACACGATGGTCTAGCTCGACTTAGTTTTGCTTTTGAGGACCTCTATCATTTTACTCACACTCCTTATCTATAATATGACTTCATCACTATTTTGCACGCTTATGTCTTCCTTGTCTTCCATCTCATAGTTTATCTATCATGCATTCCTCGCTCTTATCCACTCACATCAGGACAATCATGGCTTGATTACATTGGAGGCATTCTAGACCCTAATCATACAAACATATCTTTTCCCATGCCCTTTGGTCATGTTTTTATTTGCAATAGTTATTTTCTTGCCTATACTCATAATATAACTCCTTCGTATGCTCACGATTTTCCACTTCCTCCATCCATTGATGGGGAATATGCCATGGGTATGTATAATTTACGCCTCAATGACTCATTACATGATTAACCAGACACTATTTCTTATCAAGTCTCTAATGCTTATCCATATGACTTTGACCTTGAAACTCGATGATCTCTTAGATGACATTACATGATCCATCCTTCATCTTCCACTCTTAGGGGCATAACATCTAACACACCCCCCAACCTAGTAGCATCATACATCACAACATAGCATACTTCTAGCATACGCATATCACATCCTCATTGCGAGCTCATCACACTTATACTTGGTATCATCATTACCTAATGACACACTCTTTTGCTTTGGTTCACACTTGACTATTAAGGGATACATACTACACATGAACCCCAAACACCGCACAATAGCTATTACACCTACATTCATTCACACATTGTGTGTCATACATCTTACATCCTACATTTAGACTACATCATTTCGACCATTGCACATTTACATATCATACATACTTTACACATCATATTAGTCCTCATCATATATATGTCATACTCCTATTGTATACGTGTCTAGCATCATATACTACTTATCTTACAAACTACATCACTAGTATATCTACACACATTTCATACTATTCAACGCGCATATTTACACATCTTGCACATCATATGGTCTTCTATTATACCACATCATCTTCTATGAGTTGCATTCATTACCGTATGGCACACTTTAGTTCCTCAATCCATACTTGATGAAGATGGTTTATAAATCAAATGGACCTTAATATACTCACACATTTACCATTTGACCTTCCACCACGTGACATTACTAGGTTAGTGACATATGCTTTAAGCTAAATGGTCACCTATTCCTTCATCCTGTAGTAGTACACCCTTTAGGCTAAATCACCACTCCCTCTATTAATCTTGTAGTAATATACACTTTAGGCTACATCATCACTCTTTCGATAATCTTATTGTGATATACACTTTGGCTATAAGGGTCACTCACACATCATTTCTAGGTTACATTTCATCACACATACACATTCATCACAACGTGTTAGACACAACACACATTTTGACCATTTCCCAATAAAAAACTCTTGCTTACGGTTCATTCTTGACTGGTGATGGGGAAAATCAAATGATCGTCACTGCATACATTTCCATTCACTCAGAGGGCATGTGGATCCTATTATCCTGTCTTGCATTCCATTCCATCCATCCACAACATATTCTATATATTGGTTTCTTTTACTCTTGCTTACATTTGTTTATATATGGTAGCTTTATTACACATGCTAGTTAGATCTCTTGTATGTCATTTATCTATACCATACACACATGCACATTCACACCTTTATTTAGTTGTGATCGTAGATACATGTATTTTTCACACAACACAAATGCTTGCCTTCTACCCATCCTACATTGGTCATTGGGGGTATCCACATTCATCTCTCACAGGTGTTATTGTTTCATTTTGTACTTAGAAATATATATTACATGGTTATACATGCTTTTGACATACTAGTTATCTTTCTAACATGCTAACATGCACTTCATGTGTAGCATTTTTTTGTAGGATTACTTGCTTTCATGGTTATCATTGTTTGTACTTTCTTGTTGTAGATACCTATTTTTGGGTGTAACCCCTCTTCGTCATCCTGCGTTAACATCTCCTCCCACTTTTCTTTTGTTCTAAATCCCATCCATCTACATTTTAATTAATTCATGGTTTTAATTAATTAATGGGTTCTACATAACCCATTTAATAATCCAAATATTGTCACATCTCAAAAATAATGCAAAACATGGGAAATAATGCACCCATCCGACATCCCACTCTTAAAATTCAAAAAGAGAATACATTATTTCACCTAATATCCCCACCTCTTATCACATCCTTATCTTTTTTTACTTTAAGTCAAATTGTGAGCCCCGTTGAATCACATCACCTCTTTTAATCAGGGTTACTTTACTCAACCCTGAGTATATTTTAACCTGTAGTCTAACCTCACCATTAGGCTATAAATATGGGCTTTCCCCCTTAAGAGAAGAAAAAGTTAGAAAATTTGGGAAAATGTTGTTTTGAATTCTTATCTTCTTGTTTATCATTTATATCCTCATGATGTCCTTGATACGACACTATAATCCCCACAATACTCTTCTCATGGTTTGTTAGTTCACGTAACATGGTTATTGTTTCACGTTGTGTTTGAATCAGATCAATAGCACCCTGTACACACCCACAACTTTAGGTTCTTTTGTTTATTAGATTACATGCTATTTGTTTATCTTGTATTTTATCATTATTTCTTATCACATGGAGGTTGACACCACCGAGGAAGTTAACACTTCCCGGATCTACTTTGTTAGGAAACCCCACATAAAATCTCTAATCAATATTTCTCTAGTGTCTGTGAGCTGCAGGTTTGCTTAGGATCACACCAAGGATTTTGACATCAACTTTACGCCCGTATCATCCATCACCATATCCAAGGTATTAAGCCCTTGCATACTTGACGTTGTTTTTTTTTTTTTTATTTCTTGTACACTAATATGGATAGGAAACAAGAAAATACGATCAACATTTGGCACATTCGGTGGGACCAGATCCAAGTTCTAGTCATGTTTCTATTTGTTCACTTTGTATGCAGTGTAAATACGAATAAGTATGTTATTGTGTTTTATATTATTGTAAGTATAACATCACATTGATCTAGATATATGTTGCACATTTTTTGTTTGTAGACTCACCCACTTGCAAGATTTTTGGTATTATCTCCATCCATATTTTGTCATTGGGGTAAGTAGATTTCTCATTTGAAAGGGTTTGTTATTGACTCATTTATAATAGGTGTAAAATTTTATTGTTATTGTTATTTATTAATAAACTAATAATAATAATAATTAAAAATAAAAAATAAAATTAAAAAAATCATCTTAACCCTACCCTACGCTACCCCATCTCCACCTCACTCCCCATCCCCCTAACCGACCTACCCTTCTCCTCACCGAGCCCACTCATTCCCTCCACTCCTCTCTTCCCACACATACCTATCCTCCAACTACTCCTTAGCCACCTAATCCTCAACACCCCTCCACTCAGCCACTCCCACCGACTTAACTCACCGTCCACCTCATTCCACTTTTTCCCCACGTAGGCCGACTCGGCCTTTCCATATATCTCCCCCTCCAACTTCCACACACGGCTCCCCATCTCTCAACAAACCATCCTCACCGCATCAATCCCACTGACCCTCCATCTTCTTTCTTCCCACTCGATCTCCATTCCACCACCCAAAACCTCTCTCCACTCCTCTCGGCTTTAGCTGAATTACCATCCTCCCATCCACGTCGAGCTTTCCGGCTCCATTTCAAAATGATGCAAATTTTGGAGGGTAGGGAATTATTTTAAACACGTTTATCAACAAAGTGGTTATTACGCCATAGCCACTCATCTATTTTCTCATTTAGAATTTCTGTGATGCTGAATGTGTCATCATACATGTGCCCTCCTAAGTCTGTATAGCCAACCACATCCCCAGTTAACCTCGATTAACCATATAAATCACATGAGTATCCAAACAATTCAAGATTCCAATGCTTGGTGCTTCCCACTATTTTCGTCTCAGTTTCAAACTCACTGTAACTTCCTTTCTATCATCGATGTATAATTACCTACGTCACATTTCTTTACCGTAGAATCACGCAACCTTTCAGGATAGCCGGGTTTATTTACCATAAATCGTTATAGTTCTTTTGCAATGATTTATAGACGGTGCATGTAGCACCACCACCACCCATGTTGAACTCCCATCCATCTCTCCCAACCACTTCCTTCCTCTTCACCAATCCATTTTCTTCCTCTCCTCACCAAGAACTCCCCTTTCCTCTCCCAAACCTCAGACCATCCTACACAGTTCCCCTTCTTCCTTCTAAGTCAACTCCCTTTCCACGACCTATCCAACTCCTTCACTCTAAGCTTCCATCGATTTCCCATACCGACTATCTTTGGCCTCTCACGTTTCAATCCACAATGCATCTCCTTTCACATCTCCCTTTGACGTGCACTGGCCTACGTGAATGCCACATAGCTCGACCACACACCACACATCATTGGAATTTCGACACAAACACCATCTTTTTGACACATCACATCCATTTATTGTGTTATTAGTTATTTAGCTAGACTTTGTATAGGTGGATAATTTAGGATAATTGTTTATTGGTAGTTAAATATTTACGATTTGTTTGTTAGATTTCATAAGATAATTGTTCTATTTACTAGTTAATTAGCTACAATTTGTTAATTAAAATTCCTAGGGTAATTGTTCATAGGATAATCATTTTATTTACTAAGTTAATTAGTTACACTTTGTTCCTTACAACTACTAGGATAATTGTTTTATTACGAGTTCATTAGTTACGACTTGTTAATTATAATTCATAAGCTAATTAGATGAGGCTAATTTATTAGTTTAATTAAGCTTTGTTAATTAAAATTCCTAGGTGGTACAATTATATTAAGATATTCTCTATTTTTATTGTGGTTGTTAACTAGAATAATTATTTGTTATTGTTTCCGTCAGTAAACTTTGTTGTTAACATCTAAGAGGCATGACTCGAAATTGTTTTGCTTATTTGGTCAACTACGTCCACTAATTGTCTTCTTCACTTCTACAGGTGCATAATAACGTTGTCAAAGACAATTACTACACTAAGTAAACATGCCTGAAATCTCATCCGCTGATCTCAATCAAAATTGTGCATGGTGTAATTCAAGGGTACCCAGACGTTCCTTGGCCGCTAACTGGCGATCGCTTCCAAAACCTATCATTATCAACATACACCTTGTTTTTCTCAACTTGTTAGATAAAAAGGAAAAGCAATATATAGGTATTCTCCAGTTTTCCCTATTTCCTCTTTTCTACATGGTACTGTCATTTTTTGGGTGATTGTCAGCATCAAATTTCATCTTTCGAATTTGGAGTAAAACGAACCCGTGCATTCTGCCTGCTCACATAGTGTAACTAGGGGTTTAACTTTTTGCATCACACCTATCATCACACACTTCCTGAAACTTCACAAAATAATCAACACACCGAAACATTCCTCACACTGGTTCATTGATTGGGATTTGATCACCCAACAGAAACCGTTTCAGACATTTCCCAGCCATAACTTACCCGAAACCAAACATAGTTCACCTCCTTCTAGGTCCTCTTGCAACCATTTTTAATTTTTTCTTTTTAATCAAAATCAAAGAAAAAAATTTAAAATTGTTGTGTGCCTCACTTGTTTGGCTTGTATAATAAAAACTTTCATGACAAGTAAGGACTCGATCTAGTACGAAGAAAATGGAACACAACCCCACTTCACATAATGCTTCATCTTAGCTGATAAGCATCCTAATGGCTTCATCATCAATGTGTCACCCCATGACCCCATAAATACCCATTCTCTTACCAATATATCTCACCCGGTACCAGTCAGTCATGCTTCGATGTTAGACCAATCCATCCCATCCAGGGCTGCCACTCCACCCTCTATCAGATCAGAGCCTAGTGGTACTTCTATCTTCCCTCTTGGGGACCCAAAATTTAGAAAAATTCTTGACGCCAACCCTATGGCCCTTCAAGATTATCTCTTAAGAAGATACATACACCTTCCTTTGGATGGCCCACCACTTCAACAGGTCTATCCTTATAGTACTAGTTCTGAAATTCCTCAATTCGTGGCCTTACATGATTTTGCTTCATCCTCCACCAACCCATCGGCACACCAGACCACCAGGTAGTCACACCTATTCCGCCCAATCTTCCTCACATCAACACGACTATCGTGACTATCATCCCTATCACTACGACAACCCCAATTGTCACTGGTACTGTCATTCAACCATCCCATGTGTCAAATCCCTTATCCGAACAACAAATTCCTTTTACATCATAGGTCTATACCCTTACTTCTCAACTTCCTCCAATGATACCTTTGCAACATGCAGTGTCACTTCCAGTATATCAACCCATCTATACCCATATCCCCACTCGGTAGTTGCCTCAATAACTGCATAATCTCAACAAATTATATCATGCCCATGTTTCCCACCAACACACATTCTATCAACCTCCACCTCAACCTGACCCATAATTTACACTTATTCTGTGCCAAGTTCCTCGGACACGCACCGATCGGGATCATTTTCAAAAGTTCCCTAAACATCTCTAAATGGTGTCAGTGCAAAAGATCATCTCGAGAGCTTTCCAACGACTGTGAGAACGCGACAAACGGACATCGGAATCTCTAGATATGTTCGGTCAAAGTTCGGTCAACGGGAAAGTCAACTATGGTCAACTGGTCATATTGGACCGAATCGCACTTTGACACGTGGCTTGCCAACATTCGTCGGGTTCGCTCGATTTGCCTATCGGGAGATGACAATTGGACTACAGGATTATTTCTATTCCACATTGCATGGGTCGAAATAATATTTGGTAATGCCACTTCTCAAATGCCACAAATATATATTAATGTGTATACATTAATATTAAATCAAATGCATGTGTTTTTACCACGTGGAAAGTGGTTGTTGAAGCGGTTGTTGGGGGCAAAGGACCATACGTGGACTGTCCCACGTGGCAGAAGGAGGATGAAGCGGTTGTGGGGACGGTTTTAAGCCTCACGTGGTCTTAGGCGTGGAAAGGCTTAAAAGCCTAAGCTATTAACAAATGCCGCGCCCTCTATGGGATTTAATCCCAATAAACATGCATGCCGCGCCAAATGGGATTTCTAACCCATTAAAATATTCAAATGCGCCAAATTTGGGATTTATTCCCTTTTTAAAAAATGCATGCCGCTCCTTATGGATTTTAATCCATTTATATATGCAAATCGGCCCTATTTGGGAATTTAATCCCAAATTTCATGTACGGGTGAAGGCTAAGGTATTTTTAGCCTATGGATAATATGTAATTGCATTATTTTTGGGCCCTAATTTTGTATAAATAGGGACCCATTGCATTGTAAACACACACACGGGTGTAACCCATTACACACGGGACACAACACGAGCTTATTATTTGTTAGGCTTGTTGTGGACACACCGGTGCAACGGAGACACCGATCCCGAGCTTATTATTTGTTAAGCTTATTTGCGGGATGTGTCGATAGGTATTGTCTATTGGCCTATTATTTTAGGCAATATTAGATGGAATATTTGTGATTGGGAGTGAAATGTAAACTACCCAATAGGCCCATAGCGCCACACCAAGTACTTGCAAATCCTGGATTGTCAACCGGAGTGCTAGCTTCGCATTGTTTGCGTCGGGAAGGCCGATCACAACCAAAGGAGATTGTGTGCCAGGAAGGTGGAAGTCGGGTGCTATTTTTCACCCTTGTCGTCCGAAGAACTGGTGTACTAGTAGGCAAGTAAAATTCCATTAGGTTTTCTTGTGAAAGTACTATTGTAACTTACAAGTTTTGACTAGTGGAACGGTTCGATCACGAACCCGGAGACGTAGGCAATTGCCGAACTCCGTAATCAATCTGTGTGTAATTGTCATTTTTGTCTTGCATTATTTTAAATTGATTACTTAAAAGGAGTAAATTATCGGCAAATAATTAAAGCCTACAAGGGTCCGAGATCAGGTCATAATAATCTGATTATTTTCGGATCAAGTTCCACACATTCCGCCACACCGAAGCCACGGAGAAGCTCATTGCTAGAGCACGGAAAAGGAATATTTGTGATTGGGAGTGAAATGTAAACTACCCAATAGGCCCATAGCGCCACACCAAGTACTTGCAAATCCTGGATTGTCGACTGGAGTGCTAGCTTCGCATTGTTTGCGTCGGGAAGGCCGATCACAGCCGAAGGAGATTGTGTGCCAGGAAGGTGGAAGTCGGGTGCTATTTTTCACCCTTGTCGTCCGAAGAACTGGTGTACTAGTAGGCAAGTAAAATTC
The DNA here is from genome assembly GCA_018340775.1 of Taxus wallichiana var. yunnanensis. NCBI lineage: Eukaryota > Viridiplantae > Streptophyta > Pinopsida > Cupressales > Taxaceae > Taxus > Taxus wallichiana. The sequence continues at coordinate 171,750,986 of CM031240.1, forward strand.
CATTAGGTTTTCTTGTGAAAGTACTATTGTAACTTACAAGTTTTGACTAGTGGAACGGTTCGATCACGAACCCGGAGACGTAGGCAGTATTGCCGAACTCCGTAATCAATCTGTGTGCAATTGTCGTTATTGTCTTGCATTCTTTTAAATTGATTACTTAAAAGGAGTAAATTATCGGCAAATAATTAAAGCCTATAAGGGTCTCGAGATTAGGTCGTAATAATCTGATTATTTTCGGATCACGCACCCATTCGCAAATTCAACCACCACCTCTCATTTCTCAACATGTGCTTCCTAATGATCCCATACAAATCTTGATAGGTCGGTTAGCCAATCTAGAGGCTACTACATTAGGGTCCAAAGTTACATTGTCTTATAAAAATATGTAACGAACCCATTCATCCATCCATGCCCATGAAACCATATCCTCCATGCTAAGAATCGCCAAAGTTCACCAAATTTAATACAGCAAGGAGGACCCTCAACAACATCTTTGAGCATTTAAACATGCGTGTTATCTCATTGTGCACGACCAAGATTTGATGCTCTATACATTCCCCATGTCTTTGGTAGGCCCTGCTTTAGATTGGTATAATAATATTCCCCAATACTCCATATTTTCTTTTTCTCAGCTTGCACAATTATTTCTTGAGCACTTCTCCATTAATATTGCATGCAAAATAACCATCAACGATCTGTATACCATCCACCAATTCGAAGATGAATCCATCACGGATTTCATCGCATGATGGCGTAATATTATAAACCAATTATCTTTTCCACTTCCTCAAACTAACCTCATCGAGCTCTTTGTGCACTCTTGTGCTAAGCATATTTCCTCAACTTTACAAATCCAATCATTTCACACTTTTGAAGAAGCTTTCACCATGGCTCATGCAAGCTTGAGACACGTGCCCTAGAACAGGGGCATTTAAAATTAAAGTCGAATAAGCCAAAATAGAATTTTTCAGACCATCCACATCAAATGATAAGTCAAAGACAACTGCCAACGCTGTCATTGTCAAATCATCTCCTACACCTACATCTACTACAATAGCCCAACAATGATTCACATGACCAATGCTTTCCTATACTCCTCTGGGAGAATCATACAACACCATTTTTGACAAATTAATAAAAACATATTTGATCAAGCTACTGCCTATCCAACCAGTTGACAAATCTAGATTGAGACCTATGTGGTATCGTGAGGACCATTACTGCAAATACCATCAAGTCCGAGGACATGACATAGAGAGATGTCGGACTTTCAAGGATTCGGTCCAAAGACTCATCAATTAGGGAGATCTTCAAGTAGATAATCCAAATGCTTCACCTAATCAACCACTAGATATTTTTAAACAACCATTTCCAAACCATACACCCACATCAATAAGTCAAACCACCACTACTTCTACATCGCAAGTTCCCAATGCCCACACCATAAATACTATACATATTGCAGGTATAAATTTAGTTCCATCCACAGATATACCTTCTTCATCAATCACCATATCCACCTCACTAGAAGCTCCCCCTTTCTTCAATCCATTAACCCTCACCCCACACTAACCTCGGTCCTATCTACGTTCACCTCAACACCTCTTCCCACATCCACTGTTGATTCCACATCTGAATATACCTCATACACTACATCATCCACATCTATTCCATCTTTACCCATAATGCCAACCATAGACCCAATCCCAGTTCCAAGACTTACTACATCAGTCATTGAGACCACATCCACATTGTCCTCCCCTCCTACATCATTTGAAGAACCTTTGAAAGAACTTCAAATGGATTCAATTGCAAATAATCTTTACCTCATCAGTGCAACCAAATCAATTTCCACCTTCCTTAGATTCCAATGAACAAATATTCCTTCCTACGCCTCTATCAGTACCACCTTTGGATCCTCTGGTAGAAATTATTGTCGTTCCTCCCAAGGATGGAACCTCTCAAATATTACCTCAAAATTCCCTTATACAAGAAAATAATATTCCTTCTTCTAAACAATCCAACCCCAAATCCCTTCAACTAAAATCATCCAACACTATGAAAATCACAACTGGATTCCAGCCATCAAGACATGAACATACTTGAAATTTTTCCTCAACATCTAAATTATCTCAAACATCCACTCCTTATCCAAAACCAAGATATTCTGCATAGACACAACACCTCCTAATGTTTTAGTTGAATCATATATGGAGGTCTTCCGACATTTGTTACAAATTTCTGCAATCACACTTCCACCTATTAGGGCCTTTGACCCCAGTAGTAAGAAGCCAACCTAGTTTAATTCCATCCTTGTTTGCTTATATCATCGTACCCCTGGACATGATATCGGACATTACAGAGCATTTCAAGCCATTGTTTAGGACTTCATTAAGGAAGGATGCATCCTTCCCAAACCAAACCAGTTTATTCCCGCACTTCAACATCTACACTTTGTTAACCTCATCTATTCAAATGCAAATTTCCTCTCATTCTTCACACACTTCCACAACCATGTCACCTCTAAGTGAAGAATCTTTTAAAGAGGATCCTTCATTCTCCATAAAATTTCTTCAAGTACCCCCTTAAATACAGTTCACGTGACCACGAATCATCAACTAATACTAAAACTTAAACCAAAACATTAAAACCAAAACACAATTAATCCCCATCCTCAACATCCATACCAGTTTATACATTAAAATCCTAGATTTCACGTCAAAATCCAATCCAAAACATCATCTAAAACTCATAAGAGTTACCTTATTTTTGATACCTCGATTGGATCCTACGCAGACATCCTTCAACATCTGATTTAAACTTCTATGATCATACTTCCTCCCATTAGACATTGGGATCCTTATAACAGTAAACCTCCATGGTTTAATCCCAATTGCATTTGTGCCTATCATCGTGTTCTGGGCCATGACATTGAGCAATGTAGGGCCTTTCAGACCATCGTCCATGACCTCATTCAGGAAGATGATTTCCTCACTCAGGGGGAATATACTTCCCCATCCACAACAAATATAACTCATCTTTCTACATCCTCATCCATCGGGTTTCCTAACACTCCCCCATCCACATCTATTCCATCTATTGATTCTCTCTCAGTTCCTCTTTCCACCCTTCTAATCATGTCAAACACACCATCCTCTTCTTCCACATCATTTGCAGAATCTTGGACAAAACCTCAACTTACAACAACTTCAGATAACCCTCTCATCTCATCTACAAATGCCTCCACAACAAACCCACCTTCATCGGACATCACCATGAAAACACTAAGATTGTCACCCATATCAACTATGACACAACCTTTAGACCCTTCGACTGAAATTAGTATCATCCCTTATAAGAATTCTCCTTCACCATCCAAATCTAAGATCCTTGGTACCCTTCCACAACAATATCTTGTGTGTCCCCAAAAGAAGATAGACATTTCGCCAACGAATACCAAATATACATCATCTATTTTGGGGCAACATCAATCTCCATCTAAGGCATCACAATCACTCTACCAACCAAAATAAAAAACATCCAACATTCCCTTGAGATTCGACTCAAAATTATGGAATGACATGACACAATCCTCTAAGACAGCTCATACAACCACATCCCAAGCAATTTCATCAAGATCTACGTTAAAGGATTCCGAGAAAATACATACGCTAATATATCAATTCAATCATCTGCAGAAACACTTCAACACTTATTATAAATTGCTGACATTACGCTTCCACTTGTCAAGAAATTTAACCCACAAACTAAGATGTCATCGTGGTTTGATCCCTACCTTAGTTGTGCCTACCATCATACCCCTGGTCATAACACTGAGTGTTGTAAGGCTCTTCAAACTGTCATCCATCATCTCATTAAAAGAGACTCCTTTTTGAGGATTATCCCTCTACCATTTTATCTACAACTAATTCCACGTCTATCAAAGTCTCTAAGTGTTCTCCTCCATCCTTCATTAACATCTCTCCTTCGCATGTTATTACTCATACAGAAGGTCCTCATTTATTCATCAACATTGTTTTCCTATGATCCCCAACACATCTACCTAATCATCCACATCTAATTTGCCTACAATGATACACTCTCTTTCACTAAGGAGTAGCCCCCCCTCATCCTTAAGCATATCATCCAATTAATGCATTTCATATCTAAAAAATCTCCTTTCTCGCTGAGAGAATTTAATCCTTGACATTGTTTTATTTACCTCATTCAAATCCATCCAATCTAAACTAACCCCATCCAAATCTTCATCTCATTTGAAGCCCACTTTTGTGGCCATATGCATCTATCCCTTAGGGACCATTTATTTTCATCTTAAGCCCACTGCGGTGGCCATGTTTGTCTCTCTGTTAAGAGACCATATTTCTATCTTTTTCATTAAAGTCCACCTTTGTGGCCATGATTGTGTCATCAAATTCCTCCTTTGAGGCCATGTTTGTCCTTCCAATAAGGACCATTTTTTCACCAAAGTCCACCTTTGTGGCCATGATTGTGTGCCTCTTAAGCCCACCCTTTTGACCATCTGTTTGTCTCGATTAGGGACACATATTTTCGCTTCCTGAAAGGGTAGCACATAGTTCTACCTTCACTCATCCTCCCAAAATTCTTATCTTATCTCGGACGCAACGTTAATCAAGGAATCGGTAGGAAAAATTTGCTCCCAACTGGATCAGACCATATATTATCACACATAAGTATGGGTCTGGGGCTTATCGCTTAGATTCTCTTGATGGTAAACCAGAGATCAAACCCTTAACGCATTGCACTTACTGACCATTCTATTGTTAGTACATGCACTTATGAGCATAGTCCTATCTTTAGACCATGTCTCCACCATTATCTACTTCCATCTATCATGGTAATGATATGAATTATGTGGTCTACCATCACTACTTTGATATGACCTTGAATATGAGTACCACGGATCTACTTATAGCATATTCATTATGGATAAGTTCTCCCATTTGGTGAGAACCCCATAATCATTACATCCATCACCCTCTCATTCTCCTATGACAATCATGTAAAGGGTATAGGGGTGTCTCTGTCTGTCATTATCCCCTCCTAAGTGGTCTAATTTTCTATCCCTATCTCTCCCCATGTGAAGATAACATCCATGCATGCAAAAAGAAGTCAAATTTATCCAAAAACAGACTGATCCCTCAAAGGACAACTATGCATACAAAACGTAAAAGGTAGAATAAAAAGAAAAAACATACAAATCAAAATCAAAATAAATAGATCGATCCCTCAAAGGATGGCTATCAATCTCGCTATTCATGTTATATATATAGTAGACCACACCCTCAAAGGATGACTACTATGGCATTCAGAAAGCTTCCTGCATTGATTAACTTTCTTATATTATTGTTCTTTCCCTTTCCCAGTGAGGCATAGACTTAAGGAACACCACCTTTGGAGAACCTTCTTCTTGCATATAGGCTACATCTCAAATCCCTTGTCATGTCAATATTAAGATTATGAGAATCTTTCATCCATATCTCCCTCTTGGTCTTTTGGTATAATCAAATCTCATTAGTTATGTACTAACACCTGCTATCGGCTGCAAGTGCAATGCTTTGAGTAGTGCCTTTTCTTGTTTACTTCTTATCCGGTTAAAAGCATAACTTTCTTACATGGCCCTTGCTATGGTTATGTGACACCCATCTCATCAAAATCATCTTTTATTACAATTATGTTTTTAGAAATCAAATTTTATATCATCAAATTTACATCTATATTTTTACTCTTAAGGATGTTCCCTATTAACATCATCCATAAATCCATGAAATCTATTACTGTTTCTACACACTCTCTTTGATACACTATTCGGTTTGGGAATTCTACTTGATCTCCGTTGTAGTTTGTGAATTCTACTTGAGATTATCTCTCAAGTAGCATTCATTATCCGGTAGCTTCTCATCCCCCACCATGACCAATGTTATCTTTCTCCATCCATCCTCTCGCATCGTCCTTCTCTTCTCTACAATCATCCACCCATTATCCTTCTCTTCACTCTTATTTTTTTGTCATCTAACGCAAACATCATCTTCTTCATCATCACAGGCCTTTCATCCCTAGCTTGGCATGTCCACATAACTCCCCACACAACATGGAAATCCTACTTGAGGTAGACCTGTCATTCTGGACAAGGTCTCATTCGTAATCATGTCTGTTGACCATTCCTTCCTCCTAGTCCCCTTTGTCAACCCAATTTTCTCCTAAAATCCACCTCATCTCATTCTTCGCTGCTCTTCTCACCCACTTCATCCTTCTTCGTTGTTTCTTTGATACTTCACATGTCCTCCACCCGGGCCATTATTTTTGTGTTTTTATCTTAATATCCTTTTACTGGCATCTATTTTATCATTCCATTTCCCTTTCATTATTCTTTTGGCTTGATGATCTTACTTAACCACCCATTTTACACAGGCTTCTTAATCACAATGCATCTCTTTCTTAAGATCCTGCCACTGTAGAAACTCCTCCACCATTTTCTATTCCATTCAACACTAGAAACATCTTCCTACTCCATAACTTCTACTTAACACTCTGGCATCATCACTCACACAACATAGGCATCCTAATTAAGAATTCCCCTTACACTCTCCATTCTACACCACATACATTCCTCCATCCACTCATGTCACACTCCTTTGTTTCCTTGTTATCACCTCCTTTCATCTCTTGTTCCATTTTGGTATACACCGCTCAGTCTTTTCATCATTCTTCTTCTTCTTCGGCTTGGCGATCCTACTTAACCATTCCTATGGCATGACGATCTTACTTAAGAGTCTCTCTTAAGAATGATCTATCTTCTTGCCTTTCCCCTTTACTCCACATTCCCACCATCCGTATTTTCTCTTCATTCTCCATAAACACATCCTCTTCCCTCCTCTTTTTCCTCACACAAAATATCTCAAACTTCCTCAAATATCATCTCCATCATCCCTCATTCGAAATATAACTTAACCACTTCATACCATTTCTTACTATGCCTCGTTCCTTCATCTTCATCCACATCCTCATCCATTACATTCTCTCCTCATCATCCTCTCCGCACCATTCATTATCCCTCCTTTCTTTACTCTTTCCACTCCATTTTCTAGAATACTCCCCCATATCTACCACCATACTTACTTGTCATTATCATTGTTCATCTAACATTATGTCATCGTCATCTTCCATTTTGCACTAAGAATTATTGGTGGAATTATCCTAAAATTCATTTATCCCCATTCTACTCATATACCGGTTCACTCCTTTTTACCTCCTCCATTTTCTCTTCCTTTCTTTTTCATTTTTTTCCCTCTGATCATTATTAGAGGATTTATCCTAACATCCCTCCATTGGTATTTCCTTTCCATCTTCCCTTCACCTTCTTCAATATCTCTACTATCTTCATCACATACTTCCTTTTTGCATTTTCTCTGTTTTCCTCTGCTCCTTTCTACCTGTGGTTTTCTCTCATTTCCTCTATATCATCTTCATCCCCTCTTCTCCTTACACTTTCATCCTACTTTTCCATTGATAACCTGACTCACCGGTGTTGTCTCATCTTTTTAATCATCCCACCATCCACATGCATTTCCATGTGTTCTGTTTCATATTATTTACCTGGGTCTTACCCCTAACACGGGATTCAATTCCCTTCCTATTTCAGCTCTATCATCTCTTCTTTCCCTCCTATTTCCATTTCCCCCATTACTGAACTTCTTTCTCTACCACCCCTATCTTATTCCATCTCTATACATCAGTTCTTTTCCATTCTTTCATCTCCTCTGTAGTCTCCTAGCTCCTCATGGTTCCTTTCTTTCTCTTTTCTATTCTACTTCCTCTCCCATCTTCTTTAACTTCTTCATCTCCTTCATCTTTCCATCCTACTATTCCTATTCATCTCTCCTATCATCCTTCTCTAATATTATTCACCTCTTCTCCTTCTCAGCTCTTGTCATCTCTTTCATGATCCATTCTTTCTCACCCTTTGTTTTTGATCTCCATCTCCCTTTCATCCCTTCTTCTGTCATTTTCTTTTCTTCTTCTTTGTCCTTCATCATTTCTTTCTTCCACCATTTCTCCTCTTTATTATATTTGTTGCTTCTTTACTATGGTACATCTCTGTACGTTCACCATCTCCTCTACTCTTCTTTCCCTTCTCATCTCATCTTCTTCTTGTTTAATCTTCCTCCTTCCTTTCTTCTCTTGTTCTCTTTCTCTATTTTCTTTTCTCCAGGTCCATTAGGCCTTACCTATTTATTTCCCCCTTATCTTTTCCCACTACCTTCTTATTAACTATCATTATCTCTCTTTTGTGATTTCATCTATTTTCTCACCTCTCTTATCGTCCTTCTCTGCTATTTGATTCCTCTCCTCCACCATGTCTGCTTTCTCTTATCTCTATCATCTATCATCTAAATCTTTCATCCCATCTTCCTGTGACATTTTTTTCTTGGAGGATACCATAACGGCTAACACCTATCTGATCTTGTTCTCTTCCATGAATATTTTCTTTGTTGTTGCTTTGTCGCAAAAGTATCTTGACTTCTTATCCTACTTATCAAACAAGTAGGACTACTTTTCTTTTTTTCACCTTCTAATTTGCTAACACTTATGCATCTTTCCTATGAAACATGATTAACATCATATTTATTACCCTTTTGGGGTATTTTAGCTCACCCTTCTATCTTGTCTACTCATCATGTCCACATTTATGGTTATTCCCTTGCAGAATTTTATTTACACATCCATTTCCCATTATGTCATCTTCGTGCCCTATCTTGGGGCCTTGTTTTCATCCTTGTACTTTTTGACACATGTAACTCACCTTTTTTTCATCGTGCCCCATATTGGGGCATCATTATATTTATTCTCGTGCATTTTTGGACCCATGATTTTTCACATGATTCCTCACAAAAAAGGATTGCACGCATATTTCACATTCCATTACACATATTTTGATGTTTTCCTATGACCCATTGGTCATATTGGTTTACATCCATACTGTAGTGGTCTTCACCCACTCACTGGTCTGTAGAACATTTTCATCTATCTCTGTTGAGACCGCAATTGTCCTCTACCGATGTGATATTGGAGTCACCGCCATAATTTCTTCCATGTTATTGTGATCCTATTTTGCCTAGGGCATCTTACCTTTGGTCATGTCTTCATCTATCTTCAGACACATATTTCATCTAACCCTTTTTGTTTTTATCTCATAGCTCGTTATTGCAAACCATTTAACAAAAAGGGGCAAATGTAGACACCTATTTTTGGGTGTAACCCCTCTTCATCATCCCGCATTTACATCTCCTCCCGCTTTTATTTTGTTCTAAATCCCATCCATCTACATTTTAATTAATTAATGGGTTCTACCTAACCCATTTAAATAATACAAAACATGGGCAATAATGCACCCATCTGACATCCCACTCTTAAAATTCAAAAAGAGAATACATTATTTCACCTAATATCCCCACCTCATATCACATCCTTATCTTAAGTCAAATTGTGAGCCCCATTGAATCACATCACCTCTTTTAATCAGGGTTACTTTACTCAACCTTGAGTATCTTTTAACTTGCGTCTAACCTCACCATTAGGCTATAAATATGGGATTTCCCCCTTAAGAGAAGAAAAAGTTAGAAAATTTGGGAAAATGTTGTTTTGAATTCTTAGCTTCTTGTTTATCATTTATATCCTCATGATGTCCTTGTAACGACACTATAATCCCCACAATACTCTACTCATGATTCGTTAGTTCATGTAGCGTGGTTCTTGTTGCACATTGTGTTCAAATCAGATCAATAACACCATCTACACACTCATAATGTTAGGTTCCTTTGTTTATCAACTTGCATGTTATTTTTTTATCTTGTATTTTATCATTATTTCTTATCACATGGGGGTTGATAGCCACCGAGGAAGTTAACACTTCCTAGATATGCTTTGTCAAGAAGCCCCACATAAAATCTCTAATCAATCTTTCTCTAGTGTCTGTGAGCTGTAGGTTTGTTGGGATCACACCGAGGAGTTTGACATCAACTTTGCACCCGTATCATCCATCACCATCTCCAAGGTACTAAGCCCTTGCATACTCGACACGTTGTTTTTGTGTTTGTTGATTTCTCATACACTAATGCATGCAAGAAACAAGAAACTCGATCAACAATTGTTCCATTTGATATTGTGTGCATTCCTTGCCATTTGTTTAGTGTGCACACTTATTATTTGTATGCAGCCATGATGACCTTATGTGTCTTGAAACATCTTGAGTGGTGTCCCATGTTTGTAACCCACTTTGGCGATCTATGGTTGTCTTCTTGAGTGTTTACTTGCATTCTAGCTACACATTATTTGTGTAGTTTACAATTGTTTTCTAGATGCATGCTTGTTCGTACTAACACTTATTTTGGTTAGCCTCTTGTTTGTGCACGCTTTGGTTTCTACCAAGCATTTTCCTTTCCCCTACACGGAAGAGTTATAAATTTCATGCGGTTGCTCCTCTTTTGGGGTCACATTCTCTTATCAAGCAACATTGTATGTGCTCCCAAAGTGTGGGGATCATTTGGTGTTTTATATAGTACACAACGCTTCTACATCAGTTTAGTTTAGTTCAATTTCCACCCTTGGCATTGTGGGTTATACAACAAGTGGGTTCAGACCAATCTATGAACCCCATACATAACGGATTTTACAGGACATGGTTTTCCTTAGCATTCTGGGGAGTAGTTACATGTTAGAGGATACATCAAACTTCCTCTCTACACTACTTCATCCAAAGTGGCATCGATCACCCAAAAAACTAGGAAGTACAAAGATCTCTTCACACATATTCAGGGAAGTAATTAAAGGTTGGAGGATACAATGGAATTCCTCCCTATACTTCTTTGGCCTATGGCGTCGGATCGACCAAAAACCTAGGACATGATATCCTCTTTCTATACCCTTTCTCTCATCATAGATCAAGTGCACATGTTCCATTTTTAATTTACGTATTTTACATTTACATAATTTTACATACATATACATGCATCTTTTACATGCATTTTACATATATACATGTGTATTTGACTTCTTGATTGTCTTCTCCTTGCAGGTACAATCGTATGAGATGTAAGTAGTCAACAACAACAACACATACAAAAATGGGGGTAATAAAAACATTTTGTGACAACACACACCATACTAACCATGCAGGTACATCACACACATCAAAACTACACACGTGTTTCCACCCTAGGTTCACTCTCATCACCTTTTTGTGCTTTTGCATCTTTATTTTCCATGCTCTATCATCTTTTTGTCACTCCACGCTTTGTCTAGTCCTTCACAAGACATTTCTACATCACTCTACATGGATTATCAGGTACACATCTCTATCTACTTTATGTTACCGAGATTTCCACTCACCAACATAAAGTGGGGGCAAATGTAGTCACAAAATCATGCACTTTAGACATTATTTAGTCCCGGTCTCATACTACTATTCATATGGTTTTTGAGTGAAGAAAGTACTAATTAACCCCGTCTTTTGGCCATTTTACTTTGATTTTTTCATCATTTCCGACCTACCATACACACTTTCCCACTGTGTTTTCATAATTTTCCATCATTTTAGCCTTGATTGGGGCACCTATGCTTATACACGGTGCCCGTAGGTTCCTAGTCCGATCGGGGGCTCGATCCTTTTCCCACTTTCCTGCCACTTTTTGGGCACTTTCTAGCCATTTGAGCATTTCATATTTCTTGTGGTCGGCCTCTTTGGGGTTAATTATGAAATTAGAACAAGAGAACCATATAAATATAAAGTTATGAAACCATAATGAGGGACCAAGCACTAGTCACTACTATCATCACCTAAGGTTACATCCATCAAAGGCTCCATTTGCATCCATCTAGCTCCATCACAAGGCACAAGGCTAGTTCATCTGCATCACACAAGCATAGGAGGGAAGTTTATTCTATTCCATCCACCATTCTATTACATTTTCTACACATAGTTATTGCTCACTACTTTCATAAAGTGTGATTAACACAAGAGTACCTAGGGAATGATTGGACACATTTACATATAGAACTACATCGGGTTTGAGATGTAGTGTAGTGCTCAGTTAGTAAGTCCACCATTATAGCTGATGAGGTCATTCCGACCCTTCATATGTATCTTTAATTTTATAGGGTTTGATGCTTGTCTTGGGATTTTGAAGTTCTTTTCTTCAATACTTACTATTGACAATATCCAACGTAGTTTGGATACATTAGTGCGACGAACTAGGGTGCCCATAACACAGATTAGGGTGCCCATAGGTGACATAATCCTCTCCCAGGTGCCCCAAGACACTCGATTTCTTGGATTTGTGAGTTTTTGGACCTCGGCATAGTCGTTTCCTCTTCCTGTTTCTTCAGTCAGCTATGCAACACAATCCATCAAGTTCATCGAATCAGCTAAGCTCCATCCAACTTGTTTGGGTCACATTCTATACTTATTCACTACTTTTATTTATCACATTTACTTACTATTGTTCCTAGTTGAATTAACTTAGAATAATCCTACATTTTATTTAATCATTTTTCTAATATATAATTTTCATAATCATCTATAATTTCATAAAGCATGTCATAGAAGATGACTCTCATAGCTCTTTGATAAGAATATATTACATTTTTCAATCCAAACGACATTGCTTAATGACAAAAAGGTTCCTCATAGTGTAATTAATATTGTCTCATATTGATTCTTGGTTACAATATTGATATGATTGTATCCTATAAAACCATCCATAAAGGGTAACATTTCATGTCCCGCCACAGTCAGAGTCCACAACCATGTCATCGTTAAACAATGGAAATTCCTCTTTTGGATAAACTTTGTAGATATCCTTGAAGTGTTTACACACTCTTTCCTACTAGTTTCTTTTGGATAGGAAAATTGTCTAATATCCACTCAAAATAATCAATTTTTCATATAAACCCCACGTCTAAGAGTTTTGAATTTCCTCTTTGAGGAGAAGGAAAATTTGCAGGTGTATTTTTAAGTTTTTATTTGATTGGTTTAGTTGCTTCATGAAAAACCAAATGTACCACTAAAGAAGGATCCAACCCAAGAATTTGTACATATGACGAGATAAATATACATGAGAATTCCTGTAAGAGTGTAACAAAGTTTTTTTTGTTCTTTGATTAAGATTAGTTATGAGATTAATGATCTTAGGCTATTCCTTAATACCAATGTTTATGTCAATGGTTTCCTAAATAAGGAGTTTAGATCTATCATGATCCGTAGGTTCAAGGGGAAGGTTGAGTTCCTCATCTATTAGTGCCTTAGGAAGGTTTTCACCAATAGACTCATCACTTTTATTTTCTTATTTTTTACATTTGATCATCTGATATTTCCTTAAAGGTGTTTTCACTATGAAACCTTTATTTGTATTTTTTGTGATTTTTTGGAAAGCTAAGGAAATCAACCTCTTTCCCAAATTAATCAAATGCATCCTTGTTTTGAAAGGACTTAATTGGTATGTGATCCTATTGGTCATAGTCAATGAGATCAAGATATTGTAGGTCGATGTCAATGGTAGTTTGATGGATAATTAGGATAACATTCTTATGAAATATGTTTATGGGGAAAAGATCCTTGTAAAGGATATAAGGGGATCCTCATTCAATGCCAAAAGGGATGTATTTTTAATTAAATATGTTTCATTGATCTTATCGGGAACATCACTAAAGGGTTTCATTCCAATGCCATATCGATCTATTTTCTCATGAACTATGATGAGTTTGTGATTTCCTTGTTCTTTAATACCAAATATGAAACCTTGATAGAGCATTTTGTCAACCATTTTATTTTTTTATAAGATATTCTAGAGATTTAAAACAAGATGAGAAGATTCCATCATATAACCAAGATTTAGAATAGCTACTAGATTTTCATTTGTAAAAATCCTTCTTTAACAAAAGGTCTAAAGTCATGGAAATTTGGCACCTATTTCTAATGGGTTTCAAACCGTCATCATATTTGGGATGATAGGGAAGATTAAAAATATAGAAAGCATTGTGTAATTCATACTCTCCACATCTAGTGTCGAGTGATTTTGGATTTGGATTTTAATTGAGGTTTATTAGATGGATATGGGAGATCCTTAGGATGGATATATGATGAAAGGGCCTTATATTCTATTTCAAAAGTAATTTTGGTTCTTGAGAAAACATATGATTTTTGGTAATATCCTTCCAACATTTTACAATATTAGAAGGGATGGGGACCACCAGGGATTATGAGCTCTTATACAGGAAATGACAGATTGATGCACCAGTGGTAGGTGGATGGGATGACCTTAATGGTATGGATCCATGGGTGGTCGAGGAGGATATTTTATGGGAGATCAAGAAATATAACATAACATCAGGTTTTGTGAGCAACAAGGCCAACTTCAAGAGGTATCTCGTGATGGTCCTCACATATTTTCATTCAAAATTTTCATATGATTTTATGGTAATGATATTTAGTTCCAATGATGGACCAAGATGGCCCAAGTGTTTTATGAGTTTCAAAGTGCATATATTCAGTCCTAATCCATTATATAAAATTACCAATTTTATCTTGTAGTGGGTAATGATAGCTTCAATACACAAGGGGAGATTATGAGAGGGATTTTCCTCATGGATGTCAAATGGGCTGAAAATGATTTTTGGGAGAATATGTGTGACCAAGGCTTGAAATTATGAAGGGTGAATATCAATAGTGATGAGGCCAAACAAACAACAAAATATTCTTATTCTATTGTTTGAAAAACATGAGAGGTACTTTTTATTCAAAATAGAATTACAATCCTAATTAAACTTGACTTCTAATCCAAAATTTTCTAGACTTGCTATTTTTAATAAAACTTACTATTTATAACAATAACTATTTTTAATAAGTTTTAAATTTAGATTTCTAGATCCTACTAAATTGCATACATTATCCACATACCTAAACTAGATTATTACGTGAGTTTCAAATCAAGTTGATTCACGATTCAAAGATGCCATATTTTAAAATTTAAAAGAACCCAAAAAACTTCAAACCCAATTTTCAAGCCCTAGATGGATTATTTTGACCTCCAAAAATTGTCAAAA
Source organism: Taxus wallichiana var. yunnanensis (assembly GCA_018340775.1). Lineage (NCBI taxonomy): Eukaryota > Viridiplantae > Streptophyta > Pinopsida > Cupressales > Taxaceae > Taxus > Taxus wallichiana. Next base: position 171,766,124 of record CM031240.1, read on the forward strand.
AGTGTCATTAGTCGCTAAAGCATGGCATAACACAACATATATCTATAAAAATAGAGTTATTTCGATTCCCAAATGAAATTTATAGACAAGTTTGCAAAGAAAGCCACCAAATCCACATCAAATAGGGACTCTTAACTTTTAGAGGGTTTTATCAAGGCTTACCTAGCAAACAATGGATGATTTGAGAAGATACAAGATGGATATATATGAAGGAATATTCTCAAGTTGTTCAAATATATCATATTGACCCTATATAGTAGGTTGAGGAGGTTTTAGAATAGTTTTCTTATTACGTTGTGTTGAACAACACAATATTGAGTTTTGATTTTAATTTTTCACTACAAGATGTTTGGTGGGGTGGATGAAGTTGATGAGAGAGTTTTATGTATGTGAAGATTTTGTGGTAACATGGTTGGTATTATTAGTTTTCAAGCTCTAACCTCAATATTATTTCTATTTAATTTTATTATGTTTGGGTAAAGGGTATTTATATATTCCAAGTTTTTTTATTTTGTGATTTAGATGCTTCATGTTTGTAAAGTTCAATATTTTGGTAGTCGATAAAATCTTGAATTTAATTTTTCAAATTCATAAGTCTCTGTTTGTTAAATGAAATTTTATTCAATGATAATCCCAATATTCATTTTCCTTTTACCACACAAGTTTAGGGTTTCTCTCATCAAATGACCGCATTTGTGGAAACATTATCATGTTAGTCATTTCTAGTTGATGGAGGACAACAAACAATGATTCACCCATCGATGTGTCTTCTTTTTGTTTTGATTCCTACTTAGGTGATCCCAAGAAATAGTTATATAAGTGGTGCCTTGTAATTCTGTATGTGTTTGGAATATGTAACTCTGTCATTCATGAAATTATTCTTTCGGTTAAATAATTTATATTTTTAAGTTGTTTATTGTCATTTTGATCTTTGTGAAATATTTTAAATTTTCCCTTCACAAGGAGGTCTTTTCCTATTTGGGTTCCCTTTTCTATAACCTCATTAAATTTATCAACACAATACATTTGGAGGTGGAAGGTGATATTTGGATGGATTTAGGAATAAAAATTATAAATAGTTATTTTCTAGAATAAATCAAGCAAAGTGAATTTTAAGGCTCTCCATTATTACAATAATGAAGGGAAGGTTTCATTTTTACATTGTATAACATTGCATAAATACAACATGGTAATTTATGTGTCCATATTAAAGGATAAATGCCATACAAATTTTGTTGATAGATTATAAAATTTGGTGATGGAACCTCTTGGAAGGTGTTAAAACCATTCTAATACTTGCCCACCTAAGATATGAGGGAAGATTCAAAGGATATAGTTATCCCTATACATGAATTATTGATAGGACATGAAGAAGTCTTTGATTCCCTTATATTACCCTTTCCTTTTTATTTTTCAAATTTTGTAATGTCAAAGTAAGGAGGAAACGTTATCCTTAATATTTCTCTATCAAAAGGGTATGGAAATAACTCCTTAAACCTATATTTATTTGTTTGATCATGGTTTATCTCTTGTATCCCACGCAATGTATACTTCGTAGATTTCCATGCTTGGGAAAATGGTGTGTTGTGGGTTGGTGTTTTTAATTTTTGGCAAATAGTTTTTGAAAGGGACTATACCCTAGAGAACAAAAGAGGGTGTAGAAGCCAAAATAGGAATGAGAACCAGAACAAAAAGGATCAAGATCCAAATGGGACAAAGAAACCCAAAGTAGCCCAAGAGCAGCTACCCCAACAAAACAAAACTAGTTAAAACACTGCAGGAAAGTAGCCAAAAAATAGAAAAAAACAACAATAATTACAAAGAAGTGCAGCAAAAGCACCCACAATTACTTCTTGGCGGCTTTGTCGATGCTGGATTTGATATTCTGCCAAGAGGTGAACATAGCCAATGTCGTCATGTGGGCAGAGTCAGTAACATCCAGCTGTTCAATGGTCCTTTTGCTTTCCTTTTCTGTGCCCCAAAGGGTTGCTGGAATTCCGCTGAGATTAGAGACGCTGCGGACATGCTGCTCAATAAACTCTTCAATTGCATTAAAAATGGCCATATTATAATCATGGTGAGTCTTGGCCTTCCCTAAACGGGTGTCTAAGGAGTTCAACTTCTTGTATATGTCTTCAACCTGATTATTATCAATAACCACCTCCTCCTCCTTCTTCCTCTTACCTTTTTGCTTTGCCAAGTTTTTAACCTCTTCCTTCAATAGCTTCATGTCAGCTTCTAAGGCTTCCAGCCTTTTTGTGGAGCTCTCAATGTGTGCTTCCTAAGAACTAGCACTACTGATATGTAGGAGGTTATGGGCAATTTCAATCTCCTGAGGGACCTTCCCCACAGCAGGGGTATCAAGGTTCAGTCTTCTAGAAGACCTGGTAATAGGTCTGGCCGAAGTGGAAGCGAAGGGGGTGGGAGCAGAGGTGGGGGATGGAAGATGGAGCCGAGAAGGCAGGCAGAGGGGTGACAGTAGCGGTGGCGGGGACAGAAGGAGGAGAGATGTGGCTAGCAGCTGTTGTTACTTAGGCAGAGGAGGAACAAAGCCAGGGGAGGAAGGGATGCCGGGAGACCTAAGAAGACACAACTTATGTAACAAGAAAATGAGACCCTGGTGCAATGGAACCGCACGTGCATGTTTTTGAAACTCCAAAATGGAGTGCTTAAGAGAGTTGACCGAGAAAGTGGAAACATACCGTGAGACACATGCGGAAGTGATTGAGGAACACAAAATGCTTAGAGGGTACAGTGACGAACCTCCCCTCCAAAGAAATGAAACGCACCATCATACGAGTTACCTCGTCAAAAGGCAAAGGGATAGCGACTGTGGGCCTCTTTGTTACAAAGACCAACTTCTCATTACCCTCAACAAATTTCCTCTCCTCAACATCTCTGTCAACCCTTTTATTAAAAAAGTGGTACCCCTCCATGCCAAGGCCAGTTGCTTCAGCAATTAACTCCTCATTGATCGAAATCTTCTGCCCTCCATAATCCATAGTGCGATCCTTCCAATCCTTCACAAAATGAACCAAAATACTTTGGTCGTGGCCCTGAATCTTCTCAATAAAGTTGGTGATGCCTCCCTGGCTGAGAAGATTCCAAAGTTCTTCATTATTTTTCCATTCCGGATCCACGCTGGGCTCAATCTGGCAAGGGGCTCCTCCCATTATCACCGTGCTTAACTGCTTGCAAATAAAAATTTTAGAATCCTTAAGAGTGCAATTATCGATCGCCTTTCACTATTATTTTCCGCGGTGAGAGTGATGATTAGGATAGTCGTTGCTTTTCCCATGAATACCTGAGTGACTTCTGTTATGAACCTATGAAAATCCACATGTGTGAACTACAGTCCTTTTAATAGCCCACTCCAGATCATCATTATCTTTATTACTGACTTGGGAATCCATAAAGCCTTGTATAAAAGCTGTTGAGAGCTCTATATTGCCCACATGCACGTCTTTCATCTCCATATAAATCCACTTGAAGTTCCCATTATACTTCATACAACCTTGATTGTCTGTCAAGATTTGCATGAGTGTTGTTTTAAAGTCAGCACGTGTGGGAGTTTTATTATTACAATTCCACTCCCAATGCTCATATCCCATATCTCGAATTTGCATGTTCATAAATATCCGCTTGAATGCTGCTTTGAAGCTGTTCAGGAATGTTATCTTTATTATCCCAAACAATGTGATTAACATTTATGCCATAATTAGCCAATGCATCTGCCACCTTGTTACCCTCCCGGTAAGTATGCATGATCCGAATGTTATTGAAGGTTTGGCAAATACTTATGGATTCCAAGATGAAATCCTTGATGTTCCAACTTGGAGGTGAGCACTGATTAAGATGATTAATGATATTAAGTGAGTCCCCTTCAAGAATGAGGTTTTGGATATTATGAGTCTGAGCAATTCTAAGGCCCCATAAAGCAGATAATGCTTCGGCAAAATGATTGGTTTGAATTCCCATTTTTCCAAAGCATACGCAGCAATCGATTGCCTTTATGATCCCGGATCACTCCTCCCCCTGCAGCAATCCCAGGGTTACCCTTAGAGGCCCCATCAAAGTTCAACTTATACCAGTTAAAATCAGGAGGATGCCATTGAATCAAATATCTATCAATACTATTACTAGAATTACTACGGCTATTGTCAGCTCCTATCTGCCAGTGGGATAAGACATGTTCTTCATTTTCTGGATAACTCTTGTTCTTGGGGGGTTTAAATCTAGCAATATTCTCTTTAATATCATTAGAAATTTTACCAATACTGAGCTTATAATTCTGATTTTTATTTCTAAAGATAATATCATTTCTATCTTTCCATACCCTCCAAATAATATGAGGAATAACTAGCTTCCAGAGCCTTCTAACAACACAATGTTTATAGGGTGGGCTCCATTGAGTCCATAGCTGATTGAAATCCTTCAAAACCACCCAGAAAGCTTCAAATTTAGAGAGGGAAAAACTCCATATTCTGGTAGCATAATCACAATGGATAAACAAATGACTGATATCCTTAGAGTCTTTTTTACATAGATGACATCTATTAGGCATTATGAAACCTTTTCTCATTAGGTTCTCAGTGGTAAGAATCCTGCCTCTGAGAGCCAGCCAAAGGAAGAAATTTGAGTTAACTCAGCCATCCAAATCCTACTCCATTTGAACTCAGTTTGACTATTTTCGAAGAAAGTATTATACCCAATTTTGACAGAGTAGTCCCCATCAATAGAATTATTCCAGACCAATTCATCCTTAATATCCAGCTGACTTAAGGGGATAAGATCTAACTGATCTTGAAGGGAGGAAATATTTTGGATCAGATCATCTCTCTCCACAGAAAGTTTTTTCCATTTCTTTTTGTTGCCATTTCTCTCAATATAATCCTTGATTTTAGTGCCATACTTGTTTACAAGACTGTCTTTGACCATCCCAAATCTATCCATAAGACTGCCATTAAACCAGTTATCATCCCAGAAATTTATATCACAGCCATCTCCCACTTTCCATTTACTACCCTGTTTAATGAAATTTCTGCTCTTTACTAGATTGTTCCAAAAAATGGAACCATAGGGAAGGTGCTCATCTTGTAGAAAAGAAAAGATAGTTTGTTGATTTAGGTATTTAGCCTTAATTAAATCTATCCATGGTTGTTTCTCTGAAAGCATTCTCCAGCCCATTTTCGCAATGAGAGCCTCATTCATTTTCTTGATGTCTTTTATACCCAGTCCTCCTATAGATTTGAGTACAAACCTTATCCCAAGCAACTAAGTGAAATTTAAACTTCTCCTCCATGCCCTACCATAAGAATTTTTTCTGAATCCTCTCAAACTTTTCTCTGAAGGAAGAAGGGATCTTGTAAAGCGACATGATATAAATGGGTAGATTTTGAAGAGTACTTTTTATGAGCAGGCACTTACCAACACTAGATAAAATGGCTCCTTTCCATCTAGCCATTTTTTTTTTAAGTCTCCTAATAAATCATCCCACACCTTGTTAGAGACTTTTTTAGTGCCGAGAGGTAGACCTAAGTAAGTGGCTGAAAGCGCACTTATTTTACAGCCCATAATTTTAGCAATTTTAAGCTGTCTTTCCTCAGGAGTGTTGAAGAAGAAAATGGAGCTTTTATCATAATTGATCTCTTGCCTAGGATCAAATTCATAAAGCTACAGAATAACCTTGGTAGCCTTAGCTTCAATGACGGAAGCCAATAGAAGGAGGATTGTATCATCCGTAAATTGTTGATGGGAGACAGCTTGGCTGATGGAAGTGGGCTTTGAGCCTTTCAAAAGACCATCATTGACTGCTTTACCAATTGTTCTACTAAGGTATCAGCCATAAGAATGAAGAGTAGGGGGGAGATGGGGTCCCCTTGCCTTAGTCCTCTGCTGCTAGTGAAAAAACCCACTGGCTCACCATTAACCACCACTGAGAATCTGACCGTAGAGATACAAGCCTTAATAATTTTTTTGAATTTGTCCAGGAAAACCAAATTTAGTTAAGACTTTGTCAAGAAAAACCCAAGAAACCTTGTCAAAGGCTTTATTCATATCGAGCTTAAGCACCATATTTGCTTTTTTATTATTCTCCATAGAATGTATTGTCTCATGAACCATAATCACTCCATCTTGGATAACCCAAGATGTATGTTGTGGGTTGGTGTTAATTGGGATAAAATTAGATTTATTAGGGTTAGAGTCTTGATTATCATATTTTTGGGTGTGCTCTATTTGTCATGCAAAATGTCTAGCATGAAAAATTGAAAAATTTGATCATGATAACTAAACCCATAATTGAAAATTATGTTTCCCAGTCACTATGAACCCTCCCTATGGCTAGCTTGTCCTTAGTTTCACCCTCATTCTAGCTTAAAGGAAAGTTATGTTTTTTTATGTGTGTCTAAATGTGAAGGGAAGAGTACCTAATATTATTGATGAGCTTGTTAATATTCAATGAAAGACAATTGCCTCCAGAGGCCTAAAAATGTCATTTTGACCTTTCTACTGACTAAGTGAACACCATCTAGAGCATACATGGAAAACAAAAAATGATTTGAGCATGATGTTAGGGAATATTGAGGCTTTCCAAAGAATTTTAGGAAATTTTGGTGGAAATTTTTTGATTTAGGAACAATCTATTCAACATCGGGTAATTTTGGGTGTAAGGAATGAAAGCTCCAATGGTGAAAATTGACTTATCTAGATGATTCGGGAGTTTTGGAGGGGTTTAGGAGGGAAAAATATCAATGGAAAGATATTAGAACCATATAAAAGATAAAAACATTAACTTAGTCCCAAGACTCAAATATTTCATGAGGTAATCCAGAACACAATAGGTGCTCCTCTTGGTCAAAGATGAAATATGCCCTAAATTTGAAATTTTAGGTAAAATTGGGTCTCAATAATGGTTATTCTAATCTTATCAAGTATTTTTGATTCAAAATCATATAATTTTTTACCCCAAAACTAAAAGGAACGATAAATGATCTTACCAAGCCAAGAACTTAGATGCTTAATCAAACACCATGCTCAATAAGATGAAAATAATTTTTTAGATTAACTTTACATAAACCTTTGCAAAAAAAAAGAGCACCAATATAATATATTATTATGGAACTCCACGAAATACAATAAGAACGTGCCTTGCTTATATAGGCAAGGAATATCAATCTAAGAACTATCAAGGTCGTACATCAAGCTATAAATAGAGGAAAAAACTAGTCATCAAAGAACTAGTCAAGACCATAGATTTAGGGAAGAACTATTCATCAAATATCTAGTCAATACCATTGATCAAGGAAAGAACTATACCTAAAAACTAGATAATATATCCCTAATATCTAAATGAAACAAAATAAATATCCACATACATAAGTGGGCGAGGATAAATAAAATAAAGGTAAATAAAGTACCTAGGTGAACATGAGCTAAGGTAAATACCTACTCTAACAAAAAAACCTTTCCTATGCTCTCAGGGTAAAAATTCCATTCCCGATGTCCCGATTTGGACACGGTGAGCAATATTTTCTTTCCATGAGTGGTAAATTCATACTTTTGACACTCATGTGTCCCCTCTATCCCCCGTTGTGTAAATGGAAAAAGGGGGACATAAAAGTGTGACCCCCTTCACCTCATTTCACCTCCAAGTCACAATTTTGACACTCATGTGTCCCCTCTATCCCTCACGGTGTAATGGGGAAAAGGAGGACATAAAAGTGTGACTCCCTTCACGTTATTCTACCTCCCAGGTCACACTTTTGACACTTATGTGTCCCCTCATCCCCCATGATGCAAAGGATATAAGGGGGACACAAACATATGACATCCCTTCATCCGAGGTCACACTTTGGAGTCTCGATGTCCCCTCTACCCCAAAGGTGCAAGGGGAAAAAAGTGTGACCTCCTTCTCCCCCTGTTATCCCCCTGGTCATAAGAAAACACTCGCCTATCTCCCAAAACCAAATTTAATCCTCCAGTTCTCATTCCCTTCACCATGCAAGCTCCCATGTCACATTTTTTCACCTCATCTATCCCCTATGTCCCCAAAGGTGAAAATGGGACTACGTGACACAAAAGTGTGACTCCCATCCCACTTCATGTCACTCCAACCTCATTCAAGTAGTTGTGGTCACATGTGAATTAAAAATCATATGGAAATCAAACTAACTCATCCCCTAAAAAAACTTAACCATTTGATACATTAATTTTATTATTTTCCTTCCTATACTCCATTAATGTCCTAGTTATGCTACTACACTCACTCCTAAAACATCAACCTTGCAAAACTTACTTTTTCCTATATCTCTCAATCCGTGCTAGATCTCCGTAAAACTTCACCACTACACTCTATTTAAATATGCCTTAAAGATGAATGTGAAAGAAACATCATAGATACTATGTATAATTTACTGATATCAATTTGAAAATTTCAGCCCAGAGAGTTTCCTTTTCGGATATACGAGAGACAAAAAAACCCTAAAAAATGGAGCAGAGAGTCCTTGAGCAAAATGTAGCATTATGAGACTAGTTTCATTGCAACCTGAAACCTTTAAGTATCGTTTATAAAATAATAAGTGTACAAGGATATACATATCTAAAAATATAAAGTTTCCAAGAAAAGTGAATTCTCAGCCTTCACAATACTTCAAACAAACAAAAACTATCAGAAGGTGAAAACTTGCTAAAAGTAGTAGTCCTAGACAGGACCTGCTAAAAATAGAATTTTTGTAAATGAGTTCGAGAAATCCCATGGAAACTCCCATTCTACCTATCTCATTTATTTTTTCACCAGTAAAAGGTTAGGATTTTGTCTTGTGGTTAAATCGGAAAGAAAACCCCCGCAAGCTCCCAAAGCACCATTCTAGAGGTGATTTATGCATGACATAGTTTGATGTAAGAAGTGGATAATTTAAATCATCCTATTCACCACAGAAAGGGATTCATCATTGTTAAATTAATTTAAGAAAAATATGTATTCATCACCAAGGTGAAACATGAAGCTTTAAACCAAATTCTTGATGGAGTCTTTCAACCTCTGTAGAACTTGTTTGAGTCCCCGAGGTTGATTCCATCCCATGAAGGATACCTCTTTGTCACAAAGGTGTGATTTAAAATATCAAATGATCCATGAGGAGGAAAGTTAAGTTCTCATTCCAACTCCTACCTTGTGATTAGCTCTCTTTCTAAGGATAAGGGACATCATATGAATCACACTACGATAAGGAACAAATAAGAGTGAATCAATGTGCTTGACAATGGGTGAAATCAAGAACATCATGAGGTTTGTGAAGGATTTGAAACATCAAGAACTTAATTGAAATTCAAGTCATCAAGGAAATGGTCATCAAGAGCATGACAAGATAATATCACCATGAGTGATGTTGACAGTCATCTCAAGCTCACAAACAACACATATCTTGCGAAAATGTTTTTAAACACTTAACTAATGATTTGTAATGTGTGTAGACACCTAAAATTAGTATCTATACCCCTTATTCGCCTACATGTGCATACTTATTTTAATTCATCCCCTTTTATTTAAATGCCCACTTAATTATCCTATCACCTTTAAATGCCCATCCAAGTTCCATTAATTAATTAAGCCACATTAATTAATTAATCAATCAATTAATATCTTACCTTGCCCTAACAAACCTTCTAATTAGGATGCTTTTATCCTACACATAAATCCCCTTGCTTTTCTATATTTTTTCCTATCTATTTTTATGCCCTAACTACCTATGACACATCCTTTTCCGCTCATATGATTTAAATCACCCTTCCAACTCTTAAAAACACAAAATCACGCAAAAAACAAAAAAGCTTGCCCATTGGGGAAAATTTCCCTACATTCGGTGGCGACCTAGCCCGATCCTTTACATCGACGCTATAAAATCAATTTAAATCCTTCCAAAAAGAGAGTAAAATCATTAGATATATGCAATTTTGAAGCTCTCTCGTGACTAGTGAATTGCCTCGTGTGCTTGAGCATTCCTGCGATAGTTACAAATCTCCTAGATCTCCTTTGGATGCACTTACATAAATCACATTCATTCTTCATGAGTTTATCATTATCTTGGTATTGATTTAATAAGCTTTTAATCATATTATCGTTGTTTTAATTTCTTCTAATGTTTTGCACGTTCAAATTAGTCTCTGCAACACTCTAAACTTCTTTAGCAATCTTCTTTTCAGCCTCTCTACTTGTAGGTTTCCTTTTTCATCCATTTACCTTCGGCCTTGCCTAGCTCGATACAATCATCATCGAACAAGGTCCGATTTTCAATCTACCCTCATCCATCTCTTTTTTATGCCATTTTCCTGGTTTCATCTTCCTCGAGACCCCCTCTACAGTTGACTCAACATCTTTAAACCCATGTAACTTCCAGATTGCACTCAAATCCCTTTGATCTGCATATTTCTCGTACATTCTAGATCCAATCCACAGGTCACCGATCGACCTACCTATGTACTGGTCGGGTCACCATCGACCCAAACTAGGTAAAATTTAATTTACAATTCTTGTAATCATATCACTTTTTAGATCATTTTTAATCATTTCTCGGGTTTAGTATTTTCACGTATTTGCATGTTATCTACCATTTCATCCTTTATTTTAATCTTTGTTTAAAATGGGGTTGACATTGCTAAGGAAGTTAACAATTCTTGGAGTGCGCTTTGTTGGGCAGAGACCCGCATAAATCTATCTAATCAATATCATTTCATTTTATCTTATTTGTAGGTCATCAAAGCAACATCAAGGATTCATCATCAATTGGCACCCATTAATCCATCACATCATGCTTACAAGGTACTATAAACCCTCCATGTTATGAGTTTCTAGTTTCTTTTAGTAGCTAGTTCATTTATTTGATTAGGAAAAGAGAAACTCTCACAACAATGTGTTCAAATATTACAAGTCAAGGAGTTGGCATTCACAATGTTTCAATTCCATTGGAAGGTAAATAACATGGAACTCATTTTCAGACATTCCCAAGTTTCATTCATTGATAAATCCATTTGTCTAGAGGAGGAAACCTATTTCCATGAGGAAAAATTGAGAAAAAGGGTGTGTAGATATCCTAAGTATGTTTCCACTCAGGTGACATCTTTGTCACAAAGGTGAAATGTGAATCTCAAAGAGTAAGGTGATGATCATCATATCCTGACTTTGTCATTATATTCAAATCTCTTCGAGGAATAAGTCAGGATGAGCTAGTCAAGCTACCGAGGTACCCAGGACCATCATGTTTATAGGATCAAGAAGTCATCTATTCCCATGAGAAGCATATGAGAAAGAAGGTGTATGATCATCCTAAATATGATTCCATTCAAGGAGGATTTTGGAGCCAGGAAGGGAAAGGGGATGATCTTCATTTGGAATACCATGTTTGCAAGAATGGGAAATCATCTCAATTTCACATGATGTAATTCACTCAATAGTGTTCTTAAACACTCATTCAACACCTTGTAGTGTGTTCACACCTCAAAGGAGGAAGCATATGCAATCACCTCATTTCAGTTCAACGGATGGCCATAGGACAAGAATTTCATTCAAGGATCAATCCTTCCATCTATAAGATGAAGACCCATTTCAGTGAGTAATAAAAAAACATAAAAAGGTTTGAGCATGTTGAAGCTAATTCTTAGTCACAAAGGTGAATTGTGAAGGCCTAGAGGAGTAAGGTAGTGATCCCCATATCCTAAATCCTACCTTGTGATCAGAGAAGATCATCATGTTCCCATCCCAAAGTAGATCTCATAATAGAGTCTATGCTTTAGAATGTTTTTATATCTCACAGAAGAAGGGGGTTGTGATCACAGTGCTTCAAGTCAAGTATGTTCTTCATCAATAGAGGATTTATCTTCAATAAAATTGATCAATCCACTCTCTCTTTCTCTCTTATTTCCTCTATCCCCATAATCTAATAATTTATTATTAATTGACCTTCAACTTAACAATGTAAAATTCCTTTTTCATTAATAAAAAAAGACTCACTTTTATTCCTAGGAATATGGAAGGTCACAACCTGATGAGGAAAGGTGAAAATTCATATAGGGGGAGATGATAAGACAATTGTGATGCTCTAAATTAGAATGAATTCTTCATTCTAAAAGGGGTTGGAAATTTCGATTCTTTGTATGTTGTTAAGCTTTATATCACCACTACATCAAGCAATAAAAGATGAATTTCCTCTATTTTATTTTTCTCGTGTTCCTCTATCCTCTATACTCTCATAATTTACAAGCATTGGGATATTGTAAAACCAAGAAGGAATTGTGTGTCCTTCATTGATAGATCTGTATAACTTTGTGTTTCGGTTTATTAGGCTTGATGATTGCTTATATTGTTGTGTTCTTATAATTAAATGTGGACCTACTCGAGTTAGTGTTGATGAGAATTTGATAGTTCATACTCAAAGCCTTAACCCTCTCTCCTTATTTCTTCCACCCCTCTTTATCTCCCTTCATAGAGAATTCTTCCCTTGTAAACTATACAAGCAATTTTCCACAATTTTAGTGGAGTATTCCTATGTGATCCCCAACCTATCAACCACCCAATTTTTTTAGTTAGTTTACATTGAATAATGGGAGCCTCTCCATACCCATGAACAAGGGGCTTAACCTCATGACCTTTGGTGAAAAAAAAAAATTTGTGTTGCGATAAATTATTTCACAAACATGTCTAAAGAATTTGGTTTTTATGAATGAACATGAGAAGCTAGGCAAGCTAATTGATGGCTTAGGTGTTGGAGTTGATCTTGTATAGTTTGATTATCCTTGTGAGGAGTATGTTGGGGGTGTTTGATCACTTTCTCTTTATTAAAATTTGTGTTGATACAAGAGATTTTAACATGGGTAGTTTTGTTGGATTTTGTAATACCTTTGGTGGTGTTTTCTATGTTGGGTCATGATTTTTCATTAGATATGGAGGGTTATGTTTTGTTTATAGGATCATCAAATTTTGATGGTGGTTCAAAGATTAATGGTTCTTATTAACTAATGATACCAGCTAAATTTGGCAAGGAGTTTAGCTCTTGATTTGATAAGTCAAAGACGGATGTTATCACTATTTTTGAAAAGTAATGGTCAATTTTGGCATGGTTGTTTTCAATCAAGTCATTGGTATCATTGTTCTCACTTTGATTAGCTAGGATAACATTCTCATCAAATGGATTAAGAGGTCCACCATAAGAAGGATTAGGATTAGGATGTTAAGATGTTGACGTGTAATATGTGTCATAGTTTTTTATTTGTCCAAAGTTTTATGGTTTGTGTTTTGAACATTAGTATGATAAAAGGAGGAATCTAGAAACACAACGATTAAAAATTGTGCTAGTCAAATAGGAATACAATCACGTAGTATCTCACCAATATACTCAAAGGTACAAGATGTGTATATTAGGGAATATTGTGTTCTCGACACTAATATACAAGTACATAAAGAAGGCTATTATAATTAATGACAAGGTTGATATGAGATTTTGGGATATTACTTGTGGTACATGAGGCCTAATTTATTATCAGATGAGTATTGTCAAAAGTGTGGGTATTGGAGGGTTAAATACATCTTCAATTCACTCCATATGTTTCAAGTGGAGCTTCACCCAAAATGATAGTTCCTTCCTCTATTTTATATATCCCACTAGTACACATGTTGTATTCTAATGGCTTGGTAATTACTTCTAAGTCACTAGACACTAGAAGGAAAAAAAGCATCTAAACTATTTTTGATTCCCAAGTTTACCTTTCCGTGAGTGGGAATAATCTACATAGTTAATCCTAGGATTTGAATAAGACATAAAAATAATGAAATTAAACAAAAGAACAAATGTAATAAATGATTAAATATGAAATCCATGCACACAAATATAAGAAGTTTGATTGATTTAGGATTTGAAGTTTGTTTTGAAGGCTATAAATAGGTTATAAATATGCAAAAATAGAAACCAAAAGCCTATAAGTTAGCAAAAAGTGGTTAGAAATGATAAAATGAGTTAATGAATTAAATATGCTACTATAGTGAGAAAATATGCTAAAACACAAGATGTTTACACCACATATGCTAAAACTTGTAGGAAATAGTCAATGATAAAATATGCTATGGACATATACATATATTCTACAAGGGAATCGAATGTACCATAAAGTGATAGATATGATAAATCATATGGAAAGAAGTTATAGCACAAATACACTATAAGGATGCTCATATACATTGTTGTAAAAAAATGCTACAAACATAGTTAGATAAATTATACCTAAAAATAGGGGTCATAAAGACACATAAGTTACAAAAATCCACAAATACACTAGTTTATAGAAAAATACTCCATAGAAAGTAACATATACACTATGAATGTGCAACAGACTATCGAAATGAATAAGCTACAATAATGCACAAATATGCTAACACAAAGAAAAATATGTTGCATCATAAGTCAAATCTATCATAAACCTATAAATAGACATTCATGAATGTAAAATGAAACAAAAATGAATGGAAATTGTATTGTTAATGATGAATACTCTTTACACAGTTTGGATATGTTAATCTATAGATAGGCATAAAATCTAAGAAAAATGATGAAAAAGTGCAAGACTAAATGCCAATATAGAGTTTTGATAACATAACAATATTTTTTACACATAAGAAGAACTCAACCACCATAAAAATTAATAAAAATATAAAGGGAGAAAGGGAGTCCCACTGAGCATGCTAAATATATGTGTGCATATATTAGAGAATTGAAATTAGGAATTTACACTAAGAAAAAGTAGTCTACAACATAATGAACACCTCAAGATAAAGAAAAGAAGAGAAACTAGATAATAAAGACAAATAAATGCAAACATCCCCTTGTTGTATGGAATTTCTTCAAATGAATGTGGATGCTTCAAGCCAATTTGTGAAAAAATGGGCAACATTCTTTTAAGGAAGAAGATGTTATAAAGAGCTTTCTGATTGGGAGGATATCTAGCTTCAGTAAGGCTCTTACATAAGAGGGATTTTAAATTTAGTTTGACTTATAAAATATCAATCTTGCATTAGAGAAGGGTTTTTATTATACTTTTATAAGTTTCATTATATAGGTTTTTGTTGGGAGATGTTGGTTATTTTTGGTAGATGTGGGATAATGGTAATGTAGGATTGATAGCTTATTAATTGTAATTAGGAGTGATTTAATTGAGATTAATTGGTCATGGGATGTTATAGAGTGTTGATATGATGAATTTTATTTGATTAATTGATGAATGGGTGATTTATAGGATTCGTTTAATTTTAGAATGATTCACGAGTGGTGGATTCGAGGTGTCACACTTTAAGGATGTAAAATTCATACGGGAGCTATGCGAAGGATGTAGAAGCACATAGGCCATGTGGAAATAGGAAACAAGAGGACATAATATAGGAAATCAATAGAAAATATATACGAGGTAAGCCACATTGCAATTAAGCCTAGGATTGGAGGAAAATTTATTGGATAAACATATTTCCACAAGGAAAAACGATAGTGGTTTGTGATAAATCAATCAAAATAAGGGAAAATCATCCTGGGAATTTTAAAGGCCATTTAAGGGAAATTATTACAACTAGAAGAGTTGTCACATGGGGTATTCCCATAGAAATTCATGTTTTATTTTGGGTGACAAGGTTGTAGAGAGAGTCTCTTGGGGATCTAAAATCATCCCACTAACATTCTTCCGATGATACGAAATTTATTTATGAGTTTTTACAGTCACTTGACTAGAAATCCACATTTTCACTCACAACTATGTCTATTTAAGGTGCTTTTGGCTCTTTTGTTGAGGGCTTCGAAATGTAGGTTATTGGCCACATGCAAAGATGTTGATAGTGGTTAAGGGAAATGTTCACTGGGTAGAATATAAGTTATACAATTAACCCGAGAAATATTAGAAAATAATTGTAAACTTAGAGAAAAATAGTGTAGCCCACAAAGTATCTCTTTGAGAGTGGACATAGGTTTAAAACATTATTTAAATGATAAATCTTAGAAAATTGTATATAGAAAGACATGTTTAATAGGAGATTGGAAACATTCTTGAAGGTGAAATGAGGTAATATTCAGTGGTTCATTTTAAGACCCCCCTCTAAAAAATTATTATAGAATAGGTGGTGAATGTTTTGAAAAAGTATTTGCATTGTTGGCGAATCTAGGAAAGGAGGGTTTTGGGATGGTAGAAAATTAGAATGTAGTTTTTTCCAAGGTTTTGAATGTTTGCATGTATGTGTTACCATACGAAGAATAAAAGCATGCTAATGTGTGGCATATAAGATGCTCCTACCAAGTAACACGTAGTTACTTGTTGTTTGATTACACCATCACACTGTCAGACACCAAGTAAAACACATAGTATTGTTTGCGGTGGGATCAAAAACAATTCCAGTGTATGAGATCTCCTTCTCATTGTCATACATCATCAATTGCAGGTTTCCATTCAAAGAACATGTTTCCATTTCGAGCATAGACAATGAAGCAATATCAACGTCAACCGAAAACAAAAATGGTGATACCGAATGACACTTTATTACGTTATCGTACAATACACCATTGGTGTTACCGGTTCCATGTTCCTAGCCTCGACCATTGGGCCCATTCCTTGCCTATATATATACCCATCCCCATTCATTTTGTCCCATTTGCACTTGCAGGTTTCTCCATACTAGATTTTTTCATAGTGTCTCCGCCACTATTCCAAATGAATTGTTCTACAATCCACTTCTAGTACTATCCACATGACTAGATCTTCACATAACACATATATGGTACAGATACGGGTATTTGCAAACACCTTTTTTTTCAAAAGCTCAAGAATCATGACACCAAGAAAAAGTCAATTAGCACTCCATCTTTTATTTACAGAAACCTATTGTATCCATAGTTACTACAACTATTGGAAGACCTAGAAATTAAAGATCAATCGATTGGATTGGAAACTTAGGGTTTCATGGACTACTATACATGCCTCAGTATGAGACAGATACCAAGTTTTTAGATAATTTAATACATACGTATAATAGTTCTAATTTCTCTTTCCAAGTTGCATTACCATTACACTAATTTGTCATCAGAATAACCCCTGATGATATTCATCATCTAATGGGGATACCCCATCGAATTCATTCCTGTATCAACAAAAAAATTCTACCCGACAAGGAAATGAATTTTTTTAGAGTCTCATTACAATATTTATGTTGAGGCTAAGGTTAATAATCCCTCCAAAAGAGGGATTAACACTCAATCAATCAAAGACCCTTTCTCTTGGCCATGGTGGAATTTTTCTAGGCTTGCATCATTTTACAGGAAGATACATTGACTTTCCTCAGTGGGTAGTGTACTACCTTCTCCAAACCCTTTTCGGTGTTAGATTCAATGGTGTTCATATCTTTCAACAAGGATTCACTTTGACCTTGACAAAGCCATTGTGAATCCTAGTGCAATTATTTCTTCTTGTTGTTTTATTCTTGCTTTCTATTATGAGATTTTCACACATTGAAATCAATAGCTATTCCAACTACACTACACAAGAATATGGAAAAATATGCAATGTCTATGGATCAAAAATTGGTGAGAATTTTTTTTAAAGCATTCTATCTTGATTCTTTTCATAAAATAATCATTTTAAATCAATTCTAAAAATATATAATTTGTTTTCAATAGGTCAAAGCAAGTGAAACAATGGCTCGGTGTGTTGTGACAAATCACACACATAACACCGCTAGGCTTGAAATCTTCACGACAAACATTGCGGTTGATGTCACCATGACCGATGACACTATAACTGTCACTAGCACCCAACAACCTAGAAGTAGAAGAAAATACATGCACAGTTCATTTAGATCATCTCATAGCTATGAAAAATATGTACTCAAGTCAATCCGGGTTTTAATTAATCCACAATGCACAATTGTGTTAATTTTGATTAAAATTTTTTATAGACTAATGATAATCTAAGTCTTGACAATGACATATGTCATTTTCCTAATGTGCAGCCATGTCCAACACATCACCCATGGTGTCTAATGCTCCAGAAACTACTTACATACCTGAGAAATAGGAGATTCGGTCTACATAAGTGAAAGGAATGATAACCAGATTGTGCCAAGCCAAGAACACAGATGCTAATCAAACATCACGATCAATAAGATGAAAGCAATTCACCAGAATAACTTTACATAAACCTTTGCAAACAAATGAGTAGCAATATCATATATTATTATGGAACTCAATGCAATACATTGAGAATGGGCCTTTCTTAAATAGGAAAGGAATAACAATCTAAGAACCAGTCAAGGTCGTAGATCAAGCCATAAATCAAGGAAATAACTAGTCATCAAAGAACTAGTCAAGACCATAGATTTAGGAGAGAACTAGACATCAAGGATCTAGTCAATACCATAGATCAAGGAAAGAACTAGTCAATACCATAGATCAAGGAAAGAACTATACCTAATAACTAGATAATATCTCCTAATATCTAAATAAGATAAAAGAAATATCCACACACATAAGTGGGTGAGGATAAATACAATAAAGGTAAATAAAGTACCTAGGTGAACATGAGCTAAGGTAAATACCTACTCTAACACCCCCCCTCAAGTGAAGCTAGGGGCCAAAATAGATGTGGCATGTCCACAGTATGAGTCCCGACAACTAGGCCTGATGAGGTACTCATGTACAATAACTGGAAAAAGGGACACCGTAAGGTACCCAAAACCAGTAACAACAAAGTAAAGAGAGTAAAGACCCACTCCAAGGCATCCCAAGAAGCTCGGCTCAAAAAACTCGTACAATGCTGAAGAAGTTTGGTATGCACTGTGGTCTGAATCCACTGCTCGATCACAAAAATAAAAAACAACTGACACTGGGTTTCACTAGAATAGCTCCATACAAGGAGACTATCAACATAGTGATGTCGAAAGTGCAAAAAAAGAAACACCAAACATAATTTGATCAACTATTGCAAATAGGTGTGCCATGATCCAAGAACAAAAACCAAAGCAATAAGGCAAGGACACAAAATCCAGAGTGTCACGATCCAAGAAAAGCCAAGGTAACAAGGCAAGGACACGAAACCGAAGAAGTAAGATCAACACCACACCCTCCCATACTGCTAAATGGGTGGAGTGATGCTACAAATTTGTATGAGTTGCCCAAAAACAACTACTTGAACATTGAAAAAATAACACTAGACTTCAACATAATATATCCCCCACAAGAGATATTGTCAACATACTAAAAGTGTTGAAAATACAGATACAAAATCTCTCAACAAACAAGAGAGATACACTACACCTGCTAAAGAAAAATGCTCAAAACAAGAAGCATCACAATGCATAAGGTATAGAAAGTGGAGCAAGAGGCCGAATGGTGGAGGAGCCATGCATGTAGAGTCCTCTCAACGAATGCCTATGTCGTCTCCATGAGTGATCAGATATCCACCCCAAATCAACACGGATGGATGAAGAAGATGCTGCATATGACTTGGTGTAAAATGCACAATGGGTGCATACAAAAGAACATCAAAATGTGTGTCAGGTTGATCATGTCTGACAATTGAAATCTTAGGTTTCTCAAGCCTGAGTGAAGATGTAGAACTCGTGTGTTGCTCAGGATCCTCAGAAAGAGTCGAGTGAAAAAAAAAGGAGGTCATCGATGTGTGATCCTAATGAAGTATCTTGAAAACCAATGTCATGATGAGAATTCTACTTAACATGTGGAATAGAGGAAAAATACCTCGTGAATGTCTACCAATGACTCGCCTAGTGAGACCCATAGAATGGAGCATGCGAGAACTGAATGCAGTGGTATGCTTCTTAAAAAAGCCATACAGCTGAGCAGAAGTAGGATACACAACATGTGGTATTGTAATAGGCACAGATGTGGAAGAGCATGTAGTAATAAGCCTCACAAGTTTAGAAGCATCAAAAGCATGTTCAGGCTCAAATATTGGCAGATCAATGTCAGTGGGTACAAGAGCAACAACTGCAAGTGGACTAGGATCATGAATATGGTTGTCCACAATATGATGGTGATGATGTAGGCTAGCAAGATTATTCTGCAAGGAGTGTATTATTGTATCCTTATCATGAATGATTGATTGTAGAAGAGAATTTCACTTCTTGAGTGATCTATTTTCTTCCACAAATTTTACAATATCCTCTTGAATTCCACATACTTCAGAGAAAAACATATCGTTCTCAGAATCCATGATAGGTACAAACTGCAACTCCCAAAAAATTTAGGATGTTGGGCTTAGCTGAAATTGCGTCCACAATTGATTACAACACTCCTCCATGTTTGACACTTTATAATTATAGTGAAAGTCTCAAAATAAATAACTCAATGGAAAGATCACGAAAAAACAAGCACTTTTGCAAAAAATGGCACTCAAAACCGAGTTACCGATCAAAAGTTACAAGCTTTTTAATATTTTGCTTTGTTATTTATTTTAGTTGCCACTAAAACAAAATAAATTATTGTTTCCTTCACCACACAAATAAAATTAGAGGGGGCTGAAGCTAAGCTTTAAGCCCTCATATGACCATACCATATGAACAAGGGCTAAGGATTTTAATGGGTGTTTGCACAACTTACTATTTTCTGGGGTGTGTGCGTGTTTTCGAGAAAGTCACATCCAACTGCCACTTATGGTAAAAATTACTATTTCTGGACTGTGTAGACAATGACCTTTATTGCGAAAATAGCAACCTGCGGATTTTCCCGAAATAGTTAAAAACGTGCATAGCATCCGTGGACCCCTGCCAAAAAAGGAAAGAACCGAAAACCTTTCTATGCAAACCGAGACAACTATGCCACAACAGAAAATCACTTTGTTCAGATCTCAAAAAAACCAACAGACCCAAAAAAATAATCCCGCGATTTCTTTTCTTGTGGGTGCGAATCCCGAGGTGATCCACTATACTTCTCTGTAATAAAAAAACCACAAAAAATGACTTATTTCTGAGAAATGACCGAGTTTATAGTCGATCTTAGGGTTTTCATGCCTTCCGGATCCAATGGAAGCCTTTGTTTTCCATAAAAATGCATGCAGCAACAACATATGACCAAATCCCAAATATATGAATATACAATGAATTTATTTGCAAAATAAAACTTACAGACGGATGTCAACAACAATCTCTCGCTACGATACCAGATCGTGCAAGCGAGAACACGAGATGCTAATCAAACATCACGATCAATAAGATGAAAGCAATTCACCAGAATAACTTTACATAAACCTTTGCAAACAAATGAGCAGCAATATCATATATTATTATGGAACTCAATGCAATACATTGAGAATGGGCCTTGCTTAAATAGGCAAGGAATAACAATCTAAGAACCAGTCAAGGTCGTAGATCAAGCCATAAATCAAGGAAATAATTAGTCATCAAAGAACTAGTCAAGACCATAGATTTAGGAGAGAACTAGACATCAAGGATCTAGTCAATACCATAGATCAAGGAAAGAACTATACCTAACAACTAGATAATATCTCCTAATATCTAAATAAGATAAAAGAAATATCCACACACATAAGTGGGTGAGGATAAATACAATAAAGGTAAATAAAGTACCTAGGTGAACATGAGCTAAGGTAAACCTACTCTAATAATAAGTTCATCACACTTTAAGTTCAGATATGAATAAATCATAGATTTAAATTTTATTTATATTAGTCTTTCTTTTAGGATTTTATCATTCAATTTAACTGGTTTTCCTTAAAACTAGGGCTTGTAATGTCACCACCTCCCTTCCAGCCAATGCAAAATTATATTGATTATGGAAAACAACATTCACAACATAATAAATCCATTGTTTTTTCATTCTTTTTAAGTGCTTAGTGTTCTCTTGTTTGACTTCATGCATACAACATACTAATATTGTTAAATTATTGATGCTCGCAAAATTTTTACAACCTCAGTCTCATGTTCAACCCACGACCACCCCCTTTGCTCAGTGCTTAAGGAGTACACCACACCCACCTCCCCTTCCGCCTCATGGTAGGGGAAAGAGGATAGTGTTCCCTAGAATGAGCATGGGGACGCATAATTATAAAACTTGAGTTCCCCAAATTTTCATCGACAACATGCAACGTGCGAGAGGCACTTCTATTTTAAATAATATAGATATTGACGAGGAGTATCTTATATTTGATGACCTTTATGACATGACAGTAGCATGGACACAACAATTACATAACATTGATCTTATTCAGTCTACACAAAAGGAACAACCAATGCCATAACAACAAGCCACTTCTAATCCTCCTTCACCAATTGGGGAGGAAAATTTTGATGATGATGGAAAAAAATATTTGGTTGGCATTCTTGTGGATGATAATTATAATACCCTTGTGATGGAAAATATTGTTCCTAATATTAAGGAATTAAGGATATGGGAGATTAGAGTGAAAGCTATGATCAAAGAAATTAATGAACGATATCATAATTTTTCACATAGGGAATAAATTTTTAATTGATAAAAATGAACCAGATTAAGATTGATGCTTTACTTTCTCAAGTACAATATGGTAATATTATCACTGATAATACTTATAATAATGATAATGTTTTAAATATAATGCTTAAAAAATTGGAAAATTTGAACGTCGAGGCATAATCATATTACAATAAGTGGAATAGAGATCAAAAACTTGTCACTATTGCAAATGCAAAGAAAGACTTGGCCTTGGTAAGTACTTAATATTTTGAAGATTATATTTTATGTTGTTATAGTTTATCTACTTTCTAACTATGGGATTTTTACATGTAGTCCAAATACCAGAAATTGAAGATTAAAGTGTAGGTGTTAGATGAGCACCTTAAAAAAGTAAGAGAAAGTGTATGGGGAGAAATAGTCTTCAAAGAGAAACTTGTTCTATTAAACAAGCAAAACAATACATTGCGAAGGATTATAAAGGAGCATGGATTGGATCTTGATATTCTGTTGAAGAAAAAAATTGATGAGGATCCTACTCTCCTTTTAGCAAGAGATGCAACTAGAAAGGATAGAAAAATCTTGAACATATATTATTTCCGCTGCAAATGAATTAGTCTAGTCTAGTGTTATTAAAGATAGTACAAATGTTGATGTTGTAGAAGCTTCTCTAGGATAGGGATCCAAATGAAGATAAACTATTGATGTCAATCATTGTATTTGTCAAATGAAAACATTATCTTATTTTAAAACATGTACAGTTGATGAATACATGGATTTACAATTTAGTTTCAAACTTGGATGTACATTGTACTCTTCAATCTTGATAGTTGATTCTTGATGTATAGATAGATTATACTTAGTGTATTTTCAAATTGGCTGAATTAAATACAGAAAACATTATCTCTAGAATCCTATGTATTTTATTAATCCCGAATCTTGATGGATATATGGATAATAATATATTTGCAAACATGTGTGGATTTGATATTGAGAAATCATGATTGAACATACTTTCCTAAGTAATGTAATTAATTTTTTTTACATCATCCAGTTTGCACAACTAGTTACTATCTATTATTTCACACAATATATAAAAACATAGAAGTGATTTAAAATTTCCAAACATTATATAAAAATATATGTAAAGGAAAAATAACTAAATGATGAGTCACAATATATATATTTCAGAAGAGGGAAACACTCAAATGTTTGGTAAGTAAAACAAACCTATCCTTAATGCTCCTTCATCACATATTTTATCTTTTGCAGTTGCAGATTCGCTAGATTCCAAGTCAATTTAAACATAATATGAGTCTCCAATGGTTGTCATCGATTGATAGCTCTCCACTCTACAAGGGATGTCTAAGTAGATAATGCTCTTTCATATGGAAACGTGTCCACTCAATATTTTGAAACATACAATCTCAAACAAATTTCCAGATTTTTGTCCAATTTGTTGCGCAATTTTGATTTAACAAATGTTAATGCACTAAAAACCCTTTCATCTTCAACTAACCCCATAATCATTTTTGTATGAGTTCATACAGTTTGAAGTATTCACTTATAGTTTCCCTCATAATGCTACTGTGATACAACTTTCTCCACATACGTGTAATAGCTCCATTTTTTGTTGGCTTAGTAAGAGTCTTATATTGATCACTCATTGTCAATGCAAAATGTGTAGACTGTGATATGAGTAATTTTATATTCAATATACCATTTAATTATCCTCCATTAACATCTGAATATTTGTAAAATTGATCCATTACTCTAGACATGTATTTTGTAAAGAGTTGAGTTGTTTGTTCTTCACCAATCATTGGATTCCAGAAATTGGGATTTACAACTCCCATGGCCTCAAGCATATCACTATTCTTAAATCATTCTTTGATATTAGAAGATAATGTTTTAGATATCTTCATCAATTTTTCTATGTATCAGAAACTGTAACATCAAATAAAAGGTTTGTCACTAGTACTTCCTTAATATCAGAACCTAGGACATAAGGATATTTTTGAAATGTGTGCATTGATATATTTTTCCCATTAACTGAGATACAAAGATGATCATTGAAATTTAAATTCAAATAGTTGTTGGGATGTATTGTATATGTTAATACCTTCCAAATATTGACTATTGAAACGAAAAGATTGGCTAGAATATAAGTTATCCAAAATCATACATACATGTTTCCTTAATTTGATAAAATCAACAATGTATATAGATATTTCATGAGCTTGTTTCACCAAGTTGTTTATTTCCTTCAACATTGGAAAAATACCACATAATGTTAATAATGTCTCCAAATCAGTCAAGTGATATAGCAGATCTTTCACCTTGTCAACTTCTCTATGATTCTTGAACATATACCCTATTAATGACCTGTATTCCTCAAAAATTATGCAAGCAGGATCATACAATGATATCCATCTTGTGTCAACATCTTTCAACAATTTTTTTACCATTTGTAATTCCAATAGAAAATTTTGAAACTCCAAAATATTTTAGGATTGCTTGACATGTATGAATGCAAATCACGTATAAGATCTTCCACTTTAGTGAAATTTTCAAAATTACTTACAATCTTGTAAGTGAGATTCATTATATGAGCCATGTAGTGAATAAGTATCATGTATGGGGAAACAATTGTTTGAAGGTGAATAAAAATCCTAGTTTTATGACCTTGCATGACAGATGCCCCATCATCCCCAACACAAATCAACTTTGTAGAGATTGAATGATCATCCATACCAGTTATTTCTTTCAAATTTTAATAACTAGTTTGCAGAGGTTCTTAGAATTACAATTCTCCATCATTTTATGCATAGCTAGTAGATGAGGTTCCCTCAAATGGTTATTGAAATTGAAAGTGTAGACATGCATGCAAACCCACGATGTATTGTCTACTATTGTGACCTCATCAATCGACAATGAGATAAAATTCACATTTTTTACCTTCTCTCTCAAATCAGTGATTTCAATTTCTGCCATACACTTTTCCATTTCCCAAGCAACTTGATATTTGACTAGTGTGATGTTAGAATGTTTGGAAACCCATTACATTGAAATAATATATTATAATCAATGAGATCTGAAATAGGTATTCCCTTTTTAAAATGTGAAATATTGTCTAGAATTGTATAAGTTTTGATTGAAGACTTGCATCAACAACTTTTACAAATTTAGCCTTTATTATTCCACCTTTCTCAACAAGGTCTTGAAGATGTTTATGATGATTTTCATATTTTTCTACATATCTCATATGCAAACAATCTTCCTCAATTTTCCATCTAGATGTTTTTACTACAACCCCATATTCTTTCTTTTTTGATTCATATACTTTCCCACAATACTTCTCTATTGTGTCCAACTTCAATTACATTTTATGGTCTTTGCCTAGTTTCTAACTACACATAGAACATCTACATTTGGTAGGAGTATCTCGAATATTTTTGGTTCAATAGGTTCAATAAATGGATATTTGGCTGACCATTAAAATTTATAAGTCCTTCCTAAAGTCTACTTCCCACTCTTATGTTTCTAATGTCTATTTCTGGAATATTTATCTAAAGTTTGAGTTTGATGGAAATTGGGATTATCACTACTATCTAAGTGAATTGAATTACTATGTTGATTATGAATTTCATCTAGCGTAAATTCATTGGTAGGGTTTTCTACATTTGAAATAAATTGAGTTGCTTATTGCATCCTTCAAGAAATCAACATATAAAGTAATAACAACATAGGGTAAGTACATGGAAATGGGGGACCAAAAGGGGGTCAAAAGTGGCCACATTTTTCCGAAATCAGCAAAACATGAACTTCATCTAATAATTTGGCATGCATATGCTCAAAATTTGACAATGTGATAAGAATAAGAAACATAGTGCTCAAAATCTAGTTTCTAAACTACTATTTTTTTAAATGGTGGAGATTAAGAAGGTCAAATGTGGTGTGCACACAAAGTGTGTCTATTTTTTTGTCAAAAAGATAACAACCTATTGTGTGTGTGACCCCCATTTTTTGAGTTATATATTATTTTTCAAATCCCTTTGGCATAATGTTAGCTAAGACCATGTATGAGGTTCCACTATTTTTTCATAATTTTTGGATGAATATATAAATTTTTACTAATTTTAAAAGTGCACACATCCTAAAAATGAAATATTTGTGTGTACACCCCCGTAATTTTGAGAAAAATAGTCGATTTTTTGTATTTTTTTAATGCGTGTAGAATGGAGTTTAGAAGAAGCTTTTTTTTTTTAAAATTTGGATGAAAAAATCATAAATTGTGTACAAAAACATATACATACATTTTGGAAAGAAAAGAAGGAACTAGTAAAAGAAATTAAGGATGAAAGTCTTAAACTAATCAGATTTTAGAAAGAAGTATATTGTCACAAAGGTAAAACCAAGCTTGATGTCACAATATAATTTTTTTGGAATATTGTTTTATAACACATGAGAAATCGGGGTGTACACATGAGATTGTGATGTTTTTGTAAAACACAGATTTATTCACAGATTACATAGTCCAAACCTTAGGTTTGGATATCTTAGGAAAATCCAAGCATATGGATTGGGAATTTCAAATCCATAGAAGATGAAACATGCTCGTGTTATAATGCGAGTACACTATAATGCTATAACACACTCATGTTCCTTTTACTAATATTGTATATACGCATTTGGGAGGAAATTTATTATTTATTATACTTTAAATTTATTTTAGTAAATATAAGAAATTAAGGTCACTCTGCACCTTATGGAACTAGTCTCACAACTCCATAAGTCACATTTTAGAAGATAGTTGTTCATATTCTAATTTGGTCGATCAAAGGTATTTTTCAAGATTTCAACATTCAACCTAAGGCTTTTAGGGTTTAAATTATACAATCGATGTCGATTTGGGAAATAATATAGTCATTGTTTAGGTTTTGGGGCATTTTGGATTGTTTACTAATATTTATAGGAGTGTTAGATGTGTCAAAATTAGAATTTATAAACCTTGCAAATCCTAAAGGTAATGAAAATTGATCGAATATATGGATTCATGAGCTTTTTCCCACGAACATGGAGTTGAATCCCTAATTTCAGCTTAGAATATGGTAGAATCATACTTTGGATGACTATATAATTTTGAAGCTTAGGACATGCATCTTTAAGAGGACCACTCGAACAATCCTCACAATCAACAATGCAAGGGAGTGACCTTGGTTCCCATGTATATAATCCTTTGATTCTTATAACATAGATTAACAATAGTAAGGTGTGGGAAAGAAAAGCTGATCTATCTAAGGACCCCACAATATATCTTCATTTGTTTAATAAAAGAATAAAACACAACTTGAAGAGTTAGAAGCTAAAAGAATGCAACACATCGATATATTTATAATACTCAAAAAAATTTAGGGTAGGAGTAGTTAAAAAATGTACAAAATATTCCACACATTCATTTACTTTCTATGGCGAAAGAAACTTAGGAATTTCACACACTTCATCAAATCTACATCAACATTAAGAGAAATTATTTTTAGATATCCTTTTATGTTGTTGCCAAGACACCATTGAAATAAATTCATTCATGGACAAGACACCAATGAAATAATTTTGTACATTGTAAAAAATAAATTTGGTGAAAGTGGTAAGAGGGTGTTGTCATGTAAAATGTATGGCATGAAAAATTTAAACTTTGAGCATGAAAACTAAGCCCACAATTGAATCTTTCACTTCCCGATCATTGGTACATCCTTCCTCTGCCAGACCCACCTTAGTCCCACTCTCAAACTTTGGTTCATAAAAAAATCTTAACAAGTTTTTAAAGTTTTTTTCAAGGTACGAGAGATGATTGATGAGTTCAATGTGACTTAACGGAATATTTCCTCTGGAAAAATAAAAAAGGTAATTTTTGGCCATTTTGGAGTTAATGAAACACCCTCTAGGAGAGTTCAAGAAAGATATTAAGAATCTGGAGGTGATTTGGGGAATCTTGGAAGTGTTGGAGGTAATTTAGGAATATTTAGGAAAGGTTTTATCATTCAAGGACAATCTGCTCAACAACGGGTTTTCTAGGTGCAGGGAACAAACACTCTAATGGTGAAATTTGACTTCTCCACATGATTTTGGGAGTTCCGAAAGGAGTTAGGAGGCAAGAAAATATGCCTTGGAAATATATGTGAATCTTATACATGTTGGTAACATCTATTTTTATCTAATACTTGAAGGTTTCATGAAGAATTTCAAAATAGTGCAAGCTGTCCCTTTCGGTTCCAAACAAAAATGGCCCTAAATTTGTAAGCTCCAGAGATATGGTCATCACATAGTGATAGGTGAATATTTGTAAATGTTGATAGGTACATATCGAATGGATTCTATCATAAATAGACTATTTTTTACCAGGGGTGAGGATATCATGAGGATGGGGCCAAATTTTGTGAGTTGAAAACACCTTCCTAACACCCTAGGTTGTGTTTTTGAGTGACAAAACTTATAACATGAAAAATTGGTAAAAATGAGTTACCATGAGTTGAAAGCATGTTTCTAAAACCTCAAGTGATGAGTTAAGTGTTTAGAAACATTGTTATGATATTTTCATTGTGATGGGAATAATATTCTCTCTTCTAATTACACTTCAAAAGTGAGGATCATTATCTTACTTTTCTAGGCCTCCACAACTCACCCTAGTGATAAAAAAACCAATTCCATGATTCTCAAACCATTTTGTAATTATTTGTCACTTACTGATATAGATCTTCACCATGTAGATGGAAGCATTTCTCACTATATGAAATTATTGTCATGTGGCCACCTATTGGACTGAAATGAGTTGGTTACAATGTATTTCCTCCTTTAAAGTGTGATCACAGTACAAGGTTTTAATGAGTGTTTAAGAACACTAGCAAGTGGGTGACATCAAGCGAAACTCAGCCGATTTCTCATTCTTGTGTACATGGTCCTCTATATGAAGATCATCCTCTAACCCCTCTCGGCTTCGAGAATTCTCCTCGAGATGGAATCAAATTTAGGATGCTCATACACCTCTTTGCTCATATGCCTCTCATGGAGATAGATGATGTCTTGATCCTTCACACATGATAGTCCTAAATGCCTTGATAGCTTGACTAGCTCATTTTGGCTTGTTCCTTGAAGAGGTTTGAACATGATGGCAAAGTCAAGATATGATGATCCTAAACTTACGCCTTGATATTCCCATTTCACCTTTGAACATGATGACACCATTTTTAACTTCATGATTAAATTCCACTGACCAAGATTTCACATGAGTGGAAACATGCTTATAGTATCTGGACACCTATTCACCAGATTACTCTTCATGGAAATAGATTTCCTCCTCTATATGGAAGGATTGATCTCGAATGAGACATGAAGGAATGTTTGAGGATGAGATTCATCTTCTTAAACTCCATTGCATTAAATCACTATGAAAGACACTCCCTAAATTTCAAGATGCGAGCACATCGCCAAGTATTGATTAAGTGTTTAAAAACAACCGCAAGAGATATGCACCATTTTTCAGCTCAAGATGACTACCATCATCACTCATGGTGATAATTTCTCATCATGCTCATGATGATAATTCCCTTGATGACTTGAATTTCAATGAGGTTCTTGATGTTTTAGATCCTTCATAGACCTCATGATTCTCTTGATTGCACATGTTGTCCAAGTGATTGTCTTTTACACACATTGACACCCTAATTTGTTCCTTGTCACAATATGATCCCCATGATGCCCATTTTCATGAATGGATTCAACCTAGATGACTCCCTTCGCCATAATCGTCAGTGAGGTATCTCTTATCCCCTTGCACCTTGGGGACATAGGGGACAATGGGGACACCTGGGATACTTTGGTGTCTAAATTATGACTTGGGGAGGAGGATAAGGTAGCAATTTGGTTTCCCTCATGTCCTATTTTTCCCCTAGGGGATATAGGTGATGAAAGAGTGTCCATGTGATTGTGCACGATTTGGAAAGCTAATTTTCCTTTGGATGTAAATTTTTAGATGTCAAACTTGATTTTGATTCATGTTTGAAAACTACCCAAAATTATTTTCTTTCATACTCACCAAATCATGTTTGACCCATTGCATGCTATGATGTGGCTTACATATAATTTCACTCTCTTGAACAGAGAGTGGACATAAATTTGGGGAAAAATGGAATGATCATCATTCTCATCATGGGCTGTAATAATAATCTCCATGATGGAGGTACACATGGGAGATTCAAGAACCTTCATTTCATCCAGTTCATTATTGATAAAATCTTCTCCACCAAAAAGGAAAAATAAAGATTCATGCTCACATTCATACTCATTTGGAAATTCTTCACACTGGGTCTAGAGAAAATGGTTGAACACTTGGAACTCACATTCCCAAATCTAGAAGCAAGAAGCAAGAGCTAAAACAACAACTTGAAGAACTCGAGCTGAGAATCTCCACCAAAGGTATGAATTATGAAGATCAACAACTTGAAAAGAACCTACTTTTTGATTTACATAACATCAATAATAGAGAGGAAACCTTTTGGAGAATGAAATCTCAGGCTCTATGGTTAAAAGATGGTGATAGAAACACAAAATATTTTCACATGACCACCCTAAAGCACAGGGCCTGCAATAGAATCACTGAGGTTTCCAAAGGAAATGACACTATCACCAAGGATCAAAATGACATAAAATCAGAAGCTCTCAAATTCTATGAGAATTTCTTTGGCGGAAAGTAATATTTGTAATGAAGAAGCAACCTCTTTCCTTCTTGATGCCATCCCAAGAAACAATATTTCTGATGAGAGATTCAAAAGCCTTACAAAATTTGTAACCATTGAGGAGATAAAGAAGGCAGTTTTTGCACTTGAAGGAGACAAGGCACGGGACATGATGGTTTTTCTACAAATTTCTTTCAAAAGAGTTGGGACATTTGTTTAGAAGATCTACTAAAAGTTGTAAATGAATTTTATAGAATAGGAAATCTGATAAAGGAGCTGAATAATACTCATATTGTGCTAGCCCCAAAGAAGTTGGATGCTAAATACTTCAAGGATTTTTGGCCTATCAGCTTGGTAAATGTGGTCTATAGAATTTTTACCAAGATTATTGCTACTAGATTACAACCTTTGCTAGCTGATCTAATATCTAAACAACAAAGTGGCTTTATAAAAGGAAGGATTATTCAGGATGGGGTAATCATGGTTCATGAAACCATTCACTCCATGGATAAAAGTAAAAAAATAGGTATGACAATAAAATTAGACATGCATAAGGCCTTTGATAGAGTGTCTTGGAATTTTTTAGATAAGGTCTTGTCAAAATTTGGTTTTTAGAGAAAATTTAGAAAAATCATTCAGGCCTACATTTCCACTTCTAGATTTTCAGTTGTTGTTAATGGTACTGGTGGGATTCTTTTCTAGTAGTAGGGGTATAAGACAAGGGGATCCCATATCCCCCTTACTTTTTATAATAATGGCTGACAACCTTAGTAGATCCATAACTAAGGTTGTGAATACTGGCATGCTAAAAGGGTTCAAACCTACTTCCACCAATCATATAGCTTCACATCAACAATTTGTTGATGACACAATTTTTCTATTGATGGCTTCTATTCTTGAAGCTAAAGCTATAAAGACTATTCTCAGATTCTATGAAGCAACTTCTGGCCGAAAGTTAACTTTGACAAAAGCTTGGTGTATTTTTTCAATACTCCTTATGATAGGCAAAAAATAATTGCACTCATTTTGGGATGTAAAATCAGCTCTCTTCCCACTACCTATCTAGGCTTACCTTTGGGCACTAATAAAGTATCTAATGTTGTTTGGAATGCCTTGTTAGATAGATTTCACTAAAAAAATGGCTGGGTGGAAAGGTGTTATTCTCTCTAGTGCCGAAAATGCATGTTAATCAAAAGCACACTTCAGAACTTACCCATATATATAATGTCTATGTATAACATCCCAACAACAATTGTTGACAACATTGAAAGAATTCAAAAGCATTTTTATGGCATGGAACTAAAGAAAGATTTAGATACCATTTAGTTTCTTGGGATCAGGTTTGTATTCCCAAAAATATTGGTGGCCTAGGTGTAAAGGATATTAGGAAGATGAATGTTTCTTTAATTGCCAAACTTGGTTGGAGACTTCTAAAGGAAAAACAACCTTGGAAAGAACTCATTAGGATAAAGTACTTAGCTCAAAAAAATATGAATTCTTTTCTTTTTGAAAACCAACTTCCCAATGGATCCATCTTCTGGAACAACTTGCTTCAAATCAAACACATCCTTACAAAAGGTTGTAGATGGAAAGTAGGAAATGGATAGGATATACATTTTTGGCAAGACAACTGGATAGATTTTAGGTTGAGTGATAAATTTGGCTCCATCAAAGACAGTCTAAGTGAGAAATATGGGAATAAAGTAAAAGATTACATTGAATTGGATGGAAACAAGAGAACTTGGAAGTAGCTCAAAGTGGATAAGGAAAATTTACAACTTGTTGTCTCCTCTCTGCAACAACAACTTGCACTCATCCCTCTTAATCAAAAGGATACCAAGGATGAGCTTATATGGGTTGACTCTTTTGATGGGGACTATACTGTCAAATCGGGATACAATGCTCATTTTGAAAATATTCAAAGTGATATAAACTGGAGTAAAATATGGATGCCTAAGTTAACCCCAAGAGTTAATTTTTTTGTGGCTTGTTTTAAAAGGAAAGATCCTTACTAATGATAACCTAATTAAAAAGGGTTTCATTATGCCTAATATGTGTTGCATGTGTAAAAAGAGGCTGAAGACATCAAACATCTTCTTTTGCATTGTGAATATACCTCAAAGGTCTGGAGTCTCATCTTTTCCAATTTTAATCTGCATTGGACCCTTCCTAATACCTTCTTGTAGGCCTGGGAGAAAGGGATCCACCTTATAAACATTGCATGATAAGAATATTATGGAATTTGGTCCTACCTCATACCATTTGGAGATTGTGGAAAACTAGGAATGGAATAATCTTCAGAAACAATAGACATGTATGCAACAATATCTTTAAGGAAATTGTTATTGTTGTAAAAGATAACATTGAAAGATTTAGGCCTCCAAAAAATAGACCATACCCCAAGGATGAAGAACATATACTTGCTGCTTGGAAGATTGATACTTGAAAATACACATAGGAATGATCAAAATAGCATTGACATATCTTTAGTTCATTGGATTCAACCACCCAACTTATGGTACAAGTTGAATTTTGATGGGGCATCCAAAGGAAACCTAGGGGCATCAAGAGGAGGTGGGGTGATCAGGGATAACATAGGCTACTTTGTTGTTTGGTAAAATGGGCCACCAAACAAATCACTATTCTGAAGCCCTAACAACACTATGGGGGATCAGACTTGTAAGAGATTGTAATATTTCCAATATTATAATTGAAGGGGACTCTTTAAACATAATAAATATTTTAAATCAAGCACAACCCCCTAGTTGGACCATTAGGGATTTCATTTATGAATCTATTGAGATTTGTAAATCCTTTACAAACTGTCAAATCATCCACTCATATCATGAAGGAAACAAAGTGGCGGATAGTCTTGCTAACTATGGTGTTAGTAATAACATGCAAACTTGGTTTAGTGATGACATCCTCCCTAGCAAGGTACATAATGACATCATCAAGGATAAATATGAAATCAAAAACTATCATTAAGAATCCCTTCACTGTATTGAGAGTGATTATCTCCTCACGCATGACTAATAATTTCACTCAGCCTTCACACACTTTTATGGGTATACAAAGATGCTATCAAGAAGCGGTTTTGGGGAAAAGCATTGTCATTGGGAAACAAAGAAGCAAAAACGACATAATAGATGGAGTTCCATGTCAAAACAAACACACCTATGACCTACTTGGAAAGAGGATGTGATCCTATGGACTTATCTGCAAATGGGTGGGGTCTCAAACCTCATTGAAAAAATGCAAGGTCATGATAAAGACATTTCTCTTCAATTCGTGATTGGGTGGAAGCAAAGAATGGTTGAATATGGGGAGATAAGCATTAAAATCACTAAAGAGCTTATTGTTGAGGTCATGGGGCTGAGTCTCAAAGGTGCTAAATTCTTCAGCAAGAGGGTTGACAAGAAAATCGAAGCCAAGAAATTCCTAGCAGATGGATAAAATATCGAGTTTGTTATGATAGGCATAAAAGTGACCTCCATTCCAGAGCCATTCAATGAAATTGCAAGGATGATTATTAGGTATGTCACTTTAGAAGGAAGATATGTGACAGTTCCTCTCAAACATTTGGTTTTCCTAAATCATTTTATAAGGAATTTACATGTTTGTTTCCGCATTATCTTTTAAATTCACTGGAATGCTCTGTTCTGGAGTTTCAAAACCACACCCATGCCACCCCCTTCACCAAGGCCTCATTCTCTTGCTTCACCGCCACTTCCTTTCTCAACATCATTCAATTTGTGCTACCCCTACCCCTACTTACCTTGACTCCACGCCCCATCATCTGCTCATTGGTCAAAGGAAAATCAGAACAAAAATCCACTTTACCCCATAAACCATCCCTTCCTCCCAAATAATCCTTCATAGCAGCAAAGAAATAGAGTTTGCTAAATTTGCTCCATATCAGCAATCCTACTAATGCTTCTACTATGGAAGGGGAGGATGTCCTTCTCAATATGGAAAAGGAGGTTGGGGCTTTGAAAGAAGAACTCAAGCAGGTTTGTAAGAGAGAAGGCAAAAGGAAGATGCACAATGACCCTGAGTAGGATAATGATCAGATTATTGAAATTTTCAAGAAGCTTAACTCACTAGATAACAGGCTGGGAAATGCAAAAGGAAGGCATGAATATACCATGTATGTGCTTAAGGCTATTTACAATTTTTGGAGCAACATGTCAAAAGTGTATGTGTACTTAGTGACATTCCTGCTACCATTTGGGAGCCGGAACTAGTAAGGAACTTGACTCTCTCACAGTTAGATAAGAAGGATCCCACCCATGTCACCGCTTGGCACTCTTCACCTCTTTGCAGAAGGTAAGGACAAATATTGACAAAGTAAACAAGTGAGGAGAATGGTTCTTACTACATGTTTTTGTTTTGATGTTGTCAGGAGGTTGTTTTCATGTTGCTTAGTTGCAATTTTGTTATTATTTTGATCCTTTGTTATAGTTCCTCGGCTAACTATAGTTGGGCATACATGTATTTTCTGGATGTTGATCCAAACTTGATGTTTTTATTGCTTTATCTGGCTTTGGATCCTTTTTTGTAAAAGGGTATAGTCCCTTCAAAACTATGGACTATTATTTTCTGCTTAATTTTCCTTTTGAGCTCATTTTGTAACAGGGTATAGTCCCTTCAAAACTATTTACCCCTAATAAAAAAACATTCCCAAATCTCATTGAATATCACCCTTGTTTCTTCATGAGTGGTATCATCCTCGAAAGACTCGAGTCCTTTCATACTCATACATTCACCATTGAGAAGGTATTCTTCCTCAAATGGAAAAGAAAAAGATTCATTTTCATAATAATGTTCATTATTTAATCCTTTAATTTGTTTGACTTCAAAATCCTTCTGGAACTCTTGGAATCATCTAAAGGTTTTAGCTTTCACCATTAGGACATTCATTCCCTGCACCAAGAAAACTCGATCTTGCACACGTTGTCCCTGAATCAAGTTTTCTTTCCTAAATTTTCCTAAACTACCTCAAACATCTTCAACACTCTCGGCATCACCCTTAAATGCTTTGGATTTTCCTTGAATTCTCTCAAATGATGTTTACTGGTTGTAGAATGGCCAAAAATGGCCTTTTTAGGCCTCCAGAGGAAGTATTATTTCATCAAGTCACAATGAATTCATCAATCATCTTGGGTGATCATTCTTGCACACTGAAACAAACTTGAAAACCTTTTTAATACTTTTCTCTAATTTGGGGTGAAGGTTGAAATGAGGGTAATTTTTCTAGAGTAAGGATTCACAATGATAGGGAAACATGATTTTCAATCATAGGCTTAGTTGTCATGCTCAAAGTTTCAATTTTGCATGCTATAGATTTTAGATGACAACATGTCAATAACCAATCAAGAAGGCCCCAAAACCTAAAAATGACTATATTATTTCCCAAAATAGATATCGATTATAGAATTTAAACTCTAAAAGCTTTAGGTTGAATGCTGAAATCTTAAAAAAATACCTATGTATTGACCAAATTAGAATATGAAAAACTATCTTCTAAACTGTGACTTATGGAGTCTGTGAGACTAGTTCCATAAGGTGCAGAGTGACCCTAATTTCTTATATTTACTAAAATAAATTTAAAGTATATTTTTTTCATTTATTAATCTTTATACTTTATTATTTCTTATTCTTTAAAGTATAAGAAACAATAAAGTATAAAGATTAATAAATGAAAAAATTATACTTAAACATTTATTTTTGTAAATACATCCCTCCTAAATGCACGTATACAACATTACTAACTAGAACACGAGCATGATATAGTGCGCTCATGCTATAATGAGCACCTTATAATGTGCTCACATTTTAGGCTTAGTAATTACCAATCCTAATAATAAAAAATGCGATCGTGCTTTTCCAAAATGCGCTTGTGTTTTATTTCGGATCAAAAATTTGGCTGATTTTGGTCCCCCATCTCTGTGAACTTGCCACATAATATGATTAAAAATTACTGTTGACACTAGTGTAATTGTGGGTTGACTGAAATATTTTGAAATGTCCATGTCATGTTTTCTTTTTCCTTGAGCTCTTTTCTCATTTGCACTAGGGGCCATTGTATGGGTGATTTTGAAGTCTTCACATGTGACAAAAATATAAAAGTTTAAAATAAAATATGTAAAAAATAAATTCAAGACATTGTGAAAAATAAACCTTATGCTACATGATAACATGGTAACATGGCTTAGGCTACCGAACAAGGATATGTGAACACACTATCGGGCCACCATTCAATTATATACATTCACGCCGCCGAACGGTGACCCAGATTCAGGTTATCGTCCAGTAACATGAACTTTGCTACCATTTGACGTTGTACATGCATGTTATCGGGTGTCATCATGTATTTATGTTGTCACCCAGTAATAGTTCTGCATAATGCCTTGACAATTCAAACTTTACCGCTTACCTTTTTCGCTTATACCTTCAATTTCGGCTTATACTTTTGGATTTTTCACATACTTATTCACTTTTACCTTTGGGTTTGACTCTACATCTCAAAATTAACAAAACTTGGAATTATATTGTATTACTACATTATGGTGAATTAATCATATATTATAACATAATGGTGAATATACCAACATTGGTTGGCCCTTATTGGAAACAATAAGGTGAAATTAGGGTCAAATTTTTTTATGACCCATAAAATTTTGGTGAACATGCTATTGTATGGTAGTAAAAAAATCTCCAAATTCAAACTTCAAAAATCCTAATATTCGTACATGTACGAATATTTTCCCCTAAAATGAACCCTAGTAATATTATGAGTCTTGAGTCCTATTGTCACTATGAGTATTGTGTGTAAGGTAATACTCTTATAAAGTTGTGTCAAGACAAGTTTAGAAACTTGTGAAAGAGTAAGTGCATCGTGGATCTCTACCTTAATTGATGTTAAATTCAAATACTTTTCAAGCTTTTAATATATTTAGATATGCACCAATTTTAATTTAAAAGCTTATTTAAAGCTTCTAATATTAAACAAGAGAACTCAAGTGGATGATATTTTGGATACATTCTTTTTAAGGGTAATTACTTGAAGATAAACCTATAAAGAGAAGAAGAGCACGAATGTACTATTTTTAATTCTCAACCATGACTTTAAATATATTATTAAATGTATTCATTTTTAGAATCTACTTAAAGGTTCTCCTAAATTATCAACCATAAATTTCAGAGATAAGAATAAAAGAAAAACAAAATCAATTGACTCATACTAAAAACATGGCTCTTATAGTGGAAAAATGTTTTGAGACGAGAAACCTATTTTTAGGTTGATGACTTGCACAACAATGTTTTTCTTCATGTAATAAATAGAGTCTATTTTTTTATCACTAATACTGTTTG
This sequence comes from Taxus wallichiana var. yunnanensis, assembly GCA_018340775.1. Lineage (NCBI taxonomy): Eukaryota > Viridiplantae > Streptophyta > Pinopsida > Cupressales > Taxaceae > Taxus > Taxus wallichiana. The sequence continues at coordinate 171,804,708 of CM031240.1, forward strand.
AAAACACCAAAATTCTTGTTTTATTTCTACAATGCATTAGCCTTAGATTTCATATTTATGTTGAAGTACCTCTTCATGTATATGTAAGCATGTATCCTTTTAGCAATAAATATTTAAGATATGTATTCTTGTGCTTTCAAATTTCTTCCTACTCAATAACTTCTATAATTATGTTAAGGAAAAATGTGTATTATTTTAATATTGAGAGAAGACCCACCCACCCCCCCTCATAGCCCCCTTCCATCCCCTCCTTGCCCCTCCCTCATACTCGTTTGGAATATTAATAGATAGTATATACTTTTCTAAATTTGGAAAAATCATTTTAAATAATTCTACACTAGAAATAGTATTATCTTAGTCATTCAACAAGCTCAACTCTGCTCTTCTATTTCTACACACTTGAGCATATAACCACATAAATCTAAGACATAATTGTGGTTATTGATAAGATTAAGGATCACATGAAACAATTACAATATTAATTTTATGTTTTGCTTGTACTATTGAAACTATAATTATACTCTTCACATTATAATTGCTATTATATAGATTTGCAAGTGAACCTCCAAAGTTATCTTACTCTTCTACTTTAATTTATTATTTTTTAAATAAATATTATATAGATTTGCAAGTGCCATCCCTATATTCTCCTTCTCCTCTTTCAACAACTTCGTTGGTGAATCCAGCTCTTCGATTGAAAGCAAAAAGCTCTCAATAATACTTTCTTCTAGAGTCCTAGGATTAGTCCAAGGGGAGCTATTGTGAGTGGAAGGTTTCCTTTGTTGCGGAGTTGATGAAGCGGTGAAGATTGTTATTTCCACAAGCCCTTCTTCATCGAGCCATTCCCCCAAATCTGATAAGCACTCGAGCTTATCCTCTTCCTCCTCTGTCAAAGCTTTATGCTTTGATATGATGGTTTTTGAATCTACAAATTCTCCATCATGTGTGGCTTCATTTTACAGAATGAAGCCCGTTGATAAGGATTTTTTCAGGGGAGCTGCTTTATGGGGAGGAAAAATAGAGGCAACTTCTGTAGCCTCTTTTTGGCTCAGCTGGTGACACAAAATTCCGAGCTCGTATCACTTCTCACCATATTCTCCTCTTCTTTTGGATTTAGAGCTATTGTTTGCTGTTGTGAGTGGTATAACTGGTCAAAGAAAGGAAAAGGGTGCAATGGGTGGGTTGGAGATGGATAGGGGGACGATCCCTTGGTGGTAATGAAGTCATGGTTGCATGACCTCATAGGATGAAGAGAAATGGGAGGCGTGGAAAGTCGATGAATGAAAATGGAAGAGAGGGATCTCTGTGAGCCTTTGTAATGATTTGGTTAGATCCTGTGAAGTTGCTCGATGTGCTCCACAACTATATTCATTGGAAACCGATTCTATCGAGAATCGACTGCGTTGATGCCATAATAAAATATCACTCTGAGTTGTCCCACTGGGCGTGCCAGGAAAACTGTTGAGAACCATCCTTGGCAGATAAAGTCGTCAGAGTTGTGGGAATCCTTAGGTTAGTGGGACATGCACCCTAAGGAGACCTCCAAATTTTGAAGAAGTTGTCTCTTCTCTGCGGTTGGAGATAGGGGTGAGAAGAATTATACAAAAATGTAAAACAAGCTAAGGTGATGCCGAACAAGCATGCTAGGAGATTTAATCGAGACCGCAACTTCCCGAGAAGGGTTTTGGTGAATAAATGAAAAAGGGTGGATGAAATACACCATAGGTTAGAAAGGGTCACACAAAACACTACCTCAAACTACTTAAGCACAACTTCAAAGATAGTAACAACATTGAGAGATGCACAGTTTCTACGTGAAAATAAAGGCAATCAGAGACAATAAAGCTATGTGAATGATGAACATAAAACACCACAAGACACACACACACACACATATATATATATATATATATATATTACTCCAATAGTTGTGCACAATATTACATTTAGAAAAGAGGCAAGATTGTTGTTACAAATCCCAGGTAGAAGGCTAGAGTTCCAAGACCTCTATCTTTCACAAAAGAGAGACTTATGACAGAGAAGAAAAGATTAACTCTCCTAGTATCTAACTAAAAATCTCCATTTCTTTTCATCAAACTTTGATTAAAATTTATAGGGGAGGAGGAGGTAAGAGAGAAATTTCAAACTCCTTCCCAACTACCCCCTCAATTATGATAAATGATATGAAGTGACAGAAACATATTTCCTCAAATCCTTCTCACAATTTGGCCTCCTTGGAAAAGTGAGAGCCATGCCTATTTAATGCATCTTAATTATCCTGCAACCGACTCCCTTGAGATGGACTCACCTTTTGAGAAGAAAATCCTTTAGCTATTTATTACATAACTAGATATTTTGACCCTTTATGCATTGGTTCCCGACCTCTTGATTCAAACGACGCGCATTTTGTAATGAAATTACCCTTTGCCTCTGATCTTTTGAAAAAGTCTTGAGCATTAAATATTATAGATAAGACCCTAAATCACTTATATGTGGCAGATGGCTTGTCATATTTTTATGGCCTACTTTGAAAATGGATTCCATTTGTTGCAAGATCCACGTGGAAGGCCCACATATTCTTATGACTTTGCTTTTGTTTAGGGCTCCTGGGAAAGCTTTGAAGCGATGACACTTGGCACCGTCATGGGATTTTTTTCCTACTTCTTTTTGACTCCATGTGTCACCCTATGGGAGTTTGAGACTTTTTCACCTCCTTTGACTTCTGAAGTTGCACCTACTTGACACTTGGGAACATCCATAGGCTTCTCGTCTCTCTTTGCGATTTGATTAAGTCATTTCTTCTCGGTGAAGATTCAACTTTGAATAGGCTTGAAAATGCAAAAATCTTCTGTCTATGGATTTTAAGATAACAATTTGGTGACTCATTAGGACCATTAGCCTGCTAAATGAAAAGAACCCATGATCTCCCGCTATCAATTCGGATGGTACTTGTGTTTTAAAGCTACTCCAAATCGGAGCTGTGGCCCTTTCAGCTTTTTGTGGAGCATTCATAATTGTCACTTGACTCTTGCTCCTTCCTACTCTCATAATGAAACTCAAGTAAGTTTTTTTTTTTCAAGAGTAGAAAATTGAAAAGATGGCCAATGGAATCCTTTGGCTGATTTTAGTTTCTCTGTATTTTCTCGAAGCGAAGCTTGTAACCACCTTAGCTAACTGTTGATTCTTAATCGAGCCAGAGTCTTCATAAGATCTGGTACCTTCCTAATAGAGTGAGATAAGTGTAGGCCTATAAATATACATGCCTCAAATGAGTCATGCAGAGTGTGCGTAAGCACTTATTCTACTGAAAGAAAATCTACTCCTACTCCTAATCTATTTTCTTGATGCATGCTAAACAAAACTTGAAACAAACAAGGAAAAACAACTTCCTTTTCTTATAAAATGTGGCCTGGCAATCGATTTCACTGGTGACATGGCTGTAGTAAGAGTGAAAAATTAACCTTCACTCTTCCACCTGTGGTATCAACGAACATTATGCATACCTCCTCTTGTTCATCTTTTGGTTGGAGGTGTTGTAGCTAACCCTCGGGGTCATGAAAATATGACCCTCGGGTCTTGAAAATCATCCTCATGCCCTGTAGTGAGCATGATAGGTACGAAAGTTTTCCTTGGTCTTGAGGAGGACCATTCTTTGGTGGGAGTTAGTCTGATTCTCTGTTCCTTCCCGTGGTTCTGGATCATATTTTTGGAACGAGGCTTCCTTGTAGGCTTCTTTGATGGGTGTCATCCCTATCTTCTCCTTCTCTATTTTTAGTAGCTTCACCGGTGAATCCAAGATCTTCGATTGAAAGAAAAAATCTCTCAATAATACTTTCTTCTAGAGTCCTAGGATCAGTCCAAGGGGAGCTGTTGTGAGTGGAAGGCTACCTTTGTTGCGGAGTTGATGAAGCGGTGAATATTTTTATTTCCACAAGCCCTTCTTCATCGAGCCATTCCCCCAAATTTGATAAGCACTTGAGCTTATCCTCTTCCTCCTCTATCAAAGATTTATGCTTTGATATGATGGTTTTTGAATCTACAAATTCTCCATCATGTGTGGCTTCATTTTAGAATGAATCCCGTTGATAAGGATTTTTAGGGGATGCTTTGTGGGGAGGACAAATAGAGGTAACTTCTGCAACCTCTTTTTTGCTCAGCTGGTGACACAAACTTCCCGAGCTCGTATCACTTCTCACCATATGCTCCTCTTCTTTTGGATTTAGAGCCATTTCTTGCTGGTGTGAGTGGTATAGCTGGTCGAAGAAAGGGAAAGGGTGGAATGGGTGGCTTGGAGATGGACAAGGGGACGATCCCTTGGTGGTAATGAAGTCATGGTTGCACGACCTCATAGGATGAAGAGAAATGGGAGGCATGGAAAGACAGATGAATGAAAATGGATGAGAGGGAGCTCTGCATGAGCCTTTGTAATGATTTGGTCGACCTATGGAGTTTCTCGATGTGCTCTGCAACTATCTTCATTGAAGCTTGATTTCTATCGAGAATCGACTGAGTTGATGCCATAATAAAATATCACTCTGAGTTGTCCCACCGGGCATGCTAGGAAAACTATTGATGACCATCCTTACTTGAGATAGATCCGTCAGAGTTGTGAGAATCCTTAGGTTAGTGGGACGTGCACCTTAAGGAGACCTCCAGATTTTAAAGAAGTTGGATATTCTCTGTGAGGGGAGATAGGGGTGAGAAGAATTAAACAAAAATATAAAACAAGTTAAGGCGATGTGTCGAACAAGCCTGCTATGAGATTTAATCGAGACTGCAACTGCCTGAGAAGGGAATTGGTGAATAACTAAAAAAGGGTGGATGAAATGCACCACATATCAAAAAGGGTCACACAAAAACTACCTCAAATTACTTAAGCACAACTTCAAAGATAGTAACAACATTAAGAGATGCACAGTTTCTACGTGAAAATAAAGGCAATCAAAGACAATAAAGCTATGCGAATGATGAACAAAAACACCACAAGACATATATATTACTCCAATAGTTGTGCACTGTATTACATTTATAAAAGAGACAAGATTGTTGTTACGAATTCTGCAGTGAGAAGGCTAGAGTTCCAAGACCTCTGTCTTTTACAAAAGAGAGACTTGCGATAGAGAAGAAAAGATTAACTCTCCTAGTATCTAACTAAAAATATCCATATCTTTTTCATCGAACTTCAATTACAATTTATAGGGGAGGAGGAGGTAAGAGAGAACTTTCAAACTCCTTCCCAACCGCCCTCAATTATGATAAATGATATGAAGTGACAGAAACATATTTCCTCAAATTTTTCTCACAATTTGGTCTCCTCGGAAAAGTGAGAGCCATGCTTATTTAATGCATCTTAATTATCCTGCAACCGAATCCCTTGAGATGGAATCACCTTTTGAGAAGAAACTCCTTTGGCTATTTATTACATAACCAGATATTTTGACCCTTTATGCATTGGTTCCCGACCTCTTGATTCAAACGACATGTATTTTGTAATGAAATGACCCTTCGCCTCCAATCTTTTGAAAAAGTATTGAGCATTAAATATTATAGATAAGACCCTAAATCACTTATACGTGGCGGATGGCTTGTCATATTTTTATGGCCTACTTTGAAAATGGAGTCCATTTGTTGCAAGATCCACGTGGAAGGCCTGCACATCCTTATGACTCTACTTTTCTTTAGGGATCCTGGGAAAGCGCTGAGTGGACACTTGGCACCATCTCTGCGGGCTTGTTGTCCTACTTCTTTTTGACTCTACATGTCATCCCTACGGGATTTTGAGACTTCGTCGCCTCCTTTGACTTTTGAAGTTGCACCTACTTGACACTTGGCAATGTCTACACAGAGCTTCGCGTCTCTCTTTGTTTTTTTATTAATTTTTTTCTATTCGGTGAGGATTCAACTTTGAATAGGCTTAAAAATGGTGAAATCTTATGTCTGTGGATTTTAAGATAACAATCCTCATGTAAGGATCTCCACATTAAACAATCAAACAATTATTATACCAGAAGATTGACATTTATCTTTCATTTATGGATTAATCAGATTGTCCATATATGAGTTGGATTTGAATCCTTGAGAATATAAATATTCGAGGCCAATAGAAGGTAATCGAACCTATTTTGCATTTTAATAATGAACAAAGGTGTTGATGCCCACATGAGAGCTTTAATAAATATAAGTATCTCCCTACCCTAACTTTCTAATTGTTTTTTTCCTATTCTCAAAGATTGGAAATGATTTATATGTGTGTGTATCGATCTGTTTCTATCTTAATAACAAAATCAGTTAAAGTTGGGTATTGTAAAGAAGAGCAAATATTGGGGGTTTAAATAGCATTTCATAAGGCTTGTTTTATGTGTACATTAATAGTAGTGATAAAAAGAGTAATTTAAACTAAGAGAGATAAGAGAACAAGGATGACTGCTTTATTATTTTCTTAAATTCTTGATCATTTATATTTTGGTTCCCAAGACTAACTCGGTTTTTGGTGGATTACTTCATAATTTGTATCTTGGGTGTAAACTATACTCTTGCACGATAAATATGCATCAGTATCAATGATTTCAAATTTTGTAGGAATAACAATTAACTTGTGAATGTTTATTTTGTAAAAGGTTTTATAAATTTTATGCTTTGTAATTAAATTAATAATTAAAAGATGTAAGTCTTTCTTTCTTACATAAATGATAAGCTTAAAGCTATAAATTATAACTTTGTTTTAAATTGAATTTTCAATTGTTTATAATTTTAAAAATTCTTTGCTAGGATATAGGATACTAGATTGTGGTGGAAGACGTAGCAAAGATGGTTGTGATTAATTATGAAACTAGATTGTGGTTGACAAAACTAATAGCAACCATGGGTATTATGGGGCCAAATACTATGAATGGAGTGAGGGAAGACATTAAGAGCGGTAGTATGAATGAAGTGAGGGAAGTCATTAAGAGTAGATGCATAACCTATGCAATCAATTCTATTAGGACCTCCACTACCAACAATTCATTTTTTTATCAATTTATAATCTCTTCGAAAATAGGGTTGTTTTTTTATGTAACTAATTGAATAAGCATAGATACTTTAGTTTTATTAATCTGTTTCTTTCACTTTTTCGCAATATATTTGTGATTCTCTTTCTCTCGTGATAAAGAAAAAAATTGTTGTCTCTAGACGAAATTTAGGTGGTTTTCATTATCGATTGAATTATTTAATCAATTGTTAGTTTATTACATGTTCTCGGATTAAAAAATTATTAGAGAGTTTTCATGTTATTTTCTTTGGATTTTTACATTTATATTTATAATTGGCTCCAATCCTTTTCTCAAGTGACATGTGGGGGCATGTGCCTTCATCAATGATAGGATTGATTATGTGTTGAGGGGCTCGTTCCCTAAAGAGGCCATTTCAAGTGTCTCAAGTTGGGCGTTAGAATGATAAGTGAAAAGGATTTTTAAGTTGCCCGTCATACCTAAGAACATCTTGTTGGACTAACATACTTCTTTTCCCTCTCCAGTGTAATATTATGATGTAGACTAGAAACACAATTCCCATCCCTACAATGTGTTATTAATTTTTTGCATCGCAGAAACCAAAACCACCTAAAATAGTGATAGCTGAAATGATCTATGAGATCGCCTCCACCTAATGTCAACATCCCTAATTTTCTCTCCAAAATTCGAATGATTAGAGATCATTCACGAGGCTTCTGCTTGATTTATTATTCTAATGAAGATGCACTAAAATATGAACCACCCCAAAAATTGAGGAGAATGGGAATACCAATCAAGGCATCTGCAACTGGAGAAAAATATAAGAAACGTGCAAAGAAAATTACACAAACAAAAAGCAAGAAATGTGAATTAAAAAAATAGCTTGTAGTGGTTAGTTTATAAGTGTTTTTGAAACAAACTATAATCGATTCCAAATAATTCCATGAATTTATTGTGGCAAGATATATCGTACGAGAGAATCAAAATTTTTAAACACATGTTTAGTTTTTGCAATTCAACAACTATGCATTTCTAATTTCTTTATCATTGTATCTCTATACAAATAACTATAGTTTTCTTACTTCAAGTGTACATATTGTTCTTATTGTTTTCCATTCTATTTTCTTAGCATAATAATCAGTAATTTGTTTCAAATAAATGCATGTATATATCGTTATAACATATGGAACAAAGAATCTAACTTTTCAACATACGTGTTCAATTTTCCCTTTTATAATTGCTCGCTTCTTTATGTATACCAACAACAATGAATTTTTAATGTGTTCTTCATTATATCTGCACACAATAACATATAGTTTTAAAATGCTGAGAAAGAACCATGTAATTTTTAGTTGTTTTCATCCAAATCTTTGTACATTATAGTTTTCTTACTTGAAGTGTACATATTGTTCTTATTATTTTCCATTCTATTTGTTTAACATAATAACTTGTAATTCATTTATGATAAATGCATGTATATATTGTGACAGAACATATGGAACACAAAATCTAACTTTTCAACATACGTGTTCAATTTTTCCTTTTTAAAATTGCTCGCTTCTTTATGTAAACCAACAACAACACATTTTTAATGTGTTATTCATTATATTTGCACACAATAACATATATTTTTAAAATGCCGAGAAAGAACCATGCAATTTTTAGTTGTTTTCATCCAAAACTTTGTACATTATATCACTTTTAGCATATTGAATTGTTAAAGTGTTAGACTTCATGTTTGCACTTTTTAGAAAATATAAATGAATAAGGAAGCAAACTTTAAAGGTTCTCATTGTTTAGAAATGCATGATTTCTTGAACACATCCTTCATTTCATGTTTGACTGCACTACAAGTTTACATTTTCCACCATATATTTATAGAACTCCCACTATCTCGAGCATCTTTTAGTTGCCATGGAAATCAATTTGACACACGAAGGCATTTCTTAATTGATTAAGGTTGGTTCTAATGTTGACCCCACATTTTAGATACTGCACTTGTCCTCTCTAAGGTCTAATCTCAATAAGGGTGCCCAACATCGTGTTGACCTTTCAGATGGGATACATTTTTAGACAACACTTCTACCCTCCAAATTTATAAGCCGTGTAACCAAAAAATCAATACAAGAAGGCTCCATTGTGTGCTTACACAAATCCCGTTAGAATGATCAAAAGTGAACTATAAGCTTCATCTCCTGTTCGATTACCAATGTATATAAACTCCCTATATTAATTATAATTTCTTTCCATTTGTTTTTTCCATCTGTTGCTCAATTCTAATTCTATCCTAATTTTCTTTTCCATTACAGGACTATTCTTATCATTGAAATGGATGTTGTTATTGAAACACATTTGGTAATTGGTGCTCCAACCCAACTACCAACAAATGCTCTCCAAGACAGTCATTTTCCACAAACAAATGCAAGTGCAAACCAAGTTAACAAATATTTCACAAGAACACCAACTCAAATAAGTAGATTGAATACATCTATGCACATGTGGTCCGTAGAGGGTTGTGCCCTAGCAAAAACAACCCTTCGCAAATATCACAATCCAAGGGGAGATGGCTCTGTGTTTGGGTTTGATTTTGTGGATCGGGAAGGAGGGGAAATCCACATCACCTATTTCAATGAGGTCGCGGAAGCATTCTATGAGCAGATTGAAAATGGGAAGCTATATACAATTTCCAATGGGAGGATTGCGAGGATTGCTGATGCAAAGCTATGTTACAACCATTTGAACAATGCTTTGGATATTTTCCTACAACCATAACTCCACTTATATCAAATGAGGATACAATAACTTCCCATCACTTTCACTTCACCAAAATCAAGGACATGCTGCAAGCATAGCAGTTCTACAATTTATTTGATTGGAATTGTTCTTGTGATGTCACCATGCTCAAAAATTTGTAGGCATGACAAGTCTGAAACAAAGAGAATAACTCTACAATTAAAGGACATGTTGGGATTCAGTTTAAGTGTCACATTGTGGGGACATCATTTAGATGAGATAAATAAAGAACTTGAATACATGCTTTCTATACTACCTCTTCTGGTCCTTGCCTTGAAAGCTACTCACATCTCCAGTTTCAATGGAAGCTCAATTGACACTTTTTCAAGAACCAAATGTTATGTCAAACCTCTAATTTCATAAACCAATACACTTTATGACTGGGTTGATTCTGATGACTACTCCCTTCCGGTACCCTCTATCACAAGAAAATTTGGGCCCTCCAAAAGCTTAACCTCCGTAATAATGATTTCGTAGGTCGTAAATGATGGGAAACACCGTGAGAAATTAATGGGCCATGGTTACCGTGCATAAATCACAAATATAAGCATGGACAACTTTTTTACAAGGCATGTACTCTTCAAAAAGGTGACAAACAATGCAGAAAAAGGTGAGGGAGAATGATAATGGTTCATGTCCTGTTTGAGTCAGCAACGTATAACTGGGTAAGTGCACAAAGATGGGGGCCAAAAGGGTGTAAAAAGGGACACCTTTTTCCTGAAATCAACAAAACCTGAACTTCATCGAATAATTCGGCATGCCTATGCTCAAAATTTGACAAAGTGATAAGAATAAGTATCGTAGAGCTTGGAATCTAGTTTCTAAAATACTAATTTTTTTAAATGGTTGAGATTAAGAGGCTCAAATTTTGTGTGCACACAAGTATGTCTATTTTTGTGCAAAAAGATAAGAACCTATGTGTGCCCCCATTTTTTAAGTTGTAATTTTTTTACAAATCCCTTAAGTAGAAAGTTAGCTAAGACCATGTATGAGGTTCCACTAAATTTTCATAATTTTGGGATGAATATATAATTTTTATTAATTTTCAAAGTGCACATATCCCGAAAATGAAATATTTGTGTGTGTACCCCCATAACTTTGAGAAAAAAGTTAATTTTTTAGTTTTTTTAAAGTGCGTGTAGAATGAAGTTTATAAAAAATTACATTTTTTTAATTTGAATGAAAAAATCGTAAATTGTGCACCAAAACGTATGCATAGGTTTTTGCAAGAAAACAAGGCACTAATAAAAGAAATTATGGATGAAAGCCTTAAACTAATCAGATTTTAGAAAGAATTATATCGTCATCAAGGTAAAAAAAGCTTAACATTGTAGTATAATTTATTTTTGAATATTATGTTTTAATGCACAAGATATTGGGGTGCACACGTGAAATTTTGATGTTTTTCTATCAAACATGGTTTTAATCACGCAATACATAGTCCAAACCTCGATTTGGAAATCCAAGCCTTTGGATTGGGTATTCCAAACCCCAACAAGATGAAATGCGAGCGCATTATAACACGCTAGCATTATAACATGCTCATGTTCATGTTTCCAATGCAAAATATGTCCATTTGGGAGGGATAATGTGAAAAACACATAGAAAACCATAATGCAAGCGCGTTATAACGGTAGTGCGTTATAACATGAGCGGGTTATAACAAGAGCACGTTTTGGATTGGTAAACCCAAGTCGTAATGTGATCGCGTTATTGATAACAAAACTCCAGATTTGATGATAAAATTTAGCAACAATTTGAGATTAGCACATGAAAATAGGGAAAAATCCAGAGACAAATAAAATATCAAAAATAATTGATAGATTAAAACTTGAGCAATTACATGATGAGAGAGCTTACAATATATAGGAGAATGAACTCCTTAAAACAAGGATTCAACTCCAATCTTTAATCCCATAATATCCTCACATATCTCTCCTATAATCACTCCCAAACCCAACAATCTCTCACACAACTCCCAAATAGCTATGTGAGTTGTTTATTCAACAAACTCACAACTAATACATATTATCCTATATTATTAATAATGAATTGATTAATAACTCATATTAATAATATTACAAACTTTTATTTTTCTCACACAAATATGATATTAATATAACAATATTAATATCATACTAACACACTAACTTACTAATGTAATATATGAATATTACATTTAACTATTACAAATAATAATGTGAGCACTAATTTCCTAACAATTATAACATGACCTAGATTTTCCCTTTTCGCGTTATAACGCGACCGAGCCATAACACAAGTGCGTTATGGCCAAAATGGCCAAAAATGGATTTGTGTTCTCTTTTGCCCCCCATCTTTGTGCATATGCCCAACTTCGTAACTATGATAATAGACATGCACTCAAGATTGATCTAGAGGACTAAATGAGAGAACTCCAATCGATTATCGCTTTTGATGAGACAATTGAGTCAATCATCGGTGTTGCAACTAGCAATCTCCACCTATTGTCTATAGACGAAGACACGAATAGCAAAATTACAAGAAATGTCATCGGCAACAAATACTGCTTCACACTTACCCTGAAAAAGAGACATATTGTGGAAACAACAGATTGAAATGTGTCATCCTTAGTTCTAAGAAAGTGGATAACAATGCAACTCCTCTATAACCTTCTTTACGCAAATATTTCTAATGTACATGTCCCTTCAAACTTTACACCCTCACCCATCCCATTCTATACTTTGAACTATCACTGCTATGTTGCTTATTTCATATCTATGTTTTGCCCTTTTCCTTGCTTCAAAAGAAAACTGTTGTAGTTCCTTATAAACTGACATACTATTGTCTCCTACTACTATGTGGATTGTAAGTACTTTTAAGAAAATAAATGCATTTAACTTGCACTTTTATTATGTACATATTTGCATCCTTGTATACTATTAGAACGTATTGTATCTTTCCATATAACAAATATTCTTTTCCTTAGGCAACACATAAAAGTTTTTTATCCTCAAATTGTTACCTCTTACGATTAGTTCCCATTGGAACTCCACATGCATTTCAATTGTATATAGTTTATTGATTTTGACATACTATTGCCTCCTACTACTATGTGGATTGAAATATCTTTTAAGAAAATAAATGATAATTACTTGCACTTATATTATGTACGTATTTGCATCATTGTATACTATTGGAACGTATTGTATCTTTCCATATAACTAATATTATTTTCCTTAAGCAACAAATGCAGTTTTTTAATCCTCAAAATGATACCTCTTACGCATAGTTCCCATTGGAACTCCACATGCATTACAATTGTATATAGTTTATTGTATAATTTTTTTTTGTATGTCAACAAACAATGCATCGTTCATTACTAATCGACACTATTTTTTCCAACATGTGGTACTTCATAGGTGTGTTACTTCGTAATCATGTCGAATCCTACAAAATGAGCCCGACGAAGAGAGAACTACGCAAAAATAAAGTTCACATAAATTCTGAGTAGAGACGTTGTCACCTAGAGCGTAGAACAACGAAAATCTCAAATATCCGTCAACTTACATCGACCAACAACCTACCATTCCCGACATTCCAAACTTGCCATCAAATACAACTACTGAAGGATTGCCACCAACATTCCACAAGTAACTTCCATGGAAACAAATTTACACGACCATACCAATTCCTTCTATATGAACCCATATTTTCTAACTACTGCCATGCCTCCCCATTTGCTTGGGATGCCACATGAAACTATCTCAAGTACCGACCTTGCTTCGGTTCCTTGCACATGTACAACCAGTTCCTCCTCTCCTTTTAACTTCTTTCCACCTTGCAATCCATAATCGACCCAAACAGAACACCCCACCCCTTCCCATACACAGAGACTTCCCATTTTTTCACCCTCGTCGCAAATTATTGAAGCCCAACGCCGGTTTCACAAAAGAATAGATTTGTTGGCGAAAATCCAAACTTGCTCAATTTGTTTGGAAAATTACCATGGAATTAAAACAATTTCCTTTGAAGGCTTTCCCTCATGTAACAGATGTAAATTTGAAAAACACGACCACCGCTTCTCTTCGTGGAACAACATGGACCCGAAAAAGAAGCCCATCATTCTTACGTCTTTAACCCAAATCGAGGAGATGCTTATCGCACAAGTCAATCCATTCCTGCAAGTCACCCAAGTACGTGGAGGACAATACAAATACTCAGGACACACCATAAGTTTCCCACAAAACATTACTTCAATAACAAAGTACCTACCACACCACCTTGGAGATTTGGACATAGTACTCATACAAAGGGAAGGATCTAATTTTAAAAGTATGATTTCTACGTCAATAGATCTTGTGTTTGGGCAACCTTGCAATATAAAATCCAACACGATCCCTATTACAAAGGTGTCTTAATCGACCATGACACCCTTTCCTCCCTACCATCTGAGTCATCAAATGTTTCCTTGTCTCTTAACACAACCACAATGGAATTTCCCCAAATGCAAACTACCTCTATAGCTCATGGTATTGATGGTTCCACTGACTCTGACAAAACGTATGAACACTCACACCTTTCTCCGAGTTCCCTCGCTTGTAAACTGTGCATTACACCTCCTTTTTCATTTAAAAGGTACTTTAAAATGGTGCACGTACTCAACACTTGGAACAAAAAAGGAGGAAGCGAGACTACTATCACTCAACCCGTCATAAATACTACACTCTACTTTGATAGCACCTCCACTACTACTTTACTCAACACTTCTTCTATCCTAGACGACATTGTCGTTCAAGGGGTATCAAATGTATTCATGTTTACCGGAAATAAAATTTCCCTCAAAAAGCTACCATTCATGATATAATTCTTCTCATGTTAAGTTCAAATAAAATAGTTCGCAAAATGCTACCACTCATGATATGAGATTTGTAAATGTATACGCATTTAATTTGTAACAAATTTGAAATGAAGAGATAAACCCTTTAAATGAAGTGGTTCATCTATATATCTACACCTACAAAATTACACTTTTCAACATACACGTTCAATTTTTCCTTTTTATTGTTGACGTTTCTTTATGTTAACCAACAACAACACATTTTTAATGTCTTCATCTGCACACAAATACCTACAATTTTAAAATGCCGAGAAAGAACAATGCAATTTATAGTTGTTTCCATCCAAAGCTTTGTACATTATATAACTTTTTACATTTTGAATAGTTTTAAGGGTTAGACCTCATGTTTGCGCTTTTTAAATGAAGTGGCTCATCTATATTTCTACACATACAAAATCAATCACCCATAGTTTAAACAAATACAACTACAAAAGTAAAAACTATCCCTATAACACAAATAACATATACCGTTTTTTGTTTGCAAAATGCCTCAAAGAAATGTGGTCTCATGGAATGTTATGATTGTAAGATATGCACAAAATAGATCTGACAATGATGCTCTCAAACTTGTTGAGGTAATAAAGAAATTTGGAATGTACCATAACCATTTCAGATTTGTTTATATATAATTGTATATTTTGTCTCATTTTCGTTTCATGGAGAGATAATATGTTAAAGCACTTAGTCATTCTTTCAATCTACTTTGACAACAACACTTCACATTCACTATGTTATTGAGAGTGAGTATTAACAAACTTACATACCTCACTTGCATTTGTATTCAATTATTACACAACTAATCTGTTATCTAACATCCCCTCTAATGTATTTTGCAACATTTATTCTCGCTTTATTAGAAAATAAGTATTGCCAATCACACCCCTTATTAACATCAATTACAAAAATAATAACTCTTTTTCTAAATCTAATAACATATACCATTCAGCGTTCACATTGCATTCTACACATGGGATTGCCAGATTCTAATTTAAACACACGAATAAAATCCAACCCCAACCTCCCTCTCTTAAATTTGTTGAGAAAATCTAACAAAATTTATGGAGCCTTTACAAAAAAAGTCAACTTCACATTTTTCCTTGAAAATTAAAAAGAAAACGAGACATTCAAAAGGCAGATAAAGATAGACCAACGTACGGGTACCGCTCCCAAGAAACAACCGTTACCAATCATACTGAACCGTTCGATCAAACACAACGAACGCCCACGATCATGTAACCGTTGCATGAAAACCGTTCTCATCCATCAGACAGGACAGTATTTGAAAATGCTCACCTTGTTCGAAAATTTTCTTCTAGAAAAACATTGGATCCTCCTGTATCTTCACTTAAAGTCCATTTTCAGCGTAAAATCATAGTTGCAGAGGCATCCTATTCTTCTGGAAAAAAAGAAATAAATATCAGTCTTATTTTCTTTTGTCTCTTATCATTTGTTTTTTTCAGATCTAGTTATTCAGGTTTTGAAAATTTTGTAGCACTGCGTTTTTTTTGTGTACTTTTGGGCATTTCTGTTTTGTTAACAGATGAGAAAATTTTGCAAAGTGTATGGTTCATAGTGCGAAATCTGCAATGGGGTTTTGCGTTTGTGGTGTATTTTGATCTTCTGTACAGAGGGCAGAGGATAAGGTATGCTGTAGCAAAGTGGAGCATTAAAGGGTTATTTGTTATATAGACAGAAGGGTATTTCGTTTGTGTTGGGTAGGTGGAGAGATTGAAGCCCATGCAGCCTTAAAGTGTTTATATCTCATACAAAGAAGAGGGTAAGTTTGTTATTTGGGGTAAGGTGCTCACGGGTTCAGAGATCGAAGCCCATGGCGTCCCCAGCGCCTTCCTTGTCCATCTCAATCGGTAGTGGGGAAGACCCTTCAGAGCCATGGGGATTGGAAGCCCAAATCCTAATACCCCATCATCTCTTGTGAACAGAAGAGTTTCAAGTGGAGGAGGAAGATATCATCAGTCTATGTCTATTGAGGAGGAGGAAGAAGATGAAGAAGAAGAAGAAGTTAATTCAGAATTCACTAGTTCATACACGGTTCAGATTCCACCAACACCGGAGCACAACATTAGCAACAGCATTAACCCCAACTTGTCTAATCTTGGTTGTGGTTCCTCCCCGCAGGGAATGGAAGGCGATGCCAAAAGGTCAGAGCAACAATTTGTTTCCTGCAACATTTTCACAGGGGGCATAACAATGTGACCAGGATCCATGTGATGGAGAAGGTGATAGAGAGGGAGGATTCCAGCAGTGCTTTTATTTGTGGTGTGGAAGGATGCGATGGGAGGGTGATGAGGGATGAAAGAGGCCGGGATTTGATTCCATGTGCCTGTGATTTTAAGGTCTGTAGAGACTGTTATATGGATGCTTTGAAGAATGGGGGTCAGTGCCATGGGTGTAAAGAGCAGTATAGGGGAATTGCGGGTCCTGAAGAGATGCTTCAGACTTCTTCTTCTTTTGAGGCAGACAACCTTCCCTGCCTATTGCCCCACCTCCAATGGCTGAATCCAAACCAGAGCGGCGCTTATCCCTTGTCAGATCAATGAAAGGGGCTCTTAGGAAGAGCAGCAAGGGTCCTGAGTTTGATCACAACCAATGGCTTTATGAGACCAAAGGCACTTATGGGTATGGCAACGCTCTCTGGCCCAAGGAAGGATATGCTGGAGAAGAGCTTAATGGAAGTATGAATCCTCCAAATTTTGGGGAGCGGTCAAGGAGGCCTATGTCAAGGAAGGCTCTAATTTCTACTGGAATCCTCAGCCCGTATAGGTATGTACTATTTCTCTAGTACTTTTTGTGAGTCTTTTAGTAGGATCTGATACGCTCTAGCATCTTTACACAAGTTGTAATAAAGGGACATAGGCTTATGGCTATAGTTGTTTCTTGCAGGGCAATTTATGAACTCATAGAATTTCAAATGGTTTATAGTAAGTTTACAGTGATTTTTATCTGAAACTGATATGACAATGATAGTGTGTGCCCTCTGGGCTTAGATTTCTTAGACTTTTGAGAAAGGTCTGGTCAGAGTAGGCATTTTTAAAGTTCTAGGAAAGGTAGCTAGTTATGTTTGATTGCAGACAATTTATAGTTTATCTTAAAATGCCAAAAAGGCTTTTAAAATCCTTTTAGGGCATATCTAGATATCATCCAAACAATTTTGTGATTTATGCTGCCAAGTTGCCAACTTTGGGGATAACCAGATTCCTTCCAGGTCCTTTATCTTAGAGGGATCACTCTATTTGCTGCACTGTTATAGATAAGAATCCTCATAAAATCATTTTCTTGAATATTTGAATAGGATCTAATCAGTTCCAGCATCTTTGGAAAAATTGTGATCAAGGGGACCATATGCTCATAGGCATGTTTGTGTTACTGCAGGCCAAATTATAATCTCGTTGAGGGAAGGGTCAAATATTTCGACCCATGAAGTTTGATTTCATGTTGGTTTTTTGATACTGATTTTAATCTGAAATTGATATGGCAGTCTATTTTTTAGTACCCTATTTGCCCTTAGATTTTGAAGATTTTCATTATCAATAGAAAAACTCATCTGAGAATTACACAAATGGATTTTAAATATGTGAGGGGAGCATTTCGATATGACTCAAACAATCTTCTGCTTTACAAAGGCATATTTGCGGATAACTAGATTCCTTTCAGCCATCTTGTGAGAGAAAATTTATACTCTTTTATTTCAAGCAGGTTCTATTAGGGTTCCTTTTGAGATTACACACAGGATTTTTAGATAATCTACATACTTTTAGAAGCAGAAGGAAAAGAATATATGACCTCATTTGATAAAGCCAGCGAGTTCCTATCTTTATTAGGGCAACATTAAGTTTCTGTGTGTGTGTGTGTGTGTGTTTCAAATTAATTAGGAGCTTCTACCCTGAGTTTCCTATCATCATCAGGGCAATATTACTATTATTATTTTTTATTAGTGTTTTAAATTAATTAGGCGCTTCTATCCTAATGAATATGATATAGGAAAAGCACTTTATAGCCTCATTTGACAATGGCATCATATTTTCATTGATTTAGTTTTTCTACTGCTTAAGCAGAGTAATCTATGGCCATTTTTAGGATGCCGTGTGTGTGTGTGTGTGTGTTTCAAATTAATTAGGAGCCTCTACCCTGAGTTTCCTATCATCATCAGGGCAATATTACTATTATTATTTTTTATTAGTGTTTTAAATTAATTAGGCGCTTCTATCCTAATGAATATGATATAGGAAAAGCACTTTATAGCCTCATTTGACAATGGCATCATATTTTCATTGATTTAGTTTTTCTACTGCTTAAGCAGAGTAATCTATGGCCATTTTTAGGATGCCCAAATTTCTTGGAGAATCATTTGGACGTCTGTTGATAACACCTTGCGCCTTATTGCATTGCCAGATGACTTCTATTTCCTTTAAGCCACACGGATTCTGTTCTGTGGCTCTAACTACTGCAGGTTTATTATTTCTTAGAATCAATAAGGTACTTCTAGGGCATAGCCAGATGACTTTTGCAATTCCTTGACCCAGAAAGATGATATCCTCATTTGTTCTTTCTCTTTCTCTTTCTAACATATAAATTTAGGACCTCCTTAGAGAATGACCAACTTTCTGACCTGTCAGGGATCAATTGCTCTATGTAAGTTTGAATTCATTAGAGGCACTTATAGGGTATTGCTAGGTGACATTTACCATATTTGTGCTTTACTTTATACAGAACACTTAATCGTTTTAGCCCTTCATATGAGACTCGGGACAGAAGCCCAAATGTCTTGCAGATTTATTAGGGTTCCTTTTGTAAATAGCTGCATGAACCCCTTATTAGGGTTCCTTGAGTTCAGAGTAACGACATTGTTATTTATTCCAGGATTCATTTGGGCATCCTCATGGCATATCCAATCATCTCTGTAACAGTGTAATTCATTCTCTCTGGTTAAAACAGAGCAATTTACAACTTCCTTTGACAATGTCCAGATGAAAATATTTGTGACTTAATTTCTTGTGGGAAATATTTCAAATTCCCCTGTTTTCCTGTATAGAGAGCCCTGCAAGCATTTTTATTCTCCTTTTCCTATTGCCTTATGGTGGGACTTCCTGAATTGTAAATTATTGCATCTGATGAATGAGTTCAATGTTATTCAAACAAGATGGAAGTTAGGAGCTAAGTTACATTTTCCTGTTGTACAGGTTGTTGATTGTAATCCGTCTTGTGTCTCTTGGTTTCTTTCTGGCATGGCGTATTCGTCATCCAAATCGAGATGCAATGTGGCTCTGGGGAATGTCAGTTGTATGCGAAATTTGGTTTGCATTTTCATGGATTCTGGATCAGCTTCCTAAACTTTGCCCTGTAAATAGAGTAACCGATCTCAATGTTCTCAGGGATAAATTTGAACGTCCAACTCTTAAGAACCCAAGAGGAAAGTCTGATCTTCCTGGAGTTGATATATTTGTATCTACTGCAGATCCAGAGAAGGAGCCTCCACTTGTTACAGCTAATACCATTCTCTCCATTCTTGCAGCTGAATATCCAGTAGACAAACTATCTTGCTATTTATCTGATGATGGCGGTGCTCTTCTTACATTTGAAGCTCTTGCCGAAGCTGCAAGTTTCGCTAGAATTTGGGTACCATTTTGCAGGAAGCACATTATAGAGCCTCGTAATCCTGAAACCTATTTCAATGTAAAGCGAGACTTTACCAAGAATAAAGTGAAACAGGATTTTGTGAAGGAGCGCAGGAGGGTGAAGAGGGAATATGACGAGTTCAAGGTGAGGATTAATTCATTGCCAGATTCCATTAGGAGAAGATCGGATGCTTACAATGCCCATGAAGAAATTCGGGCAAAGAGGGCACACATTGAGAAAGGAGGTGATCCTACAGAACCAGTCAAGGTACTAAAGGCTACCTGGATGGCAGATGGTGCTCACTGGCCTGGTACATGGATTTCTGCTGACAGGGAGCATTCCAGAGGAGATCATGCAGGAATTATTCAGGTAAGATCCTCATATAATGATCCTCTCAATAACATGTTCTAGGACTAACCATCAGGCTCCAACTAAAAATATATTTAGTTTCTTGGAAAAAGACAATGGTTTGTCAGCAGCCAATAAGTTTCCTGGTTTTACCAGAGAACAGGTTTCCAATGTTTTTCGTCAAGGGTTTTAGCAGTGGCCTTGTTTGTGTTGTAGAATAATGAGATTTTTTGTATTGCAGGTGATGCTCGCTCCTCCAAGCTCGGAACCTCTCATGGGTAGTTCTGAAGAGGACAATTTGGTCGATACAACAGAAGTAGATATTAGACTGCCAATGCTGGTATATGTGTCAAGAGAAAAAGACCTGGTTGTGATCACAACAAGAAGGCTGGTGCCATGAATGCTCTGGTTCGTACCAGTGCTATCATGTCTAATGGACCATTCATTCTCAATTTGGACTGCGATCACTATGTTTATAATTCCCTTGCTTTGAGGGAAGCAATGTGTTTCCTGATGGATAGAGGTGGAGACAAGATTTGTTATGTGCAATTTCCCCAGAGGTTTGAAGGAGTGGACCCAAGTGACAGGTATGCCAATCACAACACTGTATTCTTTGATGTAAACATGAGAGCCCTTGATGGATTACAGGGCCCCATGTATGTAGGCACAGGTTGTGTCTTCAGGAGGATTGCTCTCTATGGATTTGATCCTCCGAGGGCCACTGAGCATGGAGGTTGGTTCGGTGGAAGAAAGAAAAAGCTAAACTTAAATCCTTGTGGTTCTAACAAGTTCAAGAACGAAACAGGTACACCATCACCCACTGGTACCAGCGGTGAAGATGAAGGTATAGATTCTCAGCTTCTCCCAAAGAGATTTGGCAACTCTATTACTCTTTCTGCATCTATACCTATTGCAGAATATCAGGGAAGGCCCCTTGTAGATCAGCAAGGGGTAAAGACTGGTCGGCCTGCAGGGGCTCTAACAGGCCCTAGTGGATGCAGCCACTGTAGCCGAAGCAATCAATGTTATATCTTGCTGGTACGAGGATAAGACTGAATGGGGACAAAGGGTAGGTTGGATCTATGGATCAGTAACAGAAGATGTTGTCACAGGGTATAGAATGCATAACAGGGGATGGAGATCAGTGTATTGTGTGACAAAGAGAGATGCATTCAGAGGCACTGCTCCAATCAATTTGACTGATCGTCTACATCAGGTCCTCAGATGGGCTACTGGATCAGTGGAGATTTTCTTTTCTCGCAACAATGCTTGCTTTGGCAGTAGCAGGATGAAGTTTTTGCAGAGAATAGCCTACATAAATGTTGGCATCTATCCCTTCACATCCATTTTTCTTATGGTCTACTGCTTTCTGCCTGCACTATCCCTTTTTACTGGTCAGTTTATAGTACAGACACTTAACGTTACATTCCTTGTCTTTTTGCTTATCATCACTGTCACACTCTGCCTGCTTGCAATTCTTGAAATCAAATGGTCTGGAATTACATTGGAAGAATGGTGGAGAAATGAGCAGTTTTGGCTGATAGGAGGCACCAGTGCTCACCCTGCGGCAGTTTTACAAGGCCTGTTAAAGGTGGTGGCAGGAATAGATATATCTTTCACACTTACCTCCAAGTTGGCAAATGATGACAATGAAGATGCATTCGCATAGCTTTACATGGTTAAGTGGAGCTGCCTCATGATCCCTCCCATCACAATCATATGGTCAACATAATTGCCATAGCAGTGGGAATGTCAAGGACTATTTACAGTGAAATTCCAGAGTGGAGCAAGGTTTTGGGTGGTGTCTTCTTCAGTTTCTGGGTGCTTTGCCATCTCTATCCTTTTGCCAAGGGACTCATGGGAAGGAGAGGACGAACGCCCACTATAGTATTTGTGTGGTCAGGTTTGTTGGCAATCACAATCTCACTCCTATGGGTTTCTATTAGCCCTCCCAATGCTAATAGTGACTATCTAAGGAGATTTCAGTTCCCCTGAAATTGGTTATAATCACAATCAGGACTCTTACATATTGAATGTATAGTATCCAGGGATTCTTTTTATTCTTTCCAGTGGTGTACATGTATACAGGCAAAATTTTGGCTTGAAAATTATTGCAAGGCATTGGACATAAGGTCTATAACTCAGTGTTAAATGTACTAACCATTTCATGTATTCAATTTTTGAAGTTAATGAGACCATGTTAACAAATATTTCGGGATTGAGAGAAACCCAGTCTGATATTGCAGCAGATCGAGAAATCTCAATGTCAACAAATCTAAATGATGCAGCTTTTTGTGGACAATTTTCAGTTATAATCTTCAGACTTCAGCTTAATTTTTAGTTCTGGAGTGAAATTTATATGCCACTGCCTGCTTGCATATGCACAAGTCGAATTGGGTTGAAACCCATCTCTTCCCGTACCGAGTTTGCCCTCGATACAATGAAAAGCTAAAGTGATTTCAAATAACCCAGTTTTTGCTTCTTATATTTTGATTATAAAAATTCATCAAATAACCCAGTTTTTGTCTACAAATGATGGTATTGTAGACACCAATATCAGTTTTTACTTGAGACTTTTTTGGCATATTTTTTCCCCCTTTCAATTGGTTCCGCATCACTTGCATAACCTCTAGTTTGCCAGACTCTCAAGTTCATTTCTAGTTTGCCAATTGTTCACCTTCACTTCTAGACTCACACATATATATTCCAAACTTTTCCCATCGCTTTGGGTAGAGGGAAAGATCGGTGGTTGCCAATCCTATTCCCTCTCCGTCAAAACAATTATTTTTCCATTTGCACACTTTTTTAAGGCCTTAATAATTTTGAATTAGGGTCACCTATCATTTGGAGATCATTTCTTGTAGAGTTATTCACATGTTAATGAAATGAAATGAAAGATTGTAGTAACGTACTCGAGACCAAATGGTCTATGGGACCACGAGCTGCAATAATGCCAACTTGTGTAAACCAATCGCTTGCCACAAGGGATGTCTTAAAAATGTTGCAAAGCTTCCAATCCCTTTTGAGGTTTTAAATCTTCTAGTGTATAGATCATGATCAAAAAGTTATTTTGTCTAGCTTCGTTTCCTCAAACAAGTCATTTAGCTTGTCCGCATTGAGGTTGTAATTGATATGGATATCCCTATAGGTTGCACCTCAAGAATCTTGCAAAACTTCCAATTCCTTTTTAAGGGTGGATCTTCTACTGTGGATCTTGATCAAAACAGTTGTTTTGTCTAGCTTTATTTCCTCAAACAAGTCAATTAGCTTGTATGCACCAAGGTTGTAATTGATATAGATGTCTTTATAGGTTGCACACTCCATGATGTAGTGCCATTTTGTCTCCACCACCCCCTTGTCATAAAAAGCCAAGTTCTCATTTTCTACTCCTCCTTAAGCATTGTCCACCTACCAGTTTCACATCTAAGATTATATCAATCGGTCCTTAATCGCACAAGCAACATTTTTGCCTTATACTTAATTTTTGCTCCTATGTATGCCATTACGTCATGGTCCCATGTGGGATTAATTTTTTTGATATAGTAAGCTTTCTTCTACCCCAACCGCCTTGTCCACATAGTTATCATGAATTTATCTCTCATTTTTTTTTCTTCATTAGAGTTTGGGCACTCTTGCATGTTGATTCCCCATTTCTCTTCCACTTATTTTTTTGTTTCATCCACATGGTTTTCCTTTTGCTTAACTCCTCTAACACCATTCTAGGCCACTAAGGAGTCTCCATATTTTGAGCCTATTTGAAAATAACATTCTTCACATCTTGCCGACACTCGCTAACTGAAAAAGTTTCGTTTCATCTAACAAATCTCATAAGCAACTAATAATTCGTTGTGATCAAATGTTTTGGATTCACTATATTTGCTTTCACTTTACATCATACACATTGCTGCCCCAAACTTCACATCCATGTAGGATCTCGGTGTGACAAGTAGGTTCAACACGGTTCTCATGGTTTTCTAGTCCCATAATTTTGTAGTCATGCACTTATTTTGTAGTCGTATAAAACCTTCCATCCCCTTTGAATTATCTTTTACATGTAGGTCTCCCAACTTTAAGCTTGTTGTGGAATTTAATCGAACTATTTGTATTCCTTCGCTACTTCTTTCACTATATTTGCTTTCACTTTACGCCAAACACATTGCTGCCCCAAACTTCACATCCATATAGGATCACCGGTGTGACAAGTAGGTTCATCACGGTTCTCATGGTTTTCTAGTCCCATAATTTTGTAGTCATGCACTTATTTTGTAGTCGTATAAAACCTTCCTTCCCCTTTGAATTATTTTTTCCATGTAGGTCTCCCAACTTTAAGCTTGTTGTGGAATTTAATCCTAAACTATTTGTATTCTTTCGCTACTTCCAACATGCATCCTTCAAAAACGATGTTAATTTGCTTTTTTTTCTATGTAGAGAAAAGATCACGACTTTGGTCTTGCTAGTGTTTACTTGCATTCCCACCTCTTGGCAGAATAGCTCTAGAGCCCTTAAATGCTCTTTCATGCTATGCATTATTTTTGTAATTAGAATAAAATCGTCTCAGGTGAATCCCCTCCACCAACTTTATTTATCCACACCAATATGTCAATGTATAACCCAAACAAAGTGGGAGATAGAGGACATCCTTGTTTGACACCAATGTTGCTTCCAAAACATTTTGACATTCCTTCATTTGTTTTGATTTTGGCCCTAACTTGCTCATACAATCTATGTACTTCCACTATATACAAGTTGTCTTCGAAACTCCGAGCTCTTCCACCCTATTGTCAGAGCTTGCCTCTAGAAACCGTATCAAATGTTTTTTTTGAAGTGAATAAAATAACATAAAGCTTCTTCTCCTTGAGTATCCCATTTTCAATCAGGTGCCTAGGAGTAACACAATGATCGATAATGGAATGTTTTAGCTTGAACCCCGCTCAACCTTTCTCCTTTTCTCTTATGTTTCTTCCCAACTACTAATTATGTGCTCTACCATGCTACCAAATAGATTTACAATGGACGGGTTATTGACATCCCCACTTTTATAGAGTGGGATAACAACACTAGTTGTTAATTCTATCGGAATCCATCTTGGATTATACAATTGAATATGCTATTGATGTATGATGTGAGAGATTCTAAACCCCATCTTAGATATTCTACGTGTAATCCGTCTATATCTTTTGTTTTACCTCATGTTAATCTTTGTATGTCTTGAGTTATCCTCCTTAGGAAATAACTCAATGTAGCGTTGATTACAATAGGGATGCATTTTTATCCTAAACCCGTTCATAGATGAGTTTTGCATATTCTAACCATTGGTTATCTATGATATTGTTCTATGTTTGTTTTCTCTTTTGCTGTAGCTCCCTTCAAAAGCCTTTGGGGTTGTGTTTCTCGAGAGAAATTAGCTTTTCCTTCTTCAATTCATGTAGGTTTCTTTTGAAGACCATTTTTTCATAAGCCTTCTTATTTTCGGCCATTTCGAGTTTTCTTAGCATTCTCTTTGTTCCCTTGCACTCTTCATCATACCATAGAATTGTTGGAAAATTACATGTGTTTCTTTTGTAGGTTTACTTTTTTTGCACAAGCTTAGAGCTCTATGAATTAGGGGAATCAACATATTGTTGTTAACTCAATGATCTCCCATATAAATTGTACTATTCTCTCCTTCCTGAACGTGTTGTTCAAGGGTCGCTTTAAAAAGTTCAAGATTCGCTTGAGTCATCAAGATTTTACTCTAAAAAGAGATCTTCTTTTGCTTGTAGGGGGCTTGTTCTTCTTGTTAATTGTTACACAACCTCCATGGTAGTTTTGTAAACTCTATGGAGGTTACACAATTGATGCCATGTTGAAAATGATGACTATTCCTATAAAGGGTGTAAAAAGAATATAACGACCCAAAATTATTCATTTTCTCTTTTAAATAATTTTTAAGGCTCTTAGGAGCTCGAAGAGATATCCAAACATGCCAATTTTTTTCTTAAAAGATTCAAATTATTGGAGTGGGAGTTAGTGTAGAAAGTAAGGGGAAAGAAATACAAGAAGTAAGATCTTGTAATAGAGATATTTCTATGAAGGGATGTGTAGTAAAAATCGAATAGAATCATTCTCATGCTCATTGAGTTGTTATCCCTAAATTAGTCTTTTATGTTAATGCTTGTATATGCTCTAGGTAGGACCCTTCAAAAAATTCATTAATACTCCATTATGTGTTGTGAACTAGTGTTTCTTGTGTTGTGTGTAACTCTTTGATCCCAATGTCCCTTGCATTTCATCTACAATTTTGTGTGGCAAAGGTTGATTCCGGTATGACATGGAATTTTGAAGATGTGTGATTTTAAGATATAAACTAAAAATGGTGGAACTTGGCTAGTAAATCAAGGCTCTTTTTGAAAAAATAACAATGCATGTGTCAAGTTTTAATGTGGACCATTAATCTAGTAGAGTTGATTTGGGTCATGAATCGAATGGTCTAGGGAGTGTGTAAACATATAAGAAAAGATCCTCGTAATAGATTGTCACTAATATCTTATAATGGTTTGGTACATCAATCTATCAATTTAGTGTCTAGATATAAATGTTATAATGGTGTTAGATTCTTTAATTAGTCATTTATTTTCAATAATGCAATCATGCATGTAAATTAATCATTCTACCATTTTGAGTTAGAGGTAAAATATACTAGATCACTCAATTGGTCATTGATCCATTTGAATTAATTTGCATCATTAATGTAATAGTCGATGATGTGGCTCTATTTAACGTATTCTAGGGTGTGACTTCTCCCACTCATTTTTTGTAAGATTGACGTTGTATCATATTTTTACATTAATAAAGGTGTGCTTATCAATAATAATACAAGCACTTTGATGATAATGAGATTATATGATACAAGCACTTAGGTGTTAGATTTTTCGATTCAAATTGATCTTCATAAACTCAATCTTTGCCCTTGATATAAAAATTTAACTTGTTGTGTAATCAATTGAAGGATAGTCCATTACTAGATCGACCATTTATTCATCAAACTTCTTCTCAGCTGTCAATATGTCAATATATTAATCAAGTCAGATGCCAAACATTATCATAAAACTGAAAATTTTCCAACTATCAACCTACCAATTGAGAAAGTTTCTACGTATAAGTGGAAGGGTGTTCAACCACTCCATTGACCATGAATTTATAAACTTTAGTCTTGATCGTGCTTCTAATAATTGAGCGAAGGTATGAATAAAATAGAAAAAGCCCTTTGATTGGTCAATTAATGAAGATCTTACGAACTTTAAATCTCGAACATCGATATGTTTGTGATTCGTGAACATGTAGTGGATTCAGAGTATGTTCATTCTGCCATTAAAGCAATGCATCGTTTGCATTCGAAGAGACTCCTGCTATGTAATTGTGCCATAAATCCTCGTCTATGCCATTGAAGAATCTTGAGACTAAATAATTGGATTGCTAGAACAGTCGATTTCATCTTCAAGATGCTTTGAAAGATTACAAACTAAAATACATAGACCAGGTAAGAATTTGATGTTAGTTTATCCCTAAATTTAATTATAAACTTTATTAAAATTCAGTATTGTGCTAAGAAAGTGGCTAGAGATAACAAACTAGTAGTTCTCAGAAGAGATCCCCACCTACAAGTAAAGTTCATGCTCCTCACTACAAAACATTTAATCCCAAAATATGACAGGTATGATGAATCCACAATGCAACTGATAACCATTGGAGCAAATAAAAAGGCCCCATAAAAAGAAGAGAATTTTTCATCATATTTCAACGAAGGATATTAGAGGCCCAAGAATTGCTGGTAGTGAGAGTCTAAACCAACATGATCTAAATATTCTTTCATGTTGGGACAATAGATGGTGCCATGCTCTAATGAATCATATCTAGACAAATGACTTGGTAAGGTTAGTTTTTCACAGTTTTTTTACTTGAATCATACATTAGTTATCTAGTCTAAAATTAATTACTAAACTAATATGATTTATCTATTCTTTCATGTCGAGGCCATAGATGGTGGGATGCCCTAATGAGTCATATCTCGGCAAATGTCTTGGTAAGGTTAGTTTTTTTGCAATTTTTACTTGCATCATACACTAGTTATCTAGTCTAAAAAAGAGATGATGATCCACATCACAAAGCCCAAGACCAGGTGTAGTATGAGTTGCAAGGACTATAAAAATTGCACACAAGTTATTGAATGCAATGAACTGAATTGGAAATGATGTAGCAAAAGTCTTATTTAAAATTAATGCAATTTCTATTTATTAATAGAGCATAGGGAGATAAGTACATAGGTGTACAGTTTCACAATAAGGTTGAGAGAAAGATCCCATGTGTAGTAAGGTAATTCTTCCTAACTAATATTCATATACTAGATTGAAATATAGAATAACATGATAATTACAAGATACTTGGAGTATGCAAGTATTCTTACTTTTGGTTAAGATCTTAAGGGTAACCAAGAGACAACTAAAACCTAGGTAGTAGTGTATGTTACATATTTTTACAAAAATTCTAGAAGAAAATTACAAAAAAATGGTATAAAGGGAGTGATTACAAATCATTCCATCTTTCATATACAACAATTAAACCTCCTCTATATGCATGTGGTATTTTTCCTTCTATCTTTGATGGGTACACAATGAGATTCTCTCGACATATTGTAGGATTTGTAAGCTTCCACTTGGAAATATGTATAAAACTAGGAGTCTTCACATGGATATTGAAAGATGCCTTTGTGTAAAATGTGGGGAAATATGAAAGATTTCTCCTTAAAGGTGGTGTAAGACTATGAGGTGAGGCAATATTTGGGTGTGGGTGTAAGTATTTTGAGGTTTTTTGAAACTCTCTAAGCTTTAAATAGGGTGTAAATTGTGAATGGTTTTGCAAGTTAGCATAAAAAGGCCATACAATTTGTGTGCATGCAAGTTCTGTGTAACATTACAACCAAGAAAATTTTAGCCATGAGTTTTGTGTATGCACATGATACAAGGGGAACATAGTAGTGAAATCTAAAGTGAGATGTTTACAAGCTATACAGATTGTAGTGGAGAAGTGTACAACTACAGACCGATCACTCACCATTTCTTGAAGATCAATGGTCTTCATTATATAGATCTTAAGCTATGTATTTGAATTTATCAAGGTTATACTACGTAGCTTGATCAAGTTATTGCCCATCTTTAGTCACTCAAAAAAAAATGATGTGTGCCATAATGGGTTTTTGTTTTTGTCACTTCAATAATATAATGCTTATCTACGGGGTGAAAATGTTCATGATCTAAATTAGAAGGATGGAATACCAATGTTGGATCAAGATGTAAATGGAAGTAATTATTAAGAAGCTCCATGTTGAATATGTGTTCATACCCAAGTATAGGAAAAGATCAAGAATCAAGGCATTCTCACTAGTTGCATGTAAAATCATGTGAGGATCATAGTGTAGAGGATTGACGTTTTAATGTGGACCCTTGCAATATTCCTTTTGAAGATGTATCCAAACTTTATTTCCAAACTAGAATGCATGAGGTGTGTGATGTGAACCAAGGTGCTCTTTGTACTGTCGTTGGGAGCACAAGAGAATATATTGAACATGTTGATAAAAAAATTAAATGTTTGTGTGCTTTTTTATTAGTGTATCTAATAATTTGTACACTATTGTAGGGTTTAAGATGCAATCTCATTATTTAATTATAAATTTATGGATGGGCGCGTGATTCTTTATACATATGCATGTCATATTAATAAAAATTTCAACTAACTAATTTACTTAGTTGACTTTAACTATTAATAAAAACCCTTTAAATTCTTTCTTTAAGAAGACATTCTTTGTGTATTCAATACATCATGCACTTACTGCGTACATCACACCTCTAAGTATGTTATTATATGCATGATTCCTAAGTAAGAAAACTAGACATTAACAACACTTGTTTTGTTTTTACATTGCTTTATCCCTTTTGATACTCTTGACATTTTCTTTTCTTGAATGGTCACTTTACTTTTGGACATTGGACAACATATGGCCTGGATATGTATTTTATGTTATATCCTCCTAGCATCTCAAACAATACCTCCCATTAGGGACAGGGGCGCCCAAACGCTATTGTCCCCTTTGGGCTCTTCTTTCCTTTTCCCTCTCTTTTTCGAGTTTGGGGTGCCATATCATTTGTTATCTTTTCTAAAATACTACCCATCACTTTGGGTCAGCCTTTTTGGTTTTTAATGACAAAATTCAAACAAGGGAATCATATATATACATGAATTACTCATTATTATTAGGGGTTGGACAACTTTGGGGGCTATTTCCACACCCTTCTCCCACAACAGGATATTTCCACACCCTTTTCTTGGTGTTATTACCTCTATTAGTGTAGGATTTCCCTTTTCATGCATCTTTCTCTTCCCTGGTCCCTTGGATTGTTAGAGTATGATTAGATAGCTACATTTCCTTTCTTAGGAGTAGTTTAGCATTAGGATTAGGTAGAGAAACAAACCTTCTATGGAGGTTTGTCTCATGACTAAGTCCTAAGGAAGGAGTCAACGCGTGTGAGAGGCAATAAAGAAGGAAGAGGCTCGGGAAAAAGCACGCAAGGAAAAAGTGCACAAGGGAAAGGCACGCGGTAGAAGAGGTTGGCACGCGGGGAGCAGGAAGGTTTAGGGACTTAGCCATATTTTGAAGGAGTTGTCACAGGAGAAACACATGAAAATCCCGAGTAGGCGTGTTGAATGGATAAGGTGCCAACCTGGAGCCTTGAGAGGTCAAGAAAAGAATATTCCACGTAAGGAATATTCAGGATGATCATTACAGGTAGTGGAGGCATTTGTAAGCTGACATAGGAATTCAACCATGGAGGACCACACTTCCACTTGGCATGCGATCTATTCATGAAGGAAACCAAGGCGGTGCATCCAGATCCTATTTAAAGGAGTGCTTGGGTCCAAAATAAGGGAGATGAGAGTGATAACGAAGTGTTAGGGAAATGAAGGGTTAAAGAGGGTTTTAAGTGGAAACAAAGTGCTGCAATAATACTTGCAAGGATGTTATTGAGCATATATGCATGGGTTTGGGTATGAACAAGGGTTGTAATGGGTAGAATAGCTAAGACTCTCTCTTTGTAGAGTATTTTTGGAGGGTTTAAGATAATATTCCTTGATGTATTCGGTCTATATGACCCTTATGATGTAATGAGGCCACTGTAAATGTTTATAAATCAATATACATGTGTGATTCTGATTATTCATGTTCTTAAGTGTAAACCCTTGTGTTCTTCATATTATTTTGAGTCATATCTAGTTTCATTATGCTTATTTACAATGTTCATTCCCATTTATGATGCATTTGTGCATGGATCTATTATCTGTATCTTTATTTTGAGTGAATGTCTATGTTTCCATTCTTGCAACTCATTCTCCATCAATGGCAGATCATTCTTGTGAATCTCACATAAAGGAGGGGCTCGGCGCTTGTGTGTGCCTCGGGTGAGTTCCCAGCTCACACTAGGTGATAGGCCAACGTGCTTGGGGTAGAAAGAAGGTATATGAAGAAATGACTACATTTTGGTTCCATTGCAGGACCTCTTTTGAAGTTGTGAGAATAATGTGTGATGATGGAGCTTCTTGACCTTGGACAACATCGAGACCTGGCTTAAAATCATAGAGGATGAGTTTTCTCATAGGTTTAGACTGGATCCGAGTTTGATGCACAAAAATGGGTGGAGGAGAACCTGTATCACGAACTCTATGAGAAATTATTTTGATGTTTCCTAGTAGAGTTGTATGAATGTCTCTCAACATATGCATCAAGGAAAATTTGGTATTATAGACCTCGTGTTTGGACCCAGGAGGAATATCAATAGTTGCATGATGTTGATCTGACTGGACTCATGTTGTTGATCATTGGTGGAGAGGTGTGTTGACTAGTTATACCTTGGAATACACTATTTCTATGTATTCTTTCCCGGAGATTGCTGAGTTTGAGTTCTTGAGGGAACCTAAAGGATCATTCTTGCATGTTATTCCATTGGCTATCAAGATCTTGGTTATTACTTTGAGTTTGGAAGCCTTCCCATGGTGGATAAACTCTGCTAGGCGTGGGATGTGAAATCGGGTATGGTAGAGGATGGTGGACCTTGTGGCATGGAAATGGAGAGAGAGAGGAGAGGTGGCTTAAGTATAATGAATATTGGGAGAGGGAGTTGACAAGACAATGTGAAGTTGTATGAGTGATGGATTTATGGAGGTAGACGTTGTGGGAAGGATTTGAGGTTCATGGGAGGACATGGAACCTGAGCAGTCTGAGCTACCCCATCTTGGCAAGCGTGAAGAGAAACCCCCTCGGCTTCTAGAGAGAGATTGTCATATGAAGAAAGGAGGAGAG
This sequence comes from Taxus wallichiana var. yunnanensis, assembly GCA_018340775.1. Taxonomy (NCBI): domain Eukaryota; kingdom Viridiplantae; phylum Streptophyta; class Pinopsida; order Cupressales; family Taxaceae; genus Taxus; species Taxus wallichiana. The sequence goes on from CM031240.1 coordinate 171,837,739, forward strand.
TCGTAGGTGTGCATCTTAACCCACATGGCGACCAAACCCTTGCACTTAGTTTTCTAGTTCTGAGATAAGTTTTGATAATCCAGTTGGTATTAGTATTAGTGATTAAGTGACACCTAAGAGGTATAATTTTTCATTTGGTACATCTATGGCTGCACAATCATTTCTGTATTCAAAGGTATCCTGTCTGGTATGAAATTTGGGCAAGGTGTGGGTTCACAAAGTTTGGTATCACATCTGGAAGTGGCATGGGAAACACATCTAGGAGTGGGTCAACTTCGTAGGACTGTTAGCGTGCAGTTTAGCGCGATGGTGGGATCATGGGTGCAACTGTGTTAGGCCCCTTACCTATGATAGGAGGAGGATCTGGTGGATCTAGAGGAGTTGGCACTAGTGGATCTAGTGGTGTTGGAGGTGGTGGAAATATTGGAGGAGGCCAAGGTTTTGGATTTGGTGGGAAAGGGCCTCAACAACCTCAATAGGTATTTTTGAGATGTCTTTGCATTTTCCTAATTACAAAGGTGTGGAAGATGTTATGGAACATGTGCATAAATGTGAGTTTTTATGGCGCTGTGAAGGGTATCACTACACCAGAATGGAAGGCTAATTAGTTTGTAACCACGTTACAAGGGCGTGCACATAGCTGGTACAAGAAGTATGATCCACACTAGACGGTGGTGGATTACATTGCGTTGCGTAATGCCTTTTTGGTGGAGTTCCACATACCTGAGTTTGAACAGAAAAGCATCAATGCATTGAAGGAGATTCAACAAGGAATGGTGGAGAGTGTGTGGGAGTATGACACATGTTTCAAGACTCTCATATCCAAGTTTTCTTATGACATTCACCCTTGCAACATGCTCAGTGGTTCATCGGAGGATTGATCACACCATTAAGGAGGGCACTTTCATAGAAGACCTTCACAGATTCGCGTGAGGCCTTGGAGGCTGCCTTGCACGCATTGAGGTAGTAGGAAGCATTGATACAAGAGTTAGTCCATTCTTAGAAGCCCAAATTGTTGTAATGACAAAGCAAGCTGGAGAAATTATCTGTGAACTTAGCTCATGAGACTCGCAATGGGATATGGTGCATGGATTGTGAAGTAGAGGGGCATACAAAGGATAGTTTCCCATGAAGATCGGTGCATGCCATATTGGTGGACTGTGAGATTTTCCATGGAGATCATGATGCAAGTAGATGCCCATTACTACAACACGATCCGTAAGAATGTGTCATGTTATTGCAAAATTTTTACCTCTACTACTCATGACACCAAGGATTGTAGATTGATTGACCAAGATACATGATGCCATTGATACTGGTGTGCATGAGACAAGCATTTCTAGTAGTTCCAAGGATGATGGTCATCATTATGAAGGGCACATGGATGGAGGAGGTCATGGAAGAGGATTTTGAGGTGGATTTAGAGGCCGTGGCAATCGTGGGGGAGAAGGAGTGAATTCTCCTTGTGGAACCGGTATAAATGTGGAACTACATAACATTACAAGCGTGAGTGTCTTGATTTGTTGCAGTGCTCTTGGTGTGGGAAAAACAAGTATGAAGAGTGCCCAGAGTTATATGAGCATATGAGCCAGAAGTAGTGGAAGGATAAAGGCGTTGGGATGGTAAGTGTGAAGAGAGCTGATCCGTAGTGGATGCCAAGGGTGGCGTGTGAGTTAGAGTTAGAACTATATTGGTGACGACGTGAGCTGAGGCTGCACGTGCCAAGGAGATACCAAAGTAGAGACCACTAGTTACAAGAGAAGAAGTGGTGCATGGGAAGTATCTGGACCCTACACATTAGAAGGAAGTTTATCAAGAAACCATGGATGTTATTCGAAGCCTACAAGGAGAGATCTAGTGCCTGAAGGAGAAGTCACGGTAGTTAGAGTAGAAGAAGAGCATTGAGGCTCCACAAAAGGATCTGGATGAAGTCAGGGAGGTATGCAAGATGTTGAGACAAGAGAATATCATCCCTCTATTAGGAGAGTGGCTGAGAGGAAAAGTACCAAGTGCCAGAGAGAGAGTGAGAGGTAGGTTTTGCATGCTAATTTTCCTCCTCACAATCTTGACTATGATAAGGAGATTACCTTGAATGCAGTTTTTGATGGATGGCTCTTGAGTAATATTTTGATTGACATGGGTGCGGAAGTTAATGTTCTCACCTTAGATGTATGGAATCAAATGGGAAGGCCCCATTACAACCATCTTCAAATGTGTTTTATATGGCTAACAAGACAAAGACGATGCCCATTGGTGTTTTAAAGGATGCTTTCTATCACTATCCAAGGGGAAAAATTCACTGGAGACTTGAAGTCTTAGCGCTTGTTGAGGTGAAAAAATTTCCAACAGTTACTTGGGCACCCCTGGTGCTATAAGAACAATGTTGACTTACGTTTCAATAAGGGGTATATAAGTTTTGAGAACAAGGAGGAACGTGTTATCATTCCTCTAATGAGATGGAAAGTTAGTGCCCTATATTGAGCCCTTGGGAGAAGAAGACCTAGACAAAATCTATGTGTGCGTACTATCAGGGACCTTGAGGTTATGTAACCAACAAAAGAAGGCATTATTTAGTGGGAAGACACTCAATCTATAAGTGATACAACTAGTGTGGCATGTGACAATTGGGTGCATGGGACATATGAGTTAGTTGGAAGGTAGTTAAGAGGATTTGTGACGAGAGTAAAAAGGCGTACTCAGTCAGGCATCTGAGAGGAAAATGGTTGCCAAGTTACACTGGGGGAGCCAACCTTGATGTTTTCCTATGAGCAATGGAGACCCAAGTGGAGATGTGAGATTGAAAGGAGAAGTATGCTTAGCTATAATTTTCTCGGGACCGCAACACATTGGTGGGCAACCCATCGAGATAACCTTCTAGAGTGGTGTGAGGTGAGAATCACGTTCTCTATTAGGTTTTTTCAAGTAATGCACCTACTTCTATAAAATACTATCATGGGAAGGAACCCACCTCATTAAATGTTCAGGCATGTGAGAAGGCATGGATGGAAGGCAGTGTGAATCCTTGCCTCCATCACAATGGGTTCATAAGCTTTACTCCACCTCATAAAGTTGTGCGTGTACATGGTACATTCATTCGAGTGCATGCACCGTTAGATAGGGAAAAAAGAGTTGACAAATGATCTCATTCAAGATTTTGAGTATCGGAGTACTAAGCCATTAGTGGATGAGGTGCTACAGGTTGTTAAATGCCTAACTATGGGAGATAGTGCCATGGTGGAGGATAGATTACTAGAGTTGTTTGGTGAACCTGGCTTGGAAGCACTTTGATGAGGAAAAATAAGAGGAAGTACATCTTGAGCACACTTGCATGGAAAAAGAGAAAGGAAAATTTGTCTACGTGATAGATGGTGAAGAGGTGGAAAAATTATATGTTAACCATACTATGGTACGCATGAGGTTATGGATAGTGCTGATGAGAAAGTGTGTGCTTACCATGAACCCCTGAAAACCAAGAATGTTAACATTGGCTTAGAGGTGGAACCTAAAGAAGCTACTATTGGAGATTACTTGGAGAAAAGGAGGTTTCAAATATTATTGATCTATGTTATGAATTCCAATATTTTTTATTTTGACATGGGTACCATGAGTAAGGTTTTAAATATTATTGAGGAGAATGAAGATCAAGCAAGGAATTAGATTTGAATGGAAGAGACCTTATCGAATGGATGAGTCAAGGTCAAGATATTCAAGATGGTCACATAGGCATCATTGAGGCTAAGGATGAATGAGTGGATAAGGATGGTCATCAACATTAAGAAGGATGGGAGGATAAGGATTTGCATTGATTACATGGATTTGAATGTGGTGTGTGTCATTGATCCTTTTCCAACCCCCTTCATTGAGGAGATCCTTGGAAGGAGTATCCGAGTAAAAATTTATTCTTTCACAGATGGATTCTTAGGATATCATCATGTTAGAATTACAAAGGAGGACCAAGAAAAGACAAATTTTTCCATTGAATGGGGAATTTTTTCCTATACGGTCATGTTGTTTGGATGAAGAACACACCTGCTTATGTTTTCACGCATTGTGGTTTAGGTGTTTCAGGACTTCATCCACAATTTTTTACAAGTCTACTTAGATGATTAGATGGTGTATGGATTAGTGAAGGACCATTGTGACAATCTAAGGTTGATGTTCGAGAGATGTAGGTAGTTAAGTATATCTCTCAACATTAAGAAATGTGTTTTGCTACTCCATTTGGCACCTGTTGGGACATATCATATGTAAAGAAGGCTTACTAGTGGATCCTACCAAATTTGTCGTTATTGTGGGTTTAGGGAGCCTACCAGCCAGAGCAGTGCGGTGCATGGATTCCTTGGACATATAGGGTATTACAGGAAGTTCATCAAGGGCTATGCCAAGATTTTCTTGCCATTAGAGGAGTTCTAAAACACAAGAGTATGTTCCATTGGGGAGAGACATAGTAGATGGCTTTTAAAACATTAAAGAATAGACTCATTACTATGCCCATATTATGCTTTCCCTCTTGGGATAAGCCTTTTCACGTGTATGTTGATGCATCGAGATGGTGATTGGAGTAGTCTTAGCACAACCTAGAGAGGGAATTGTTGACCATCCCTTATGCTTTTCTAGTAGGAAGCTAACCCCAACAAAACAAAATTATACTACCACGGAGCATGAGGCATTATCGATGATTTACGCATTGCACAAATTTAGGAAGTATTTTTGGCAAAACCCTTTACATTCTACACAAACCACATGGCATTAAAGTACTTGTGAACAAGCTCATCTTACAAGGGCACATATATTGGTGGGTCCTATTATTTAAGGAGTTTGAGTTTACGGTTTTTGTAAAACCGAGTAAGAGTAATTTGGGGCCTGACCACTTATCAAGGATTGACTCAGGAGAGGATGCACAAAGCATTGAGGATACAATGTCAGATGCACAAGTGTTTAGATTACAGTGTTTTCCCTCTGATTTGGAATATATCGCTACATTCTTAAGAATGGGTGTGGCGCCAGAAGGGATGAAGGCATTAGAAAGGAAGAAATTAGCCATATGTGTCATGCCCTATATGTTAATTTGTGGAGACTTATACAAGCTTGGTTGTGATGAGGTTTTGCGTTGGTACGTGCTAGAGCATGAGCGCACTGCAATCATGGAAGAGGCTCATAGTGGAATTGTAAGAGGACACTATGGGGGAATGCGATTGCGCGCAAGATCCTCTTAGCTAGCCTTTGGTGGGAGACAATTTACAAGGATTGTATTGAATATCAAAGGTCTGTGATTATTATCAAGCACCTTGGTAAGCCAGAAAAAGGGATGAAATGCCATTGAGACCTATAGCTAGTCGTTGAATCATTCGAGAAATGGGTAATTGACTTTGTAGGCCCTATTTCACATGCCGCGTGAAGGACGGGTTCACTCTATATCATTACTTGCACTGATTATCTAACATGGTGGGCAAAGGAAGTGCCTATGAGGGATTACATGGCGGCCACAACAACAAGATTCCTATGGGAAAATATAATCAACATGTATGGGTGTCCTTTGAGTTTGACTAGTGACCAAGGTACTCATTTTTAAATGAGACAACCAAGATTTTTTTGGCAGAGTTCATGGTGGCTCATCACAAGACTACTCATTATCACCCTTGGGCTAATGGGACTATTGAGGCATTTAACAAGATATTGAGTCATACACTTACTAAGATTTATGATGTTGGGAGGAAGGATTGGGATGACAAAGTCTCAGCCATGTGCTATGGGCATATAGAACAACTTACAAGAGATTGAACAAAGCCACACCATTCCAATTAGTGTTTTGTGTGGAAGTTATTTTTCTGGTAGAGTTTATGTTACCCTCTCTACATATTTCACACTTAGGAGGATTGGCTGACGAACAAGCATTGCAAGAGCACATTGACAAGCTAATGATGTTAGAAGAGGTGATCACTTGCTATGTGGAGTTAGAAGATTGAGAAGGTGAGACAAAAGGCCTGAAATGATCATCACATAAAGAATAAACAATTTGAGGTTGGGAAGATGGTTTTAATTTATGATTCTAAGTTCTGCGCCATCCTAGGAAGCTTAAGATCCATTGGTTGGGACCATATTATATTACCCATATACTTGATTTAGGTGCTTGCTAGCTATAGGCGCTAGACGGAACGTGACTTCCCGAGTATTTCAATGGAAGTAGGCTAAATCCCTACTATAAATAAGGCATCCGGGTGTTTGTAAATAAGGCAAGTATTACCAGTTATCTTAGGATTTCCCTTAATGCATTATCCTTTCTTTGTGTTTCCCTTTCTTGTTTCTTTTTTTCCTTTTGGTTTGTTTTGGGTGTGTGTGTGCATCGGTGGCTAATTACATCATTAAGGTGTTATGTGTAGAGGACTGTGCATCTTTTTAGTGTGGGGTGGAGCATAAAGGTGAATTTCAGAAAGGACATGGTAAGAGTTGGAGGAAGTTCCTAGAGCAATGTTGATATGGGGACTGGGTTGTGAAGTTCAAAGGCGCATGGGGTCAAAAGAGTGTGCGTAGAAAAGGTGAACATGAGAAGATTGGTGTCAAAAAGGCTTTGAGAAAACCATGTACAAGGATAAAAAGCACAGGAGCAACATGAGGTAGGGAAGAAAAGAACTTGGTCCAAGACATAGAGGAAGATTGACTTTGATGCGGGAGAAAGTGCGAAGAGTTCTATGGTCGAGGCAAATTTGCATGCAGGAAGGTTGTGGAAGTGTTTGTGTAGGTTTTTGTGCGCAAAGGAAAGCACTGGGAAAGATACATGGAGGAATGTCGTTAGAAAAATTCAGCTTTAATGCATTTATACATTGGTAGGTGACATCGAGTTTGTGTGGAAAAAGCAAAAATCTATAAATAGAAGGTTAGGGGTGAAGTATTCTTTTACCTTGCATTTTAAGTTATCAAAGAAGTTCTTTCATTTTAAGGGCATCCTTACGAAGAAATATTTGTGGATATTTTCATGCATAGTGGAAGATTCAATGGGGTTGATCTACGAACTAGAGTAAAATGGGAGAACATGGGCATGAATAGAGAATTTTGGTTGTGGATTCCCATGAGTGTGATGATGTAGTCTTATGGAAGGAACACTTTCTAGGTTAGGGTTTGCAGAGCTAGGGCACGGGATTTGAAGGAGTTTTCATAGAGGAGTAAGGCCAAGGGATTGAGTAGAGTTTGAGAAAGAAGGAAAGAAGAATTTGAGAGAACTCGAGGACAGAAAAATGGCACCAAGGAAAGGATCTAATGTTTCACCAAAGAAGGGAAAGGGAAAGGGAAAAGTGAAACCCATGGTATCAACAAGTTTTAATGAAGAATGGTACATAAAAATGCAATACCTAGATGGTGTGCTACTAGGGAAAGAGTGGGTGTCGCATATAAGGAAGATGGTCATGAGTGATTACAATCATCACATGAGCACCATAGAAAAGGAGATGACCCTAGAGTTGGTTCATCCCAATGGAGAAGAGGACACCAGATGGGAAACCCATCTATGATGATGAAGTAAAAGTGAAGTTAGAAAAGGTTGGGATTTTGCACTTTATGAGTTGCCCTATTTTGGAAAACCTAAGTGACTATACCAGTGGTTAATGTCGTGTGTGCATGAGGACTACTTCTATTTCACAGGAAGCCGGATGCACATAACCCCACATTTGATTTCCAAGTTCAGTCTAGCCCGATTGCAAGGAGAGCCATTTAGATGAGGACTCGTGTAAAAAAGGAGGCCATCAAGAAAATAGTTAAGGCATATGATTATAAGAAGGGTTCGTGGTACTTTGACATCACTGCAATCATCATCGACCATGTTATGAGGATGGTCGCACGCTTGGTGACAAAGTTGAATGGGACGGAGAGATGGACACAAATAAATAAATGTTGGTTAAATTTTTGTCATAAGATCTAGAGGGCACCATTTAAAACCTCTCATCTTTCATTGTGGAGGAGATTATTGATGCCACACACGACAGGGAGAAGATCATGTTCGGTAATGTCCTCCTTACCATTGTCTTTTCAGAAATTGGAGTGCCCGATGGGCCAGATAAGTTTGTTTGGGAGTACCTGGATGAGAACCCCTCTCTTGCGAAGAGGTTTAAAGCTTACACTTGTGACACCATGATGACCACTCATAAGGCATGCTTGGAGAAATGGTATAAATGGATGCGTGACACATTGAGTTGAATGGAGGATACCAAAACAACTGCCTGCACTAGTGGATGGAGAAGCTGAATTCACTGTATACCAACATTTTTGTATCAGTAGGTTTACCTTGATAGATGACACCAAGGGTCCTTGGTGTAAGTTACCCTTCTCCTTCACAACGCAAATATTTTCAAGGTGTGGTAAACAGGTTTAAAGAGGTAAAGAAACTGAGATTTGATCTAAGTGTTGTAGATCAAGATCACCGTGAGATGCGCGGACCTTGGTGTATTCCAAGAAGTGCACCTATGTATAAAAGTACGTATCTCATGACATACACATGATAAAATCAATAACATTTCCTACTACAGTAGGACAACAGTAAAGGGTGTACATGTGGCTAAGGCCCAAGTTTGAGAAGGGTACTTAGGTTGAAGACAATGTATCAATCCCTAAGGACCCCACTGGGAGAAATAAGAAAGTAGTAATTAAGAAGAGAGAACGAGAAGAGAATCCCACAGAGAATGTGCCAAGTGTGCATACAGTGTAATCTGTAGGGGCGAAGGAGTCATGTGTGGGTATAAACACCTACCTTCGATGGAATAATTCTCTCATCAAGAAGGAGTTAACAAAGAAAGAAGAGTCTTTTAGGAGAGAAGAGTCACCCGAGAAGGAGGAGTCCCTTGTGTTGGATTCACCAGTGAAGAAAAAGTAAAGGGTGGTGCAAGGTTCAGACTCGGAGGAGATGGAGAGCATAAAAGGAGATGAAACTGTAGACAATTAAGAGCACAAGGAAGCTCAAAATCCTCCTGTGTACAATGTACATGAGTCTGGTAAAGAAGGGGATTAAGAGGAGGAGTATGAAAAGGGTGCCCATACCAAAGGAGGAAGTGAGGAGGTAAACATGCATGATCAGAAGAACTCAACCCCGACCAAGGAGTAGATAGATAACACTGTAAAGAGGGAGGTGGCGGGTATTATCCAACAATTAGTAGAGCATAAGGTAAAGTGAAGTGCCAAAGAAGTGCTAAAGGAAACTGAAGAGAGTGCAAGTGTAGGAAAGGAGTATGGAAGCATGGGCGAAGACCCCAACTTAGTAGTAAGCTTCCCAACGACAGTGATCATAGGTGGGAAGGGCACAATAATAGTGCAGGATCACGCTATGAATTATAGCAATGATCCGAAAAAATTCTTTGTGAGCATAGTTCCAGAGTACAGTGCCCATAGACCAACTCCTATCTTGGTCTTCTTTTGATGAAGAAAGTACGTACCCACATACTAGGAAAATGTTTTCTTAGGCATTTTAGTCCCACATCGATGAGGCCGAGTTCGAGGTAAATAATGATGCATTGATGGAGACACATCGAGCGCTGAAGGAATGAACCCCCTTGTAAATACTCAGTAGTTGTCGGATGAGCAAGTTTGCAACACGCTCAATAAGGTGTTATTAGAAGTGGATGCAAGAATTTTTGGGATAAATGACAGAATAAAATCCTTGGAGGAGGATCTTGGAAAGAAGAATGAGGAGATCATCAAAAGGACAGGGAGATAAAATAGAAGGAAAATATAAGTGCATAGTTAATGCATGAGTGAGGGATGAAAAGGTGAAGGTGCACGAAGTCCACAAGAAGATAGAGGCCATTTTAGATGCCATTATCTTGAAGCACCCAGACCTAGCCCCTCTTGAGTAGAAGTACAAGTCAACCATGCATTGCTTGGAAGACTTAGCACGCATACTCACCATGGAAAGGAAACCACTTGCATTAGAATCAGTGGAAGAAGTAATGGCGTGCCAGAAGAAGGAAGAGAAGTTGAAGATTGGGGAGATACTAACTCGGTACTGAGCTCCTTACCTTAGTGAAGACCATGACACAAATGGCAGAAGTTGTATATGACAACTGTGGCGACATGGACAAAGTAGCAAGCATATTAGTTGCCAGCCATGAAGCGGATCGAAAGAATTTCAAGAGAAAAATAAGGGCAATAGGGCGGAGCAGGACATGATCTTGGCCAAGGTAGAGAATAAATCAGAGGTGATTGAAACCTTAAGGGTTTTGATTAAAAATAAATTGAAAGAGTTGTACCCCAAGTCACTCGCAGATGGACTCTCTGGGAGACCTTAGCAAATAGATGGAAAATCATTGAAGATACTTTGAAGGCTAAGGGGGTGAGATGAATTTTTTGACAAGGTTAGTGTGATGGTGGATGACTTACTTCAATAGGCATAAAATGAGGTGGATGCTTGGGTTAAGATTGAAGCCCCTGTAAAGAAAGATTTCCCACTTCTCATGTAGTAGTAGCAGGATTCTTCCATTCTTTTTTCAATAATGATTCTTTCATTTCCTCTATTCTTTATTCTTTGGTGGAAGGGCAGAGTGTTTCCGAGGATAGAAAACATGTGTAGTGTAGGGTAATGTTGGGCCCTGAATTGAATAAGTCCCAAGGAAGGATTCAACGCACGCGAGGCAATAACGAAGGAAGGAACTCAGAAAAAGCGCACAAGGGAAAGTTACGTGGGAGAAGAGATTAGTGCGCGTGGAAGAAGGAAGGTTTAGGGACTTATCCATATTTTGAAGGAGTTCTTGCATGAGAAACATGTGAAAATCCCGAGTAGGCATGCTAAATGGATAAGGTGTCACTGGAGCCTTGGAGGTCAAGAAAATAATATTCCACATAAGGAATATTCCTAGGATGATCATTACAGGTAGTGGAGGAATTTGCAAGTTGGCATAGGCATTCGACCATGGAGGACCATACTTCCACTTGGCATGTGATCTGTTCATGACAGAAACCAAGGTCATGCATCTATGTCCTATTTAAAGGAGTGCTTGGGTTCGAAATAGGGGAAGATGAGAGTGATAACAAAGTGCTGGGGAAATGAAGGGTTAAAGAGGGTTTTAAGTGGAAACAAGGTGTTGTAGGAATACTTGTAAAGATGTTATTGATCATATATGCATGGGTTTGGGTATGGGAAAGGGTTGTAATTGGTAGAATAGCTAAGAGCTCTTTTTGCAGAGTATTTTTGGAGGGTTTAAGATAACATTCCTTGATGTATTCGGTCTATATGACTCTTATGATGTAATTAGGCCATTGTAGATGTTTATAAATCAATATATGTGGGTGATTCTCATTAAACATGTTCTTAAGTGTAAACCCTTGTGTTCTTTCATATTATTGCGGTCGAGATCTAGTTTTTGATATGCTTATTTACAATGTTCATTCCCATTTATGATGCATCCGTGCATGGATACATTATCCGTATCTTTTGTTTTTTGGTGAATGTTTATATTTCTATTCTTGTAACTCATTCTCCATCAATGGCATATCATTCTCGTGAAGCTCACATAAAGGAGGGCTCAGTACCCACGTGTTCCTTAGGTGATTTCCTAGCTCACACTTGGGTGATACTCCAACGTGCTTAGGGTAGAAAGAAGGTATATGAAGAAATGAATACAAGTAAGTAAGTCCCAAAACTTGAGAGACGATCCCATGTTACCCAAAAACATTGATTGCTCATCCACACATACATGTGAAATTAGAGGGTGTTGTTTTTTGGTGATAATAGTTTTGGGAGTTCGTAGGGTAATCTATTATCTATGAAACACAACAATATGAACCTACAAACAAGAAACACATGCACAAAATACAAAAAGAATGGAGAGGAAATGAATTACAATAAAACAAATGCTAGGGTTGAAGGAAACACCACAAAACATATATTTATTTCTTTTATAATATGCACAGTCCATTACACGTGAATAATTGAACGTGTTTCCACTTAAACGTGTATGATTTTCATGTTTTGTACATAGTTTTGTGTTGTTTGTTGTTGTTGTTGCAATATCTAGTAGAGGAAGTAGTGTTCATGGGGAAACAAAGAGCAATGTGGCAGAGCAGTTCTAAGTGCATCCATCATTAACATGAAATTAAGAACTCTGCAATGTTCATCCTTGTCAAGAAATCAATGTTTTGGTCTAGTTTTAAATAGTTTTCAACTCTTTTAAGGACCAACTTCTTTAACTTCTTCAGTTTCCAAGTTTGAATAAGTTAAAGAACTTGGTCCTCACAGGTAATGAACTATGAATATTATGAAAGCAATAAATTTGTTTTTGTGGTGTTTCCTTTAACCCTAGCATTATGTTTTATTGTATTTCTTTGCCTCTCCATTCTTGTTATTATATTCTATGCATGTATTTCTTGTTTATAGGTTTATATTTTTTTGTTTCACAGAGAACAAATGATGAATGATGCCTTGGGTATGTGTCACATTTTTGTGGGCTCTCCCTATTGCATTTTCCTTCTTCCTTCTCCTTTAAAAGGATATTTCCACATCCTTTTCTTGGTGTTATCACCAATGTTAGTTTAGGATTTCCCTTTTCATGCATCTTTCTCTTCCCCTGGTCCCTTAGATTTTTAGATTAGGAGTAAATAGCTGCATTTCCTTCCTAAGGATTATTTTAGCATTAGGATTAGGTAGAGGAACCAACCTTCTCTGGAGGTTTGTCATAAGTATCAAGTTCCACAACTTGAGAGACAATCCCATGTTACCCAAAAACACTGATTGCTCATCCACACATACATGAAAAATCAAAGGATGCTTTTTTGTGATAACACCAACTTAACACTAGAAAGGAATGGAGTGGGAGAAGGATTACAATCAAACATGTGAAACAAAGCTAGAAAATCAAGGGAGTACTTAAGTTACAAAATTAAAATTCCGAGTCGATTGTGAAATTTGGTTCCCAAGAAAGTTATGAAGCAATCTCAAGTCGGACATGGAGAACTTGTTCACCGAAGAGATCTTCATAGAATTGAAGATAGAGGAAAATCTTCCCATGATCAACAATTCATCAACATATAGAACGAGGTTGAATATGGATTCATCATGCCGCATAATGTAAAAACTTGGGTTAGAGTGACACCGAGTGAACCCTAATGATTTGAAAACGTGATGTTGTATTTTTTTCACTTTTATAAGTTTCCAAAGATCGTGATTTTCTTAACCAATTTTAAGTATTCTAAACTCCACAAATTGATTAAATTCTGATTATTATGCATCCATAGAAGTGCGGAAAACTTGTGTGTAGCAAATAAATCGAGAAAACTGAAACATTCAGATAACAAAAGAGATTGTTTACGGGGTTCGGAAATTCCTACGTCCCCGGGTTCAGATTGAACCAATCCATTAATAATATTGAAATGCAAGTACAATAACTCTTACAAACAACCAATAATGAATCAAAACCTGCAAATGAGCTGATCAATGTCCCAAGAACTCTGAAAAATAGCAGAAACTGTCCCAAGAATGATCTCGTGGCTCCTACAGTGTTTTCACAATGTGATCTCCTGTAACTATGTTAGAAAAACACCTACCTAAATTCTGAACACTTTTCATGTTTACACCAAGTCACAATTTGGACCAGAAGTGCATTGAAATTCGTGTTTTCCAACTAGCTATCTTGAAGATCCCTGTTAAAATATGCATTCAAAGCTTCCAAAAATAGGATAAAACTCAACAAAAAAGATCAAATCTTACATCATTGGAATCATCTCAGAATTTACTTCATTTCATATTTTTACTCGAATGCCCAACTGAGTGCACCGCCTTCAAAAATGGCGTTCTCTCGAGACCGCCTTCTTATCTTGCTTGCCTGCACTGCACCCTAAGTATAAGATGAAGCGCCCATTTTATAGTGCGCCCAAGCCTCTAGGTGAGTTGGTTAGAGGATTGGTCTTGGACCTATGAGGTCGGGGATCAAATCCTGTGGCCTCTATTTTTGGCGGATTTGCATTTTATAATGGGATAAAGTCCCAATTTGGCGCATTTTAAAGTGGAGGAGGTTTTAAAAAGGTAGGCGGTTCATTGTTTAATTGGCTTAAGAGCCACCTTAGCCATGGGAAGTGGCACATTTTTTGGTTGTATAAGGATGGCCCATGGATATGTTTGGATATGGTATTTTTATGTGCCTTGAATAATGCTCGGAGGTTAAACCAAATATAATGCGTGGAAAATGTAATATAGTTTTGGATATAATTTTGACCCATGTAATGTGGTATGTAAATAATTAACTCGGTCAAATATATATATTCCACTTATCGTCTCCCGATAGGAAAATTGATCGAAAACCAACAAACAACTCCCTTTTGCCTTTTTGCCACGTGTCACAGTGCGATTGGTCCATTATTGACCAATTGACTAGAGTTGACTTTCCCATGACCAAACTTTGACCAGACATAACTAGAGCTCCCGATGTCCGTTTGTCGCGTTCTTACAGTCGTTGGAAAGCTCTCGAGATGATCTTCTGCACTGACACCATTTAGGGATGTTTTGGGAACTTTCAAAAATGATCCCCTGATCACACCTCCCCACTGAGAAAGGCTTTTTGTCCACAAAAAGTTGTGTATCAACCCACAAAAGCATGCTATCTCTTCCTGCATTGCACAAACACATACAAGAACCCAAAATAACATTATAGGTTAAAATGCAAATAGTTGATTAGCTAGTCACATAATCGATCAGATAATAACACCCAATTAAGCTAGTGTTCAACTGAAATGCTGCAACCCTGTCAACTCTACGCACAACTGTGAACTGTCATACCCCACTGTAATGCCATCACAAATAATTGACCAGATAATAACACCCATTCTATTATGGAAAGCTAGCGTTCAACCTGTCACTTTGTGATACACTGATTACAAAAATTACAATTCCATAACATAGATCAATATACAAGACATCTAAACTGCCCATAATTAGGCTAGTGCCCACTGCCCATCTGAAACTGTAACAACTGCAAGTATTCACTATCAGAATATAATAGACTATCAACGCCCAAAAATAGCTATAGTCAACAACTGAATCAACATGAATATGCCAAAACACTGTATCGCCATCACAAATAATAACTCAGATAATAACACCCATCTATAACAGAAGCTAGTGTTCAACTGACACTTTGTGATTATGCTGATTACAACTGCAAGTTTCAAATTTAGACATGCTACTGATGCCTATCCCTGCATAGTGTTTTCAACAATGGAACTACCAACCAATCTGAGAAAACAAAACATGAGTATGATGAACCTATCACTCAAATCTTCTCTTCAGTTGTTTCCATTCATTTTCAAAGCTTAAATATCAACTTAGGAACAAATCCTTATCAATCAACAGGAATCCCTAAAATATAGCTCTGAATTTTTTTTTGCTTGCCTACTATCAACAATTTACTGTAGTGCAAATATAAAGTTGAGGAGTGTTTTTCCAAACCAATCACTTGGGTTTTTCCGTTTTGGTTGTTTTACCTCCTCAGTACCAAAATGAGTTTTAGTTAGGTTTAAGATCGTTGGTTTTACAATATTGTTTTTTTAACAACTTTCCAATTTTTTGTTTAGAAACAAACCAACAAACCTTAACATCATGACCATTCCTATTACAATGGGAAAAAAATTTAACTTCCCTTTTTTAGAGTCTTACCCATTTTACCATTCTAGAACTCGTCTACGAGAATGATTCCCTGTTTAGGAGATGTAACATTCTTTCCATTTCTCACCTTTCCTTGGTGAGATTGGTCTTAAAGCACTGCCTTATCATTCACAAAAGGCATTAACTTCTTAATCAAAATTTTCCTCTTCCAAGCAATATGCAACAAAATGATTAGTACCTTCACAAAATGTGCAAGGAAAGCATATTTCGCCTACCAAAACTATATTGTTCCAACCGAAAGAGTGTATTAGAAGTTTTAGGATTTGATTTTCCATTAGTGCTATTTTTAGTGTAAGTGGAAGGAGGTGGAATCTCGATTACCTCTTTTACCTGTTTTCTTACACGTTTCATTGTTCCTCCCGATGGCGAATCCTGCAATTCTAGTGGTGTAGATCCTTGGTCATTGGAAGCTTGTCTTCCTTCACCGCTTTGGAACTTTCTCCAATTTCCATTTTCCCACTAGAATATCCCAAACCTGCAAACCGACGCTTATCCTCTACCTGTATTGGGTTAGCATCACCTTGTCCATTTTACCAAGGCCTGTTCCGTTAAATCCCATCTTAACCATTAGCTTAGACCCAATTCCCTTAGTGTGTTTTTCAAACCTGACCCAAAGGAATATCGGCGATGAGAGGAAGAATTAAAATGTGAACAACTTAAAGTGCATTTTGTCATAAGTACTACATCGATTTGGAAGGCATTTCCTTCTTATGTTCACCTTGTTACAGCTTTTCCAAGAGGGCATCCTTGGTTCGTATTTCTTCCTGCAACTCTTTAACAAAGCCCATCAACTTCTTGCTCTCTTCAAGCATCTTGTTGACATACTCCTCTTTCTTGGTTATAGAGGATTGTGGCTCAGATTTTAACCGCACTATTTCCTCTTCCAAGGAATAAAATTTATCTCTCAAGAAGGAGTTTTCTTCTTGGAGTTGGAAGTTTATAGCTTCAAGCTCATCCAGTTGCTCTTGTTTGGATGACTTGCCCATGATTCCCTGTTCCTTCGTAAACACAACATGTACTTCCAAAACTGCACACTGCAAAAGAAGATTAACAAGCCCAAAAATGTTTGCACACCGAAAAGTGAAATCAATACTAAAATCAAGCCAAATTCTCAAACACAATTAGAAGCGATACCAAACTTGCTTCGGAGATTAGCAAGTTTGCAATGTCGATTACTGACTCTGATACCAAACTTGATCTGAAAATGTGATGTTGTATTTTTTTCACTTTTATAAGTTTCCAAAGATCGTGATTTTCTTAACCAATTTTAAGTATTCTAAACTCCACAAATTGATTAAATTCTGATTATTATGCATCCATAGAAGTGCGGAAAACTTGTGTAGCAAATAAATAATCAGAAAACTGAAACATTCAGATAACAAAAGAGATTGTTTACGGGGTTCGGAAATTCCTACGTCCCGGGTTCAGATTGAACCGATCCATTAATAATATTGAAATGCAAGTACAATAACTCTTACAAACAACCAATAATGAATCAAAACCTGCAAATGAGCTGATCAATGTCCCAAGAACGATCCGTGGCTCCTACAGTGTTTTCACAATGTGATCTCCCTGCAACTGTGTTAGAAAAACACCTAAAAATGGAGATTTAAAAATATTCTATGAAAAAAAATCATATATCTGAGATCAGATCTGAATTATGAACACTTTTCATGTTTACACCAAGTCACAATTCGGACCAGAAGTGCATTGAAATTCGTGTTTTCCAACTAGCTGTCTTGAAGATCCCTGTTAAAATATGCATTCAAAGCTTCCAAAAACAGGTTAAAACTCAACAAAAAAGATCAAATCTTACATCGTTGGAATCGTCTCAGAATTTCCTTCATTTCATCTTTTTACTTTGAATGCCCAATCTGAGTGCACGGCCTTCAAAAATGGCATTCTCTCGAGATCGCCTCCCTTATGCTGCGCTTGCATGCACTGCACCCTAGTATAAGATGAAGCGCCCCATTTTATAGTGCGCCCAAGCCTCTAGGCGAGTTGGTTGGAGGATTGGTCTTGGACCCATGAGGTTAGGGGATCAAATCCCAGTGGCCTCTATTTTTGGCGGATTTGCATTTTATAATGGGATAAAGTCCCAATTTGGCGCATTTTAAAGTGGAGGAGGTTTTAAAAAGGTAGGCGGTTCATTGTTTAAGTGGCTTAAGAGCCACCTTAGCCATGGGAAGTGGCGCATTTGTTGGTTGTATAAGGATGGCGTATGGATATGTTTGGATATGGTATTTTTATGTGCCTTGAATAATGCTTGGAGGTTAAACCAAATATAATGCGTGGAAAATGTAATATAGTTTTGGATATAATTTCGACCCATGTAATGTGGTATGTAAATAATTAACTCGGTCAAATATATATATTCCACTTGTCATCTCCCGATAGGAAAATCGATCGACAACCAACAAACAACTCCCTTTTGCCTTTTCACCACGTGTCGCAATGCGATTGGTCCATTATTGACCAGTTGACTAGAGTTGACTTTCTCGTTGACCGAACTTTCACCGGACATAGCTAGAGCTCCCGATGTCCATTTGTCGCGTTCTTATAGTCATTGGAAAGCTCTTGAGATGATCTTTTGCATTGAAACCATTTAAGGATGTTTTGAGAACTTTTAAAAATGATCCCCTGATCACACCTCCCCATCGAGAAAGGCTTTTGTCCACAAAAAGTCGTGTATCAACCCACAAAAGCATGCTATCTCTTCCTGCATTACACAAACACATACAAGATCCCAAAATAACATTATAAGTTAAAATGCAAATAGTTGATTAGCTAGTCACATAATCGATCAAATACTAACACCTAATTAAGCTAGTGTTTAACTGAAACGCTGCAACCCTGTCAACTCTACGCACAACTGTGAACTGTCATACCCCACTGTAATGCCATCACAAATAACTGACCAGATAATAACACCCATTCTATTACGGAAAGCTAGTGTTCAACTGTCACTTTGTGATATGGCCGATTACCAAAAATTACAATTCCATAACACAGATCAGTATACAAGACATCTAAATTGCCCACAATTAGGCTAGTGCCCACTGCCCATCTCGAAATCAGAATAACAAGTGCAAGTATTCACTATCAGAATATAATAGATTATCAATGCCCAAAAATAGCTATAGTCAACAACTGAATCAACATGAATATGCCAAAACATTGTATCGCCATCACAAATAATAACTCAGATAATAACACCCATCTATAACAGAAGCTAGTGTTCAACTGACACTTTGTGATTATGTTGATTACAACTGCAAGTTTCAAATTTAGACATGCTATTGATGCCTATCCCTGCATAGTGTTTTCAACAATGGAACTACCAACCAATCTGAGAAAACAAAACATGAGTATGATGAACCTATCACTCAAATCTTCTCTTCAGTTGTTTCCATTCATTTTCAAAGCTTAAATATCAACTTAGGAACAAATCCTTATCAATCAACAGGAATCCCTAAAATATAGCTCTGAATTTTTTTTTGCTTGCCTACTATCAACAATTTACTGTAGTGCAAATATAAAGTTGAGGAGTGTTTTTCCAAACCAATCACTTGGGTTTTTCCGTTTTGGTTGTTTTACCTCCTCAATACCAAAATGAGTTTTAGTTAGGTTTAGCACTGTTGGTTTTACAATATTGTTCTTTTTAACAACTTTCCAATTTTGTTGTTTAGAAACAAACCAACAAACCTTAACATCATGACCATTCCTATTACAATGGGAACAAAATTTAACTTCCCTATTTTTAGGAGTCTTACCCATTTTACCATTCTCAGAACTCTATCTACGAGAATGATTCCCCTGTTTAGGAGAGGTAACATTCTTTCCATTTCTCACCTTTCCTTGGTGAGATTGGTCTTTAGCACCTGCCTTATCATTCACAAAAGGCATTAACTTCTTAATCAAATTTTCCTCTTCCAACAATATGCAACAGAATGATTAGTACCTTCACAAAATGTGCAAGGGAAAGCATATTTCTGCCTACCAAAACTATATTGTTCCAACTGAAAGAGTGTATTAGAAGTTTTAGGATTTGATTTTCCCTTAGTGCTATTTTTAGTGTAAGTGGAAGGAGGTGGAATCTGATTACCTCTTTTACCTGTTTTCTTACACGTTTCATTGTTCCTCCTGATGGCGGAATCCTGCAATTCTAGTGGTGTAGATCCTTGGCTATTGGAAGCTTGTCTTCCTTCAGCTACTTTGGAACTTTCTCCAATTTCCATTTTCCCACTAGAATAGCCCAAACCTGTAAACCGAGGCTGATCCTCTACCTGTATTGGGTTAGCATCACCTTGTCCATTTTTACCAAGGCCCTTTCCGTTAAATCCCATCTTAACCATTAGCTTAGACCCAATTCCCTTAGTGTGTTTTTCAAACTGACCCAAAGGAATATCTGAAACTGAATGAGAGGAAGAATTAAAATGTGAACAACTTACAGTGCATTTTGTCATAGTACCTACATCTGATTTGGAAGGCATTTCCTTCTTATGTTCACCTTGTTGCAGCTTTTCCAAGAGGGCATCCTTGGTTCGTATTTCTTCCTGCAACTCTTTAACAAAGCCCATCAACTTCTTGCTCTCTTCAAGCATCTTGTTGACATACTCCTCTTTCTTGGTTATAGAGGATTGTGGCTCAGATTTTAACCGCACTATTTCCTCTTCCAAGGAATAAAATTTATCTCTCAAGAAGGAGTTTTCTTCTTGGAGTTGGCGGTTTATGGCTTCAAGCTCATCCAGTTGCTCTTGTTTGGATGACTTGCCCATGATTCCCTGTTCCTGCAAACACAACCTGTACTTCCAAAACTGCACACTGCAAAAGAAGATTAACAAGCCCCAAAATGTCTGCACACTGAATAGTGAAATCAATACTAAAACTAAAGCCAAATTTTCAAACACAATTAGAAGCTAATCTGGCAATCTAACTACTCTGATACCAAACTTCTTGGAGATTAGCAAGTTTGCAAGTGTTGATTACCACTACGATACCAAACTTGATCGAAAACATGATGTTGTATTTTTTTCACTTTTATAAGTTTCTAAAGATCGTGATTTTCTTAACCAATTTTAAGTATTCTAAACTCCACAAATTGATTAAATTCTGATTATTATGCATCCATAGAAGTGCAGAAAACTTGTGTAGTAAATAAATAATCAAAAAACTGAAACATTCAGATAACAAAAGAGATTGTTTACGGGGTTTAGAAATTCCTACATCCCCGGGTTCAGATTGAACCGATCCATTAATAATATTGAAATGTAAGTACAATAACTCTTACAAACAACCAATAATGAATCAAAACCTGCAAATGAGCTGATCAATGTCCCAAGAACTCTAAAAAATAGCAGAAACTGTCCCAAGAACGATCTCGTGGCTCCTACAGTGTTTTCACAATGTGATCTCCCTGCAACTGTGTTAGAAAAACACCTACAAATGGAGATTTAAAAACATTATATGAAAAAAATCATATATCTGAGATCAGATCTGAATTCTGAACACTTTTCATGTTTACACCAAGTCACAATTCGGACTAGAAGTGCATTGAAATTCATGTTTTCCAACTAGCTGTCTTGAAGATCCCTGTTAAAATATGCATTCAAAGCTTCCAAAAACAGGTTAAAAATCAACAAAAAAAGATCAAATCTTACATCGTTGGAATCGTCTCAGAATTTCCTTCATTTCATCTTTTTACTCCGAATGCCCAATCTGAGTGCACGGCCTTCAAAAATGGCGTTTCTGAGACTGCCTCCTTATGCTGCTTGCACAGACCTGTACCCCTAGTATAAGATGAAGCGCCCCATTTTATAGTGCGCCCAAGCCTCTAGGCGAGTTGGTTGGAGGATTGGTCTTGGACCCATGAGGTCAGGGGATCAAATCCCAGCGGCCTCTTTTTTGGTAGATTTGCATTTATAATGGGATAAAGTCCCAATTTGGTGCATTTTAAAGTGGAGGAGGTTTTAAAAAGGTAGGCGGTTCATTGTTTAAGTGGCTTAAGAGCCACCTTAGCCATGGGAAGTGGCGCATTTGTTGGTTGTATAAGGATGGCGCATGGATATGTTTGGATATGGTATTTTTATGTACCTTGAATAATGCTTGGAGGTTAAACCAAATATAATGCGTGGAAAATGTAATATAGTTTTGGATATAATTTCGACCCATGTAATGTGGTATGTAAATAATTAACTCGGTCAAATATATATATTCCACTTGTTGTCTCCCGATAGGAAAATCGATCAAAAACCAACAAAAAACTCCTTTTTGCCTTTTCGCCACGTGTCGCAGTGCGATTGGTCCATTATTGACCAGTTGACTAGAGTTGACTTTCCCGTTGACCGAACTTTGACCGGACATAACTAGAGCTCCCGATGTCCGTTTGTCACGTTCTTACAGTCGTTGGAAATCTCTCGATATGATCTTCTGCACTGACACCATTTAGGGATGTTTTGGGAACTTTCAAAAATGATCCCCGATCACCCGATGAAATTAGAAAGGAGTGCATCTTGGCATACCAAGCCCGAGGGGCTTGTTTAATGCCATAGATATACTTATTTAAATTTCAAATGAGGAAGGGATCATCGACATAACCTAGAGGTTGTTCCATGTCAATATCTTTCTATGTCTCCATGAAGGAAGGCACTCTTAATGTCCATTTGGTGGATTTTCCATCTGTTTACGACATCGATGGCAAGGTTCGATCAAATAGAATTCGTCTTTGCAACTGCAGAGAAAAGGTTACAAAGTAATCAACCCAGATTACTTGGGAGAAACCATTAGCTATAAGTCACACTTTATACTTCTTGACTTCTCCATCGACACCATACTTTGTTTGGTACACCCACTTACACCAAACAATTTTTATTCCTTTTAGAAGAGGGGTGAGATCCCAAGTATTGTTCTTTATGAGTGAGGAATAATCCTCATCCATGACAGAATCCCACTCACAAATCCTAAAATACTCCCAAAAATAATGAGGGTTAGCAAAGCAAAGGGGAAAAAGGAATGGGTTCCAATGAACTCTTAGTGAGTGTGTCTCTCATCCGAAGGATCCCCAATCCACTCTCCAAAGACTCTGCAAAGTTTGCTAGCTCAACGAGGACTAGGATGATCGGGCTTGGAGTCAGTAGATTCTTCACTCGAGTGAGAAGGGAAAATTCTTCATCATAACTCCTATCATAATCTTAATACTTATGAAGCACAAGGTTTGGGAGGATCGGGATGATTAGGAAGACCGGTAAGAGGAGGAACACACTCAACAATGTCATCATTCGAAGATTCAAAATCAGAATCAAAGAGCAAAACAAACTCAAAGGGTGGAGAAGTATAATTCAAAGATGTTGGAAGAAAAAATGATTGAGAGGGGGGTGAATCATTCCAATAAAACCATATTTCATTTCCATTTATCATACATTAACATTCACATCACCATTCAATTGAACTACAACCATATGTGTGTTTACTTAAGCATTGAATCGACCATACACATGAAAAAGAAAAAGAAAGTACACATGAACACCAAAATTATGTGGAAAAACCTCAAGGGGAAGAAAATCCACTGAAACATAAACTTTATTTATCCATGCTTCAAATTTAGTGAGGCACCAATAACACAAGGAGTACTAACCCCTAGTTTAACATAGCACTAACCCTACAAGGAACATTAACCCCTAATTTTGTGAAGCACCCACTCCATAAGGAGGATACAAACCCCTAAGATAACTAATAACCAAATCATCCACCTGATGATGATTATATTTGAATTTATTTCTACCAAAATTGATGGAGATCTCTAATTCATCTCACATAATCTTCTTTAAACACTCATTCCTCTAGCTCGCTCTTTCTTCTTCTTTCCCAACTTGTCTTGGATCTAAAAATTTGCACACATGCCATCAATGAGTATTCAAACTATCACACACACTATTAGATATGAAACCATTCATTATAATCTCATTCACATCCTTAGCGAAGTCGTGTTTTTCCCTCTTAGAAGACTAGTTCAAATTTGAACTCAAACCCTTGCTTTATATGCATCTCATCTCACCAACATGAATTAGGTTAGTCCCTATTATTTATCATAACCATTAAAAATGAATAAAATCCCAATAAACTCATTACAACTTTCACATATGACCCATATAGGTTGTTCATGCCCAAAACCACTCATCTTGCACTAAAAAGGCTCAAAATCCCATCACTAAGATGAGCTAAAACCAAAAATAACAAAACCATGCTTATTCAAGCTCTAAAATTCATCAAACATGTGTAATATGACATATAAGAACCATCCATGGTATCAATTTTACTTTTACCAATCAAATATTTCATAACATGGGCCCACATGCTCATATCCTTCACTAAACAATTGTTTCCAACACCTTGTCTTCACCTTTGGGCATCAAGATCACCCAAGATAAACTCAAATATGGAATTTTACCACTATATTAAATCCTTATGACCTGTAAATAAAATCTATGAATGTTATATCTCATGAAACAATTATATGTTCAAACCACAAAACGTTCCTCTTCTCCAAACTAAGCTACCCATAAACCTGTTTTGAAAACTCAACTAGTTTGCACCCTTTCTGCCACTTTCAAGACCTCAAAATGCCTTAACTAGGAACAAAATTCACCCCTATTCACTTTCTAGGTGATAAAAATTATCAACCAATCCATTTGATGCCTCAACTAAATCATTCTTTCAGCTTAAACAAAGCTGTCATGAAAATCAGCTTACCTTCTTCTTCACAAAATGACATAAAATAGCCATCAAACCAACTCACCAATAAAAAAACATATACCAATGGAAATATATCTAAATAACCTTTCTATAAAATATTATAAATCCTTCCAACTTCAAGTGGAAGGCCTTCAACCAAGCCAATATATGCAAGTTGCTCCTTATGCCTTATAGGTCTCAAGAATTAGACATGGACTCAACATACTCCATCACACCAAAACACACTTCCAAACTCAAAAAAATATGGAACACCATTATAAATTATTTATAATCACTTAGAAACCTTGACCATGAATTAACAACTCAAAAACATCACCTTACCTCATCAAGTCACTTGACACCTGTTAGAACAAACAACCTTCAAAACCGACCCTTAAATATCAACTCATAACTTATGCATACCATATAAAAACAAAATTTTGATATACCATTGGAAATATATTTGAACCATATTTATAACACAACTTTAATGGAGTCTTAACTCCTCATGTAGCTCCTACAATGTCAATTTTACCACAAGATGCTACAAATTAACCCAAAAACTAGTCTTCATAAATAGGGCACACTTTTCCATTTAGAAGCTCTACCATGATCTAAAACCTTCATAGACATCTATAAAAACTCGGGGATAAAAACAATGTCAATTTAATTCATACCTTATATGGGAAACTTCTCCTCAAACTGGAACTCTTCATAAACAAGCATATTCAAGTGGAACCCACATATGGTCACAAGATATAATTCACCTTTTCGGAAAGCCGGAAGAGTCATCTACTGACATACAATCATAAATTTTTAAAAAACAATCAAAGCTGGGCTGGTAAGAGAAATCTTCTCTAAGTCACTGCTAGCTAGGGTTTCAAACCACTTTATCTTGTTAACGATTGTTCACAAAAATGTGATGATCAAACCACCTCACTATTTTTTCTAAAAATTATTAGTTCTATGTAAAAACATCCTTGAATTTATTTGACTCCCATGCATAGCATACAGTTCACAATGAACATCAGAAGGTCTACTTTTGCTTTTAAAACACACTGTAACTTACTTGGTTTTGCCAAAACTTACATTTCTTCAACAATTTGACCTAAAACTTGTCATGAAGCATCATGACACCATCCTATACCTATCCATACTCACAATATGATCCAAATATCTCTCAAACTCTCCAGCCAATCTCATTTACCTATGAAATCTAGTTTTTGTCACATGTTTGCTTCCCAATGACCCTAAAACACCACCAAACCTTTGAGTTCTTATCTAAAACTCACCATACATCTCATGTAAACTGCCACCATACTTATACAATGCTCCACCATGGTGATTTGGTCCAAATCTCACATCTCTACCTCATTCAACATGCTCCATGGCTAGGAATATGCCTGGAATGACTTGTCTCAACCATGAACTGACCATGCTGACCTCATACAGACCCATAGACACTTGTAACACAACATTAGGATCATGTATGACCTCATGAAAACATCCAACCAGCTTGGTAGGACTCATGTTGTGACTTATCCCTCTACACCATGCACCAGGACTACATAGAACTCACCAAACATGGACACTACTAATCACCCTTCATGTTTGACACCTGACTAACACCTCATGGAGACACACACCACACCATGATACCATTTTCCATCAATGGAGTTGACATCAATGAAAACATAATCACGCAATGGTGATAATATCCCACTTTCTCATTGATGGGTGATTAAGCGAAATATGAGATAATATCTCTGTCTAAGTTAATCTAAATAAGCACAACGATGTAATAACTAATATAAATTGAAATAATGATGCTAAGTATTTTTATTTGATATTTAAATGAAATGAAATAGAAAGGAAAATATACTAACCTAAATACAACTTACCTCGCTATGTGTCAGGATTAAACATGATGATGTATAGAGGGGAGCGAGTGTGATGGCACAACCCAAGAAATTGTAGCAGATGAAGATTTACTTTGACGAGGGTACGTAGAGGAACATTGGGGCACCTATGGCCATCATGGTCTAGAGAATAGCTCAGGACCTAAATATGGTAGTATTGCTAGATCTTCACAATGTCTCGATCTTTGTCACGTGAATTTTGCAATATCTTCTTTGATGGTGCATAAAAGCGCAATGAATATTCACCTACAAAACCCCATACAAAGCATCAAACCCCTAAAAGAAAGATGCATATGAAGGGTTGTTCTGACCTGACCTTAGCGGCCACAATGGTGGACTTACAACTAAGTGTTACACTACATTCCAGACCCAGTGTAGTTATGTGTGCTTTATGTGTGCACCGATGTGCCTAGGGGCATAACGTCAATGACACGGGGATAGGGGGAATAGATAGATGTAATGTGAAATGATGGATGGATTAAACCAACTTCCCTTTCCTATGCAGTATGTGTGATGTAATGATGCCCAAATGCAATCCCTTGCCTTAGTAGATAGCTAGCCCTTAGTAGTGAATAGTCCGCCCATAAGATAGTGAGTATGTTATATTTATATAGGGATATCTTGCTCAAATTTTGACACTAATGACCCCAAATACCAATTAGTACCTAGGGGAATGAGAGGGAAAATTATAAAGACTGGCCTCAAACTCTAAATTAGACCCAAGTGTTATGAGGACTAGGGTGCCTAAAATTAAGGACCGAGGCACCCATGGGTGCCCCAATCCTACCCTAGGTGCCCTAGTCAAAGACTAGAGATGAAAAATGACCAAATAAAAACACCTAATACTCCCGAGAGATTACCAGAACTATATAAACAACTGACGAATGTGTAAGACAAATGACAAAAATGACCGACCAACTGACAACATGACTAGGGGATAGGTCATTAGTGAATACTTTTCTTACGTGAGATCCATATATAAAATAACATATTTAGCGGTATAAATGTAATAGTAAGTGCATGATTTTGTGACTACATTTGCCCCCACTTTATGTTGGTGAGTGAAAAGCTTGGTAACATAAAGTAGATAGAGATGCATACCTGAGAGAAGTCTAGAGAATCCCATGTTGTAGTAGAACACATAGATGTGGTAGTAAAAGTGTGTCGAAAGAACCATATAGTGTGTCGAACCAAAATAAGCGTGTTGATCCATGCAATGTTGTGAAAAGCGTAATGTTGTGATGAAATGCACTAGATGATAGTGATGATTATAATGTCGGATGATTGATGATTTTCAAACATTGTATGATTACGATGAGATGGGGTAGGGAGTGATAAGTTCTCGACCCAAACATGTGCATGCGAATAATTATTTGGAGGATTTGGGCATCTTGTCACTAGAGGAGTGTAGGGAGAAAAGTGTTTTATTCTCTAATCTCTAACTACATCCTCAAGATCTAGCTACTGCAGACAAAATCAAATCAAATATTTGTGGTTTTGGATCCAAATAATTTTGATCAAACAATTGACCCATATAAGAGTGGTATATGAAAGGCACTCTTACCCCCACTCCATGGGTGTTGCTGCAATGTGATAGCTTCCAAGTTAGGTCATCGAAAGAAAACATGAAATGTACGATGGATTCCAAGTTAGGTCATTTGGAAGTAAGCGTAAAATGTATGATGGCTTCTAAGTTAGGTCATCTAGAAGCAAGCGCAAAAATTTATGATGGCTTCTAAGTTAGGTCATCTTGAAGCAAGCGTAAAAAATATATGATGGCTTCCAAGTCAAGTAATCTAGAAGCAAGAAAAAAATGTAGAATAACTTAAAAATTTAGGTCATCAAGGAGGTGATTGTGTTGTATTGAATGATTGAATGATGTTGATTTCAATTGTTAGAGATTTAAACGCGTTGACATGATTGAATGATTGATTTTTTGCTTGGTTACTCATAGAGAGATTTTACGCAAGTTTCCCCAAGTTAGGTCATTAGGGGAAATGATATAAATTGGTGAATAATCACATGAAAATATTTTTAATCCCTTGTTTCCCCAGTTAGGTCATTAAGGGGAATTGATAGAATTATGTATAGAAAAATTGTTTGTTTGTTGCCCTCAAGTTAGGTCATTAGGGGAATTAATGGTGAGATGTTGCGCGAGGACTTAGTAAATGTTTGAAAATGATGAGTTGATAGTGTTTATTAATCACATGGTAATGTAAGGGGATTATAGGATGACCCCATGATATGCCCCCCCTTTTTGAAAGGGGAAGTGATGAGAAGAACAAACACTAAACCGAAAGTAATCACAAAATGGATAGAAAGTGATAGAAAATGGAATAGTGTATATGAATTGGATGAAAGACAACGTCTAGGAATGATAATGCATGCGTAATGTGTATAATATGATGGTAGGTAGAATTTTTAAAAGAATGCTGCAAATGGGGTGCAAAGTGGAGTAGAAACTCTAAAGATATGGTGAAAATCATGTGGTGTGTATTAGTTATGAGAATAAGTGTGAAATAATAACCATAGTAGGGTGATTGGTGAAAAGTAACTATAAATAGTACGACTAAAAGTGATTAGTTATTTCATTTTTATTTTACATGATTGCAAAATTCAGCTCTGGGTAAGTGAGGATGCCACAGTGAGAGTAGAAAAACCTAGCTGATTTGAGATGGTGGTGACCTTCGTAGCATCACGTATGACCACGGAGTTGGTATGCGTGTTTATTGTTATAAAATGTATGATGCGGTAGTCATTTCTATTGAATTTTTGTAAATTTGAGGATTTCAATTTTCTCGGCATTTGAGATTTGGAAAAAAATAATGAGGGTGCTAGTGACCCTTGGGACAGAGCACCCATATCTAAGCGTTAGTGTCCTACTCCTAGGCATCCCAGGTCCCGCATCCGCCGCCTGGTCTAGAATGTGTGTATTTTGTGTATAATGCTAGAAAATAATATTTATAACGTAAATGAATGTGATAATTGAGTGTATTTAGCCTTGTATAGTGTTTTAACGCGGTGTTTGTTGTCATTTTGTTGTGTGCATAGGGATATTAACTTAAGGGATTTCAATAGTGGGCGTCACATGAGTAATTTTCTTAGATTGGGCCTATCGGATGATGGTTGGGATGTTATGGACTGTTTCGGCACTGTGGAACATAGCAAAAATGGGGGATGTGCCCCACAATATGTCTATGTTGACTGCATTATGTGAGAGGTGGTGTGCGGATACGTGTATATTTTGGTTGCCTACGGAGGAGATGACTATTACTTTGGAGGATGTATATCATATCATTGTGGTTTCCGGTTGTTGGAGAGAGAGTACACGTTATGCTATTGGAGGATACGAGAGAGGCAGATGTGAGCTTTTAGATGGTATTTTATGGGAACTCAAGTACCTTTCGAGGCCCATATCAGCTTAGATGTTATCTTATGGTTTGGGGTTCTACATTTACGGAAGTTCATAGCGATTGTAATTGATTCATCTATAAAAATGGAGGGAGGTGGTGTAGGCATCTTACATAAGATGCATGATATATGCCGGTGGATAGAGGAGGAGGGTACTAGATACACATGGGCATGGTGTGTTTTGGCCCACCTATATAGAGATCTATATTGATTTACTCATGATGAGTATGGTGGTGGGATAGGAGCTACTAAATTTTTACATGTATGGGGTTATGAGCATATAGCCATATTGAGACCCGTTGGAGGTCCACAAGGAGAGTGGCTTAGACCATAGATGTATGCAAGGAGGTGGATTAATATTCGTGGGCGAAGGATGGACACAGATACCTACAGGGCATTGATATATAGGATGGGGCTTGAGGAAGTTACATGGAGGCAATATCACGACTATGGGAGATGGCCCAAGAATGTTGTAAAGTTTCGAGTATATTCAAAGGACTATGTGGGTGGAGGATCAATTTTCAGGAGTGGTCGAGATATTTCAAGTAGAGAGAGAGTATCACGATAGTTCAACATGGCTCAGGATGTGCCCCTAGATCCATATATATGGTTGAGAGATATTAGAGCACCTAGGAGGGATAGAGCTAGACCGAGCCTAGAGTAGATTAACTAGTACCGCTAGAGCCGGATGAGGTGGATACAATGATAGATCCGATATAATCAATTGATATAGGTTGTAAAGAGGATTATTATGCGTGGTGGGCGACACATAGGTGTGTATTATTATTCCCATTATTTTCATGTCTAATGGGGTTACCACATGAAGGAGGAGGAGAGGGGGAATCCCATGCCCCTGATAAAGTGTAGCAGAAGGTGTAGCTAAGCATAAGTGCCTATAGATAACTATGTTGTGGATGTTGTGGTTGGTCTATGTGATAGCAATGGTTATCTAATGCATTGTGTTGTTTTGTTTGTAGGTGATGCATATTAGTCCCTGATAGTGGACACATCCATCGGACATTGACGCGGTACATGCTCACCGATGTACTTGGTGGAGGTATACTTGAGCGTGGGGATGATATAGTAGGAAAGCATGGCCATTTTATTGATCAAGTGGCCATAATAGTAGTGACGTGTACTATGTTGCTAGGAAAGAGGGATGAGGCACGCGAGGAGACTCAATGAGCTCAAGAGGCGGTAGGTGGTGATCCCTTGGAACAGGATGTGTTTGCACAATACATGGATGTGCAATGCTAGCATGTCCGATTAGTTTACAAAAATTACCTTATTGCGGAGGCATGTTAAGAGATATCAAGGCCGCGAACAAACAAAGTGTTGTGTTAGTGGTGAGGCATCTAGTTTGAGATCTCTCATAGTACCCGAGAGTGATAGTGATGATGAGATTTGACTTGTACTATTGTATATGATGTGGGGGCATTTCCCCAATGATGAGACATTTTTGTAATGATGACTTGTATTCAATATATATGTATGGACACATGTTATTGTTATATGATGAGTTTATTTTGTTAGGATTGATAATGTATGATTTGATGTTTATTTTCATAGTGTATGTAATGTGTTATATATTGTTTGTGTTTGATTGATGTATACTTAGAGTATAATATTGATAATGGAAGACAAAGTGTGTAATGTGAATGATGATATATAAAAAATGTAAGGTGATGGAATGTGTAACGTGTAATGAATGTAATGTCGATTAGTAAGATAGACGTAAAAATTTATAATCACAAAACTAACGTGTTGGGATGAATGATAATGTAAGGTAACATAAAATTTTAGCATGATGAAACTAAGGGGGGAAGATTAGTGATGCCCCCTAGCGTGTAGATGAATAAGATCATCTATCTAAGACCCCTCGAGAATTCAAGGATGAGTCATGTAAACAAGAGTGCATCATTGGGAAATGATTGAGTGCGTTAGATGAAAGCTTGACGAGCACGTGATGAGAGGTTCTTATAATAAACCCATCAACAGTCATGTAAGAACCATAAGAAAACAAGTGCGTCATCAGGGAGTAAGGTGATAAGAATCATCTACCAGAGACCAAGGCGGCGTGAAGTGGTGGAAACATGTGGGATGGAAACAACATGCAAATATGTGCAAAGCCCGAATGTGATATGGAGCTGCAATGGGATGCACAAATGCAGAGGGCTATGAAATCCAATGTAATAGAGAAACATGATACAATGGATAGCGTGAATGTAATAGATGTGGTAAATTTGATGGTGGAGAAATGGATGGATGCAAGAGAGAGCGCGCATGAGTGATATATGATGGTGATGGTGTAATGTCCCCTTTTCTATGCTAAAATCTAATGGGAAGGGGCCACGTGGTTCTAATATTCAAATTTTGCATTGAGGGTCACTTTTGGACCATGGTGCCTCAAAGGGGGAAAGTAACTTAAGTTATTTTCTTTTATTTTATTGACCCCTCCGTGGAATGAAATGCATCTAGGTCTATTGGGGCTCTTTTTCCTTGGAAAGTATATAAGGAGTTAGGAGAGAAAGGAGAGGGACCTTTTCACATACATTTTTATTGACCCCTTCTTGTGCAGCTGCTGTTGTTGCACATCTATAGCTTGTGGAGTCAAATCCCATAGGGACCCTAGCTTCGGTGGTGAGAGACCCATCCCTAGCTAGCAGGGAATTCTTTGGTAGTGAGAGATCTACCCTAGTCTATCATTTTGGAGCCGCTTTTAGGGTCATGTGGTAGAGACATTAACATAGGTTTCAAAGGAAGGATCTCGAGGGTCTTGGGGGCATTTGGGGAAGATAAGCGAGAGGGCTCTAGATCATATTCACGGCAGCCATTTGGGCTGGGCGTGGCAGCTCGTTGAAGGTGCCTCCATCATTTTCTAACCCCATTCCAAGTGAGGCGACTTGTAGCCTTTATTTGGGGGTTTTCCGTTGGTCGTTTTCAGATCTTGAAGGTGGAACTATTACTACCTATATCTATTAATGTTATTTCCAAAGACCCTTATTATTGCTCTTGTATTTAGAGGGTCACGAACCTCTGAAGTTTTCTAGCTGTCTAGGGCACTTTGTGCTTTTTTGGAAACAATTTGATTTGTGTAAAATTCCCAAAAATAGTTTTATTATGTCCTCTATAATAACATCAAGCTCTATTTAAATTTTCAAGTAATTCGGGTGGACATTTTGGCAAATATTAAGTTTCTTTAGTTCGTTGTCCCAACTGTAAAAATCTGGTAAAATCAATATTTTATGTGGCTGCAAGTTTTCAATATTTTGTGCATTTTTAAGTGGTATCCCATTAGGGATATTTCATTGGTATCAGAGTTGTTGTTCCTCCAGCATGTGTGGGTTAAATACGGTAGTTTGGAAAGATCTCAAGTGTGGGTTTTATGAAGGAAATGTTCACCAACATGATGAAACAACAGGAAGCCACTAACCTTTATTTGAGTCAGCTCACTCAGAATTTGAATCAAAGAAAATATTGGTACAATAAGGAAGAAGGTGAGAACAATAATAAAGGGCACCCAATAGAGGTGATTGATGAGGATTCTTGTTGGAGGAAATACCAATCTTTGAGTAAGGGTTTCAGAGATAATATATCATTTCTAGATTATTTCATGATGAATATTGGTAGCAAGCCGAAGTGAGATCATCATATAGCGGTACCTGAATTACAAAAGAACTCATTTGTAGAAGAAGCTTCAAGAAAAAAGAGTATGATTTCTATTGAGAAAAATAATTGCATTAGTGAAACTTTGCTTGTTATAGAAATTATTCCAACTCAGGAGAAGAAACTTGTTTATGCATGTAAGGAGGATGTAATGAAAACTCTTAAAAAGTGTGAAGAATGGAATAACAGAGCTAGAGCTGTTAGATTGATAGTGACTTAAGAAAGACAACACATACAAGAGTTCAAGGAAACGATGAGGAAAATTGATGCAAGAAATACTACACCCCCAAAAGAAGACTCTATGGAACAACTGTCACATGAAGAGGAGCCTCACATCGACACTGGTGTAAAATTGTAGCCTTATGTAATTTCCAAACCAGCAACTTTTGATCAGCTTTCAGATACTTTCAATAGGCACTCAAGCAACAATGTTGGGGGCAGCTCAACATATGTCTATCTTGAACACATGGAGGACATTGATGGCCTTGAAAGGCACTCAGGAAACAATGTTGGGGGCAGCTCAACATATGTCTATCTTGAACACATGGAGGACATTGATGGAATTGAAAGGTATGAACAAACATGGCTGGTTGGTTGCAAAATTGAAAAAGATATTTCAATCCAAAAGGTATCTATAAATCCTCCAAAGAATAAGTCATTATCATATGGGATGGATTTACCAAGTAGTAATGAGCATAAAATTATGAAAGGTGTTGATTCTTGTTCCACTTATTCTCCATCTAAAATCATGAATCACAATAGGGATGGTGTTGTTTTGGAGGTTTCTAAAGTAGCAATAGAGAGTGAACCTTTTGATAATCTTCTTTATGAGGAGATACAAGAGAAGCAAAGATGGCAGACCTTACATGATACAAGGGTTCATGGGCATTATAAGGTATGGGATCCTGGTAATAGGTTGCAATTATCCAAAACTATCAATTCCGATTTTGAAACCTTTGTGCATGATTTCTTCATTGGAGACTCCGGTGCAAGAAGGGAGAGTACCTCTCAAGGTACTAGAGTTGGTTCTATGATTGCTAAGAAGGGTAAGAGAATATTCTTTAATCATCTTCAGCCTGTTGGACTATGTATAATAACAGTCATAATGAGAGGATAAAATAACAATATGGGACAACAGGGTCAAAGAGGTGAGAGAGAACATTTAGAACATTGGCCTCCCCATTCTTCTACTAGGATTTTGGGGCTTCACAAACCTTCTTTCTTGAAGGATCCGTAAGTTTCACAGGACACTGATAGCAGTAGATATTTTGGACAAGGAGTCTTGTTGGGAGAGGAACTAGACCTTGAGTGAGGGCTTTTGTAACAACATGCCATTCTAGGAATATTGCAAAATGAATATTGGTAGTAGTCCCAAGAAAGATCATCAGAAACAAGTACTGGAGTTACAAATGAGATTGGGACAGATCTCCATTCCACACTTCGATGGTTCTAAGAAGTGTATTGCACCGTCTTGGGTCCAGAAGTTGAAGACATACTCCGACTTGAATCCTATACACGAGGAAGATGCAATTAAGTCTTGTAAGCTTGCATCTTGAGGGAGACGCTCATGATTGGTGGCATCATGGGTTGATTACATAGGGACACATACACATTACTACTTATGTAGAGTTCACGTAGAGGTTGGTGAGCAGATTTGATAAGAGGGACCCTGACAAGTATTTTAGGGAGTGGACTCATTGGAGACAAACTGGTCCCCTGGATCAGTACATTGCAAATTTTTAGAGATTATTAGTCATGGTACCTGATGTCACGGAGATGAGGTTAATTTCATTGTTTATAGCAGGTTGGACAAATGTTTTCACTAGGTTTGTGAAGGCATTTAAACCTTCTTCTTTGCACGAGGCTGTGAGGAAATCTCGGGACTTGGAGCTATCCACTCTAAATCCGAGGGCTCCACCTCGCATTTAGAAAAGGGAACCTCCATCTAGATCAGACGGACATCAGTAGATGGGGCCTCCATAGAGGCAACATGTGGTTAAAAATCCAATCATTTCCCGTGAAGATAGAGATGAGTTAAGGTGAAAGAAACTATGTTTCGATTGCCACACACCTTGGATTCTAGGACATGATTGCAGAGGTAGAGGGAAGGCCCAATTCATTGAAGTATTCAAGGAGAGAAAGGGTGATAGAGGTGAGGAGTTAAAGACTCGTGAGATGGATGATGCTTTGATGCGGGGCAGGAGGAGGAGGCTTTTCCTTGGGAAATTATAGCCACATTGTCTAGTACTATGATGTACAAGGAATTTAGGATTAGAGGAGTTATGCAGGGTCAGTAAGTTGGGGTACTCATTGATAGTGGGAAAACCCACAATTGTATTGATGCCTCATTGTTTGAGAGGTTAGGATTACAGATAAAGGATTTTAAGGGCCTCAATGGGGTTGTAGCCAATGGAGAGTCAATGAGGTGCACATGGCGGGTTCCCCAAGTGAGCATCACGATGGGTAACTATATAGTTACCGATGATCTCCACATCGTTGGTATGGGAGTGACAACATAGGGCTAGGAGTGCTCGGCTTCACTCCCTTGGTGAGTCTCGGACTAAATTTTAGATGATGGAACTAAAGTTTAAATCGAGGCGGGAATGTGATTTTAGGGGATTATCTACAGGAGCACCTAGGGTGGTTACAACTGAGGGGATGGAGAGGATGATCTAACATGGTGAGGAGTTTTATTATTGTGGATCGATGTGGAGTATGATGGATGTGGGTGTGGCCAACAATGTTGCACAGAGAGGCTGTTACTGAGATTGGGATTACAAGTTCAGATCATCGAGCTTATCATTATGTTGGTTATCTGAAGTTTTGGTAGACTGGAGACCTCATTTTCTTGTTGAGTACTCCAAGAACCGACACACTTGTGAGATTCTAGATGGTCACATACAGGATGATAGCTACAGATTGGAGGATGAGATGATCTTCTATCAGGGAAGATTGAGCCTTGTGTCAAATTCATGGTTGAGGATGGAGATATTGTGACATGTTCATTGTGCTTCCGTGACTGGGCATTTGAGCTGTGATGAGACCTACAGGTTCATGTCAGAGAGGTTCATATGGCATAGGTTGAGGGAGGATATCCCCAAATTTATACAGGAATATATTGTTTGTCACTGTGACAAGTCAAAGCCTACAAGTTCATCATTTTTTGAATTGACATTGGATAACACTCCTATGTATTTTACTACTTCTATGCCCGGTGAGCACTTCACCCACGTGTTAGTCAATGGAGAGCTGAAATTGACTCATAGTTTTTCAGTAGGTTCACATTCAGTGCAGGAGGTGGACTATGTGGAGCCAATATTGCCGATTATTTGTCTCTACTGGATTCGTGGAAATTTTCCTCCATGGAACACATTGAGATACATTATGAGGAGCCTTGCTCTCACACGAGTGCAGGTCATGTGGGAGAGTTAGCACCTTTTGTGTGTATACAAGTTGTTTCACAAGTGGATCCAGGGATTCTACGGGATCCAGTGAACTTTCATACCCAGAGTCGATTGGAGAGGCAATGAGTGATCACATGATGATAGCCTTGCATTGGTAGGGATTGGATAGATTGGAAATTTTGGTGTGGGTACCAGGGGAGAGTCAGTGTGGGCATCATACTAATTTAGGAGCAATGTTGGTCTCTACATGGCATGGAGAGCATGATCACTACATGGGGTTTCTTGGTTACTTCGTATCACACCTGTTCATCAATTGACTGCAGGGTGAGGTGGAGAAACTTACGGCGTGGTATTCAGCCTCTGCAACATGATAGGATAATGCTTGGGGTCAAGAATTTCTTGGGAAGGGAGGACTGTAATGTCCCCTTTTATACTTCAAAATCCTGAGGGTCAAGTTGAGTCCAAGCCATGGTCAGACCCAAGGGGTGTGGACGATGAGAGCTAATGGGAAGGGGCCACGTGGTTCCAATATTCTAATTTTGCGTTGAGGGTCACTTTTGGACCATGGTGCCTCAAAGGGGGAAAGTAACTTAAGTTATTTTATTTTATTTTATTGACCCCTCCATGGAATGAAATGCATCTAGGTCTATTGGGGCTCTTTTTCCTTGGAAAGTATATAAGGGGCTGGGAGAGAAAGGAGAGGGGCCTTTTCAAATAAATTTTTATTGACCCCTTCTCATGCAGTTGTTACTATTGCACATCTATAGCTTGTGGATTCAAATCCCACAGGGACCCTAGCTTTAGTGGCAAGAGACCCTTCCTAGCTAGTAAGGCATTCTTCGATAGTGAGAGATCTACCCTAGTCTGTCATTTTGGAGCCGCTTTCAGGGCTGTGCGATAGAGACATTAATAGAGGTTTCAGAGGAAGGATCTCGAGGGTCTTGGGGAATTTGGGAAGATAAGCAGAGGGGATCTAGATCAGATTCATGGAAACCATTTGGGCTAGGTGTGTCAGCTCGTTGAGGTGCCTCCATCATTTTATAACCCCATTCCAAGCGAGGCAACTTGCAGCCTTTATTTGGGGGTTTTCTAGTCAGTCATTTTCAGATCTGAAGGTGGAACTATTACTGCCTATATCTGTTAATGTTATTTCCAAAGACCCTTATTACTGCTCTTGTATTTAGAGGGTCACGAACCTCTAAATTTTTCCACTGTCTAGGGCACGCAGTACTTTTTTCTGGAAACAGTTTGATTTCTGTAAAATTCCCAAAAATAATTTTATTATGTCCTCTATAATAACATCAAGCTCTATTTAAATTTTCAAGTAATTCAGGTGGACATTTTGGCAAATATTAAGTTTCTTTAGTTCATTGTCCCAACTATAAAAATATGGTAAAATCAATATTTTATGTGGCTGCAAGTTTTCAATATTTTGTGCATTTTTAAGTGGTATCCCATTAGGGATATTTGGATGGATGAACTATGACCCGAGCACCCAATGGAGAAGAGAACTCAACTAGAGTATAGACTTGCCGACAAGATCGAGGAGAAAAGGATCAATCACGTGAGTGAGATCCAGAGGAGATGATTCCCTTTTCATCTAATTTTTGTAATCTATCATGAAGGGAAAGACAATCATTGTCCCTATGTCATTGCTATGTCATTGATGTGATGATAATTACAATAAGGCTGATCACGCTGACATTGTAATCGATGTTGTGGATGATGTTGGCTCGAAGATAAGCGAATGAGACAATTTTCAAGTAAGGAAAATAGAACATCATGAGGTCTAGCATGATGAGAGAAATTTAAAGGCTCACGCAGCACAGGTGGAGAAGAAGGAGGAGTAGCCTATCATAGAGGAGATGAAGAAGTATGTTGTGGTGGTGGAGTAGGTTGAGCATGTTTTCTTTGCTTGTGAGGAAAAGGTGGAGACTGTGTAGGATGCTCAACCAATTTTGATGGAGGAGAACTAGATGATATAATAGAAGTAGATGTATGTGGAGGATCGATAAAAATTTTTGAAAGAAGATATCTCTCTAAGACTAGGACTTTATATCATAGAAGAATAAAGGACTCACATGTATCATATTGTAATATTTGTTTGAGCGTAGGAATCAAACCAAACAGAAATGAATTGCTTCTCAAGGTTTATAGGTTAGAATAATAGCTGATGCATACAAGTATTAAATCGTAATATATAATATTTAATTAGCTCGGAGGATCCCCGATGTAAAATAGGTATTTATTCGTAAGTAGCCTTAGGCCCATTATTAAGGATGAAACAATGGAGGAAAGCATCCTCCATGTCATAGTAAGTACTAATGGACCCAAAGGGAAGATGAGTGTACCATTGCAATGCCTCATCAATAAGATTGTATCGAAAATCCTTAAGTAATAACCTATCATTAGAATAAGAGGTCATAACCATGTGGTAGTATAGAAGATGAGCATGAGGATCACCAATACAGTTAAAGAAAGTGAATGTAGGCATGATAAATTCCTTAGGGAATGCTGAATTATGAATATTCTTTGGAATAGGGTTACCATGTAATGAGTTGTTATCAATAGAAGCATAGTAAGCCCTACTTTCTAGAGTAAGATACTAAACTTGAGATTGTAATTGACCTACGACATGCATGAGAGAGATGATATCCTGTGAAGGAATAATGGAAGATGGCAATAATGTATTCAAATTTAAGAGGTTATAATTTTCCATTATGAGTGATCACAAGAATATATAGAGATGACAAAGAAGATTTCGATGCTAAAGGCACACTAGTATTAGGTGTCGGAGAAGCTATAAAAAATTATGTAGATAAAATATCCATAGCGGTGGTAGTATTAGCATCGAAACATCCCGATAGGTGATGGTGATACATCTATATGAGAAGATAAACTAATGGGTGTAGATGATGTAATAAGATAAGATGAAACGGTGTGAGAAGAAGTGATAGATGGAGGTGACTCATGCATAGTGCTAGATGCAATCGAAGAGAAGATAATGATGGAAGAGGAGACTCACATTAGAATTATGAAAAGAAGGAGAACCATGGTTATCAACCGCCTCATCAACATTAGATAAATATTAAGAAATGAGAATGTCACTAAGGATACTATCAATAGGATCATCAACATAGTATAAAAGAGATGTATTATGAGAAGAAATATCAGAAGTAGGAGAAATATGAGATGAATCTATAATGGTGTCATGAGTAGCAGAAGAATCAGTATGCACATGTAAACGATGATCAA
This sequence comes from Taxus wallichiana var. yunnanensis, assembly GCA_018340775.1. Taxonomy (NCBI): domain Eukaryota; kingdom Viridiplantae; phylum Streptophyta; class Pinopsida; order Cupressales; family Taxaceae; genus Taxus; species Taxus wallichiana. The sequence continues at coordinate 171,877,755 of CM031240.1, forward strand.
TACCAAGCATATAATCAATAAGGGAGTCATTTAGAATTTCCTTAGAAAGATTAGCAGAAGGATCACTAGTAGCCGTATAGCATGGTGTACAATGAGTGAAGGATATCGGATCCTGAACAATTATAATGCCAATAGGAGAATCTTCAAAATGAGTAGGCACATATTTTTGACAATCTAGAAGTTGTTGTTGAATATGAGCTGGCGTAGGAGTAGGATTACTATAGAGAGCCGGGAGCTCGGCGATGGCAACCTCATCATAAATAGGGTTAAAATTACAATGATATATGATGGGCAAAGAAGATGAACTATGCTTAGCCATTAGGGTTTGAAGCGGATCCTAGGGTAAAATATTCTAAAGCATGGGTTCACCAAAATGATTAATTGAAATATTAAATAATATCTCTATCTAAGTTAATCTAAATAATCACATAAATGTAATAACCGATATAAATTGAAATACTGATGTTAAATATTTTTATTTGATATTTAAATGAAATGAAATAAATTAAATAAGAAGGACAAGGTACTAACCTAAAAATAAATTACCTCGATGTGTGTTGGGATTGAACAAGATGATGTGCGGACAGAGAAAAGTGTGTTGACATAACCCAATAAATTACAGCAGATGAAGATTTACCCAGATTGGGGCACCTGGAGGAGGATTGGGGTGTCTATGGGTGCCCTGGAATACAGTATGGGTGCTCTTGTCTACAAAAAAACTTAGGACTTGAATCTGGCAGTGTCACTAGATCTTCGCAATGTCTCACTCTTTTTCACATTAATGTCACAATATATTCATTGATGGTGTCGTAAATCTGCACTAAATATTCACTTGCAAAAGCCCATACAAAGCAGTAAAACCCCTAAAAAGAAAGATGCATATGAAGGGGTCAGATGACCTTAGCAACCACAATGGTGGACTTACAACTAAGTGTTGCACTACATTCCAGATCCAATGTAGTTTTGTGTGCTTTGTGTGTGCAATGATGTGCCTAGGGTGCTCTAACGTCAATGATGCAGAGATAGGGGGAAATAGCTATATGTAATGCAAAATGGTGTATCGAATAAAACCGAGTTCCCTTTCCTATGTAATGTGTGTGATGCAATGATTCCCAAATGTAGTCCCTTGCCTTAGTAGATAGCTAGCTCTTATTAGTGAATAGTATGCCCATGAGATAGTGAGTATGTTATGTTTATATAGGTATCTCTTGTTCAAATTTCGACACTAATTACCCAACATGCCAACTAGTACCTAGGGGAAAGAGAGGAAAAATTATAAAGACCAACCTCGAAACTATAAATTAGACACTGAGTGCTATGGGGACCAAGGTGCCTAAAATTAAGGACCGGGGCACCCATGGGTTCCCTAATCCCACCCTATGTGCCCTACTCAAAGATTAGAGATGAAGAAAGATCAAATAACAACCCCGATACTCCCTAAGAGATGACTAGAACTGTATAAACAACTGACGATTGTGTAAGACAAATGATGACAACGACCAACCAACTGACAACAGGACTAAGGGATTGGTCATTAGTGAGTACTTTTCTTAAATGAGATCCATATATAAAACAACATATTTGGCAGTATAAATGTAATATTAAGTACATGATTTTGTGACTAAAATGACAACCACCTTCAAAAACATTGATGGTAACCAACAAGACCAACACACCTACTTGACACTTTCCCATGTTTCTGTTTCTTCTCCCCCTTTGACATCTATGAAAAAGGGTACTATGATGACACAACATGAGAAATGACACCACAAGACAAGAAACAATGACAACAATGCTCAAAACAAATTACTTGACTCAAATGGCTCCCCTTAGGACTGAAATATCTCATTTTTTACTCCTTTGGCAAAAGTATATAAAGATCTATGGACCTATAATTATCCTAAAAAATATCCCCCTGAAGTGGTCTCCTCCATTTTTTCCTTTAATCATGCAATACCTCTCTTACTAGATCTTGTTTCATGATCAAATCACCATTTTCCCTCTAAACTCAGCATGACAACCTTTAGAATCACTTGTCCCTAAACACCAACTTCAAAGATGCATTATTGGTAAACTTCTCCAAGCATAAGAATTCAACTCACATCATGAAGTTCAAAATCATCACTCCCCGTGGTTCATACCATCAAACTCTAACTCAAAAACTCAAAAAATTGATCTCATCCCATGATTACATGTCTTATAAGGGACTCAATCATGAGCACACCATCCTAAAACAGTTGTTCAGTGTTTTTCAACCTTCATTCATGATATCATAACGTTTTGAAAAATAATTTTTCTTACCTTTTAGGTGTACCTTCAACTTGTCCTCCATTTTTCTATTCAAACCTCTTAAGTATCCTTTATACCTGAATCAAAGTGAAGATACAAACTCCCCATGCCTTCAAGCATCTTCACATTCATTTTACCTCATTTCAGGCTTGTACCTTACTTGTAGGTCTTCATCGGATAGAGTTTCACTCCTAATATTACATTTAAAATCTTCAAATAGTCTTGACCTCCATAGACAACTATGCCACCCTTTAAGCCTTTATTTTCATTGATAACCCTAATTGACCAGAGGTTACACATCAAAACAATGTATATTGGATTTGCACTATTTCAAGCATCTTGTTAATTTTTGAAACCCGCAATGCTCTTCTACGAGACACTAACATTGATACTTACATATGAAACAAAATTTCAAGACACTAGAAAAGTTTTGAACTTGATAGCATACTTGAACTAATGACATCTTGAGCCTTTAACACTTTATTCATATCCTTGCATCATTTTTTCTACTTCATGAACAATCTCAAAAACTTACCTCAAAGTAAAGAAATACTTTGATTAGTCTTTTCACACCGACTTAAGGCCAATATAGGATCCTTATCTCTTGAACACATTTACATACCCGTAGCATGTCAATTTGATATAGAGATGACCACTTACCGATTTTGTACATTCATCATAGTTTGAAGACTTACCTTTACACTTCACAAACATACATTAGTTTCTTGTTGGTCCAAACACTTTCAAGATGCGGTAGGATCGAGAACTTCAAGGATCGGTAGTTCAAACATTTAGACTCTTATCAACTCAACCATAAGCTTAACACACTTATGATAAACTTCTCAAACCTTGAAATGAAGTTCTTCACTCTTTTTAGACTTGAGATATGACTTTAAATACTTTCCTCATACACAGTTACCTTGGGTTTAACTAGATTCTTATTTTAAAAAATACATTTCTTGTCCTCATCACAACTTAAAGCTTTATCCATAGACCACTCACCTCCTTGTGACACATTTGTAAACTAATAGATATATCCTCTATTTTGTCTTGAAACACTAGCTTTATCTTCACTCTAGTCCTTAAGGTGTATGTCACAAGACTTACCTTGCATCATGCTCCAAACCAATTTCACACCTATAAAACTTTTGTTGTAATACAAAAAAACTTATACAATGTACCACTTTGCACTTAGATACCAACTATACCCTTTCTTAGGTTACACAGACCAAAAAGGTCATATGATAATATTCTTGAAGCCCCTATCTCATATTAACATAGTAGCATTCTTCATGAAGAACTCGGGTAAACATCTGAAAACATTTACTCTTCATACCTTGACAAAAGAAACATTGAGCCCACAACAATCTGACACATATTTGTAACCTTTATCATATTTATTCTTTATCAGATGAAGACAATGATGACCTATTATGAATCATTTGTAAGATCCATCATCTTTGTATCCTCAACACAACACTTGATATGTAGTTCACTAAGCACACCAACAACTATTCCAAAGAGATATTTCACACATCCTCTTCAACTCATGGTATTCAATTTAGATGTCACCATTCTTTCTTGAAAAAATATCCATGCATTTAAACCTTTATAACTCAGGTCAAAAATATGCACTAATGAACATTCACTTGATCCAGTCATACACCAACCTACTTAGAATGAAGAAACCATGGGTGCCAATAACATCTCATCTTTTGAACAAATATCCTTGATAAACCTCAACACTTATGTATAGTTTTAACTATCTTATGAATGCCTTGAGTACTTGATCTAAGATCAATGAGATCCCCTTTGCACAATAGGTTCACAATTCAAAGTACAATCGACCTTGACCACCGAGAAGTCCTCATGACTTCATATGTACTTTGTGATGGCCATTCACCTTATGTGACCTTGTCAAACTTTAGTAGGCCTAATAAGATCCTTAAAAAACAATGACACTTTCTTCCATGGTTTGGTACATAATGAGGCCATACTCGGGATATATATATACTCCATTCAACAACTCGTAAATTTGTACCTTCATTTGAAGGCGAGGAAAATTTGCAAGACTATCTCTTATTTATATTTAATTTGCAACCATAGAATTTTTCAATACTTTCAGATCTTTATACCTTTGATTTCATGATAAATATCTTAACATCTTACAGACTGAGAAGACTCCAACCATTGAAGGTGACATAGACCACTTGGAACATCATATGCACATAGGACTAAAATAAAGTCATGATACACCATTTCTTCACACACCAATTTTTACATATAACATGTCAATTGACTTTGCACAAATTTCTTGATGCAAGATTACACTCTTTACCTTTAGGAGTATTAAAAACAATACAAGACACTCCACATATTTGAAATAAACTTTCACAAGATGCTCAAGAACTTCATACATGGGCTTAACAAGCCTCAATGACACACAAGACTTCTTAACAGACCTCAAACATAGACTAAGACCAAAATACAACTGACTAGGCTTCATGATTGACTAAAGAGACCTTGAAGGTCAATCTTGACATGAACATACTCAAATTTTTGTTATGATATAGTCCTTAGGAGTAATTTGAATACATAGGCATAATTCCAAGCTTTGGATTTAACTTCTTGAGAACACCATAAAGAAAGATACTCTTGACACATTTAAACTTATTTCCTATACACATCATGGACCTAACATTGATTTAAGAACTAAACATATGGATTGATATACTTGATAGAATTATTTATGACTTCCCTTTGAGCATAGATACTTGAATCAACATGACAATATTTAGATATTCATGAAAACTTATTTTGAATTACACAAACCTTCAACATAGGCATTCTCATCTAGACGCAATTTTATAGACTTAAAACTCATATGACCTTGACCATTGAATGAGGACATATAGAGATCTCTAACCATATTAGATTATACCGACAAACTCATACAACTATTAATACAAGAACTCCAAAATACATAGATAGGTCACTTAACATACCTTATGACCCTTGATGTGTCCTAAAGACCCAATTTCTTCAACTTGTCTTACACTAGAACTTGAATGACTAATAGGCACATATGATCTTCTTCAACAAGTGCAAACATGCTTCCTTGACTTGATTTGGGCTTGTTGACTATGTTTCCAACCTTGATAGCACTAGAATCCTGCTTTTCAAACTTGATATACTACATGGTAGGTTGAGAATCAGTTTTCTTGACCACGGGAGCATAAATTATAATTAACCTCTTCTTGCTTTGGAAAATTTTTGCTATATGACCTGATTTTTGACAGTTAAAGTAAACAACTTCCTTATTTCTTCTTGGATTATATATTTTTAGATTCCATCCACAATCCTTGGCTCTATGGCCATAATAACAATATGAATGACATACACCTTTGAAGAAGCCTACATTCATCCTTAGATATCTCCTTTTGTAATCTCTAGCTCTATGACCAAAATCATGAAAAAAATCAATATCCATTTAATGAAGAACCATAACTCATAGCATTAGGTTGTCTAACTGGGTTAGAACTTCTCAAATCAGCCTTCTTAGTCACCTTCATATCAGATTTAGTACTTGGACCAACATCACCATCACTCTTCACATGTTTTCCTTCAAACTATAGGCTTGTTTTGTCACTAACCACCCTTTTGCCTTCTAAAATACCATCAAGAGCTTTAGAGCTCTTCTCAAGTCTCTCATACATATTCAACCTACTAGATGCATTCTCTAAATCTAATTATAGGAATTTCAATTTTTACTCATACTTGGAACAAGTGTCTTCTTTATCCTTTAGGGATTTAGACAAAATTTCCACTTGATATTTCAAACCCTTGATGGCTTGATCATGCTCTATCTCCATATCCTTGATCTGAACTTGTAAGCAATCAATCATTGACTGAGATACTTCATTCCTCTTTCTTAATGTTGCTTCAACATCTAAAGACTTACCCATTGCTTGTGCTTTAAAGGATATCCTTCAAGTTACTAAAATTGCTTCACAAGGACCTACTTTGATACCAAATGTTGGAAGCACAAGGGACTAAGAGGGGGGTGAATCATTCCATTAAAACATTATTTCATTTCCACTTATCATACATTAACATTCATACCACCATTCAATTAAACTATCAACCATATGTGTGTTTACTTAAGCATTGAATCAACCATACACATGAGAAAGAACAAGAAAGTACACATGAACACAAAAATTAAGTGGGAAACCATCAAGGGGAAGAAAAACCACTGAAACATAAAATTTATTTATCCATGCTTCAAATTTAGTGAGGCACCAACCCCATAAGGAGCACCAACCCCTAATTTAGTGAAGCACCCACTCCACAAGGAGGATACAACCCCATAAGATGAATAAGAACTAACTCAACCACATGATGATGATGATCTATGAATTGTTTTCTGCCATAATTGATGGAGATCTCTAATTCAGCTCACACAATCTTCTTCAAACCCTCATTCCTCTAGCTCACTCTTTCTTCTTTCTCAACTTATCTTGAATCTAAAACTTTATTTTCACACTTGTAATTAATGAGCATTAAAAATATCACACACACTATCAACTCTAAAATCATGTATTATAAGCTCCTTCACATCCTTAGGTGGGTCACACGTTTCCCTCTTAGAAGACTAGTTCAAATTTGAACTCAAACCCTTGCTTTATATGCATTTCATCTCACCAACATGAAGTAGGTCAGTCCATATCCTATAGCATGATAAATAAAACTTAATAAAATCATTACAATGTTCACATATGACCCATATAGTCCGGTCATGCCCAAAACCACTCATCTTGCACCAAAAAGGCTCAAAACCCCATCACAAGGATGAGTTAAAACCAAAAATCACAAAACCAAGATTTTTAAAACTCTAAAATTCATCACACATGTTTAATATGACATATAATCACAATCCATTGTCACAATTTCACTTTTACTAATCAAATATTTCATAACATGGGCTCACAAGCTCGTATCCTTCACCAAATAGTTGTTTCCAACACCCTATATTCACCTTTGGGCATCAAGACCACCCAAGATCAACTCAAATATGGCATGTGACTACTATATGGAATCCTCAGGACATGTAAATAAAATATATGCATGTTACAGATCATGAAACAATCTTATGTTTAAATCACATTAAATTTCCTCTTCTCCGACTAAGCTTCCTAGAAACTTATTTTGAAAACTCAACTAGTTTCGCAACCATTCGCCACTTTAAAGACCTCAAAATTACTTAAATAGGAAAAAATTTCACCCATATTCAATTTCTAGGTGATATCAAATATCAACTAATCCATTTGATGCCTCAACCAACTCATTTCTTCAGCCTGAGAAAACTTGTCCTAAAAATCAGCTTACCTTCTTCTTTACAAACTGACTTGAAAGAACCATCAAATCAACTCACCAAGACATAAAACCTATAAAAATGGAAATATATATGAATCAAATTTTCATAAAATATTATAACTCCTTCCAAATTCAAATGGAAAGCCTTGACCAAAAAAATATTTGTAAGCTACTCCTTATGCCTTCTAGGTCTCAAGAACTAGACATGGACTCAACATACTCCATCACACCAAAAACACTTACACACTCAACAAAAGCATGGAAAACCATTATACATGATTCCTAAGCACTCATAAACCTTCACCATGCATGAAAAACTCAAAAAATCACCTTACCTCATCAAGTAACTTGACACCCTACTATAACAAGCAACCTTCAAACTTGACTCTCAAATATCAGGTCATAACTTTTGCATACCATATCAAAAAAACAAGTTTGATATACTATTGGAAATATCTTTGAACCAACTATTATCCATTTTTTTCACCCTTGTAAAATGGACTAACCTACTGAGTACAGAAGTGACAGTTAATGAAGAATGATTTGAAAACAGGATAGCTTGCGGAGAGCTGGCGAGCCGCGGTGAAGGTTCAGGCTGGCTAGCGGGAAAAAGTGGTGGATGGATAGCTGCCTGTAGCATTTCAAGATGCTACTAGAAGGTAGAAGGTATGGATGCTACCGATCGGTAGCATTTTTATGCTTCTTGGCCGGTAGTAGGATCGAAAGGTCATAGATGGAGAAATGACACAGAGGTGCCGATAGTGTCTTTAGATGTTACCGTCTGGTAGCACTCAAAATTCTACCAGCCAATAGCATGTATGGATGCTATCAACTGATATAATTTTTAGTGCTACCGGTCAATTGCATGCAAGTGATGACGGAGCAATCGATCAACAACAAGATCGCAAGAGTATTTGTATGAATGCTACCAGATGACAATAGATTGGAAGCTATCGGATGGGAGTGGGGAAAACATGCTCTACTGGTCGGTTACATTTATGCTACCGGATGACACCGAGAGATAATTATTCTACCGTTCAAGATCATAAAATACATGTAATTGGCCGATCACATAAAAAAACCAGGCATTAATGGAACTAGTACAAAGTGGTTCAACTACCAGATTAATGAGGTATGACACCCATGACTACCCATGCAAGTAAAGTACCAAATTTGTATGGCCTCCCATACCTCTTTAATGAAATCTTTCAGTTGGTGAGGCAATTTCGAGGATCTTCATCTATATATTGTAAAATTTGCGTCATTTTGAGGGGATTCATTTTGTTTTGTAAAAGAACTCTATCAAAATTATGCTAGAGCTATTGTGAGCTAAAGGCCTTGAATTTGGGCTTATTGTAAAGTATTTTTCCTTGTGCCTATATTGTAATGGATTGTGCATGTTTCTAAGTAATAAAATTAGTGTTTTGTGGCTTTTCTTTCCCTAATTCGGGTTATATTGCATCTTTTTCCTTCCATTATGTTTGCAGGTATATTGTGCATGTTTATATCTCTTTACAGGACCTATAATTTGTTGTGCTTTATGAATCTAGGGAGCTGAATATTATTTTATCTTGTGGCACTTCTACTCGCCCTCTCTCACCTTGTTTACTCCTTATTGTTCACTCACTCAGAGTGTCTCACTCCCTTTCTTGGTGCATCACCTTCGCTTAGAGTAGATTTAATTTTATGCATTCTTCTATCCCTATCTCCTTGGAAAGCATTAGGGTAGGATTAGATTAGTTTTCCATCCTCCGCACTTGGGGAAGTTAGCAATAGGTTAGGAGAAGAAGTGACTTTCTCTGGAGGATTATCCTACTTGCAACATCCCACACTGCAGGATAATATCATGTTATGTAGGTTACACTAATTGCCTCACACACAAATCACAAGCAATTAGGGGTGTTGTAATTTTGCATTAACACCAACTTCACAATAAAACTTGAATGGAGTTCGAACTCCTCCTATATCTCTTGAAATGTCAATTTTACCACAAGCTGCTCCAAACTACCCCAAAAACTAGTCTTCATAAATAGGGCACACTTTTCCATTTAGAAGCATCACCATGATCTGAAAAAATCATATACATATAAAAAATTAGGGGATAAAACCGGTCTCAATTTAATTCATACCTTATTTGGTAAACTTCTCCTCAAACTAGAACTCTTCAAAAAAAAAAACATATTCATGTTGGACCCACATCGGTCTTGAGCTCTAATTCACCTTTCTAGAAATTTGGAAGATTCCTCTACAACATCCAATCATCAATTTTTCAAAACCAATAAAAAATGAGCTGGTACAAGTAATCTTCTCCAACTCCTAACTAGGGTTTAGCTAGGGTTTCAAACCACTTTATCTTGTTAACGATCGTTCATAAAAATGTGATAATAAAACCACCTCATTATTTTTCTTAACCTTATTAGTTCCATGTAAAAACATCATTTAAAGTATCGGCTCCCATGCATATAACATAGTTCACAATGAGCATCATAGGGTCTACTTTTCTTTAATAACATAGCATAACTTACCCGGTTTTTCCAAAACTTGCCTATCTTAAAAAATAGTCAACGATTTGACCTAAAACTTGTCATGAAGCATCATGAAACCATCCTTTACTTGTACATACTCACCACATGATCCATAAAGATCTCAAAATCTCTATCCAATCTCATTTATCTATGTAATCTAACTTGTTCTCACTGTTTGCTTCCCAAGGACCCTGAAACACCACTAAACCTCTTATTTTTGACATGAAATTCACCATAAACCTCATTAAAATTCCACCATGCTCCACCATGACTTATTTGGTCCAAATCTCAGATATCTACCTCATTTTGCATGCTTAAGGGCTAAGGATAGGCCTATAATAACCTCGACTCAACCATGAATTGACCATGTTGACCTCATGCAAACCCATATACACCTATAACACACAACTAGGAACATGTATGACCTCATGAAAACCTTCAAACAGTTTGGGATGACTCATATTGTGACTTATTACTCTAGACCATGCACCAGGACTATATAGAACTCACCAAACATGGACAGTACTAATCACTCGTCATGTTTGACACCTGAATAACACCTTATGGAGACACATACCAAACCATGACACCCTTTTCCATAAATGGAGTTTACATCAATGAAAACAAAATCACACAATGGCCAATAGAAGATGTCTCATCAAGCTCCACACTTCTCTCAATATAAAGCTCATGAGTAGTAGGGTTAAACTGTAGTAAAAAAATCACACACTTACCATTATAATTATACCACCAAGCATGTTATTTTATATATGGATCTTACGTAGTAAAATTATTCACTAATGACCCATCCCCTAGTCCTATTGTCGAGTTATTTGGTCGTCATTATCATTTATCTTGTGTAGTTTTCAGTTGTTCAAATAATTCTAGTCGTCTCTCATGGAGTCTTAGGTGTCGTAATTTTCTTGATTTTCATCTTTAGTCTACATTCTTAGGGCACCCGTGGGTGCCAGGTCTATAATTTTAGGCACCCTAGTCCCGTAACACTTGGGTCTAATTTATATATTTGAGGTCAGTCTTTGTCATTTTCCCTCTCATTCCCCTAGGTACTAGTTGGCATGTCGGGTCATTAGTGTCAAAATTTGAGCAAGATATCCCTATATAAACATAACATACTCACTATTTTATGGGTGGACTATTTACCATCAAGGGCTAGCTATCTACTAAGGCAAGGGACTGCATTTGGGCATCATTCCATCACACACACTGCATAGGAAAGGGAATTTCATTCTATTCCATCCACCATTTGCATTTTACATCTAGTTATTGCCCCTATCTCTACGTCATTGACGCTAGGGAACCCTAGGCACAATTACACACACAAAGCACACATAACTACATTGGGTATGGAATGTAGTACAGTTCTTATTTGTAAGACCACCTTTATGGCTACTAAGGTCGATCTGACCCCTTCATATGCATATTTCTTTTTAGGGGTTTGATGTTTTGTATGGGATTTTGCATGTGAATCTTCATTGTAGATTTGCAACATCATCAACAAAGATATTGTGACATTAATATGACAAGGAGTGAAGCATTTAGAAGATATAACAACACTTCTAGATTCAGATCCTGAGTTATTTAGAAGACCAGAGCACCCATACTATAGACTAATGTGCCCATAGGTGCCTCAACCCTCCTCTAGGCACCCTGGTCTAGGAAAATTACCATCTGCTGCAATTTTCTAGGTCGTTCCATCATACTGCCCTCCATCCACATATCATCATGTTCAGTCCCGACACACAATGAGGTAAGTCATCTACTGAGCTAGTACCTTTTTCCTCCCATTTCAATTATTTTATTCCATTTAAATATAAAAAAATTTAATTAGCCTTCGTACTTTAGTTTACATCGGTCATTACATTATTGTACATGTTTAGATTAACTTAGATATATTTTTCTTATTTTAGTTAATCATAAAGAATCTATACCTAGGTTCATGCCATCAATATACCTTACAAAAATATAAGGTTTGGAATTTGGTTCCAAAGCCTCATGTTTCTTTTTGGGAATCTGGGCCATAACATTGGATCCTAAGATGCGAAAGTTCTCTATATCATGCTTACGTCCAAACTAAGCCTTGAAGGGTGTCATCCCTCTTACAACCTTGTGTGGAACACGATTTTGAATGTAGAAAACACAATTCACTACTTCGGTCCAATACTATGGAGTAAGGGATTTTGAGTGAACCATACAAGTGATCATTTCTGAAGCATTTGATTCTTTCTTTCCGCAACTTCATTTTGTGAAGGGTTGTAAGAAACTATATTTTGCAAAGAAATCCCTTATGAGGTATAGAAATCTCCAAACATGTTTCTCACATAATCTCCTCCATTTTTGGTTTGAAGAACCTTGATAGACCTTTCACTTGTTTCTCAACAAGAGCCTTAAAGTCTCAAAAGTGATTGAAAACTTCATACTTTAGCTTAAGAAAATACACCCAAGTGTAACATGAAAATTCATCAATGAAGGTTAGTATATATAGAGCTCTAGTAAACAAAAGAGATGGGAAAGGTCTAGAAATGTCACTATGAACAAGATCCAAATGACAAGTAGCTCTCCAGGATTTTCCTTTGCCAAAAATTTCTTCAAGGTGCTTCTTGAGGGCACAACCCTCACAATGACCCTTAGAAAAAATTTCACGGGGTAACTCGTCGACCATTTTGTTTTAGCTCAATTGTTTAAGGTAATGATAGTTAAGATGGAAAAAATGCTCATACCACACCTTACTAACCTCATTTGCATTAGTGAGTAAGGTAGTGGGCATTAAATCAAAATTAAAGTGGGAGAAGGTGTACAACCATAAATGGTGATCTACCTTTCCATCAGCCACTATGGAGTCAAAGTGAAGCTCACAAATAATCACCGAGTTAGGAAAAATTCCACTCACATTCCTTCACCAAGGTGGGTGACTTGCTAACATGAGATAGGAGATTGTTAAAGAGATTGGGAACACTCAATACTTTGTTAAATGTTCCACCATCCATCTCTGATCGATCCATTACTAGAAACCGACATCGTAACTTGTCATCACCCAATGTGATTTAGGACATGCCACATAGTTCAATATTGGAGAACTCAACATGCGAAGAGGCCATGTGGTGCGAGGCACTGGAATTGATAATCCACATCAATGAAAGACTTTTCTAACTACAAGTACCTTTCCTTTCTTCTTCTCATATTTGGAATCCTTTTCTTTGGAAGACTAAGACTCACCTTCATAGTATTTTTTTATAGGCTCGGGAATACTTATTTTATTATTCTAAAGTAAATGAGTTAAGTGGTGAGTTGCTTTTCTCATACATTGATGTTCCTCATGGTCAAACTTCTTGCAATAAGAACACTTACACTTTTCCTTCTTCGTTTTGGGCTCGAGAAATCGAAGCATCGGTGTTAGGCTTTGTTTGGGCTTGGTTGGTCTTGGTTTCCTTCTTGGGTTGGTATTTTTCTCTTTCTTCTTTTTAGTTTTCTTTCCTTTACCATTACTTGCTACAAGGGCATGTGACTTGGATTTGAGAGTCCCCATTTGAATGATTTTTTCTTGTTCTCGAATGATTTGGGACAAAAAATTGTCAAATGAGGGAATTTTCCAAGTACTTCCCAAGGCGGATTTCATGGCATGGAAATTTGAAATGAAGATAAAGTATTTAGGACCTAACTTAGAAAGAATCGACAAGATCAACTGAGAATATTTATTCTCCACTTTACATTCCTTTAGAACCAATCTAGTGTGGCCAAACGTTGAGAAGAAGACCTGTAGGTTTTTAACATCACTAGGGTTTAATCCTAGTAGTTCATTCTCCAACTCATGTGCTCTCATGTCATCTTGTTGTCCAAACATAGTGTTTAACATTTTCCACACTTCATCAGGTGCTTCAAACGACTCAGTGTGGAAGAGCAAGTTAGGAGAAATGGACATACAAAGAAGACCTAAGGTGTCGTCACATCGATTCAGCCACTTAGATATTTTGGGATCATCATCAGGTGCGAGTCTCTAATCCCAATGGTGATGTGAAATAACCCTTTACCCCTTTGTTTCATTACCATTTTTGAACTCCATTTGAAAAATTTGAATGATGTGAGAAAAGGTACCAAAATAACATCCATTGTGAAGAGAGAAAGAAAAAAATGAAAAAGGAAACCACCCGAACAATATTATCACCCCATGATTTCGACACTTTATAGTTTAGTGTGTTGATTACAATTAGGTGTGAATGTGCATCGTGAAATAGTTAGTCACTCACCTTACAATCAACGTAATAACGCACAAGAGTGGAGACCACAATCAAGTTCCGTTGATCATGATAGTTCGACACCACAAGCAAGCACAAAATGAGCTAAAAAATAAGAGAAGGAGAGAAATCAATGTCCTTTGTGAGAAATAGTGTCTCACATCACAACAGAAATCCCCTTGCCGCAAGACTATGAGATTTGCGCTCACTAGTCTGCAAGAAATAACGAGGGTGATACAATGTACAAAAGGGCTCAAAACGATTCTAAGGGACCTCTATGATGTTGAAAATGCTCCCAGAAGGTGAAAAAAATGCTAGGAGAGGTGCTACACATGCCAATAAAAATGTAGTTTTAATTTTCCCAATTAACTTAATTTTAGAAATTAAAAGGGTTAAAAAAGTGATGAAAATGTTAGAAAATAATAATTTAAACTACTAATTAAATTTAATTAAGAAGCTGATAAAATTAATTAACCCCTGAATTAAATTATCCTTCCTAAATTAAATTAACCACCTTTAAATATAATATCCTAATTTAAAAACGAAGATCTAATATTAGATTAATTAAACTTTACCTTAATTAAAAACCTAAGCCACTATTTAAAAAATAAACCTTACCTTAGACTTATGACCATCGATTTTTAAATTAAAAAAATTACCTTAAGTTTTAATAAAGCTTAGGTTTTAGAAAAACAAGCTTTGAGAAAAACAAAGGCAACATTGAAGAAACAAAAATCGGGAAAGGCTAGGAGGTGGGTAGGCACAATCAAAGAAGGATAACTCGGTGTCGAGGCTCGGCGCCCAAGTGGGCGAGGTGGAGGAAGATGGCTCCACGTCGAGCGAGGAGACCGATGCGGTCGGCATGAGATATGTAGAGGATAAGGACGAGTGAGAGTTGGCTCGATCGATTAATGCTTGGGGTAGAGTGCAAGTTGAGGGAAACTTTGGGTTCGCAGAGATCCACACAAGAAATGTAGAGGGACAACCACAATGAGTGAGCCGAGACAGGGAATGACTAGGTTGGATCGTTAGGCAACAACAGGTGCAGGGGAAAATGTCGGGCTAGAGTGGAGGTTGATCGATGAGCACACATAGATGGCTTGGAGTAGAGAAAAATGTGGGAGCAGGGATCAAGTACATAAGGGAGGAGCAAACTAGTAACCCAAGATAGGGATCACGCCATGGGAAAAGTGACTCACCTAAAGCAAACACGGTGAAACAAGACCAACATGAATGCAAAATCTTGACATAATGTAATTTGAACGCACACAAACTTGCAAAGGCGTAAAACCTGAAGTCGGGAAAACAAACTTGAATCAATGTAAAAAAATGCAAAATCCAACTAGCAGGCATCATAGAGACTCAACTCACCAATGCACATAAGGAATCGACTCAAAACACAACACGTCGGCAAAAAATGACTTGATGTAATGTAAACGCATAATACGCAACAACCCAACTTGCCGGGAAGGGGGTGGCTTGTTATAGAGCTCAAATAAGCTAAGGAAGCGGCTTGCGGAGATAGGGAACCAGACTCACCATGATGATAGGAAGAAATGAGTAGAAGCAGGGGTGTAAGGAGAAAACTAGAGAATGCAAGTCAACAGGGAAGGAGGCAAGGAGGGTTTCAAACAAAAAATTTTCACTAAAATTTTTACTTTTAATGAAAATTAATAAAACCAATAAAACCATAAAGCCCTGAACCTACCTCCAAAAATATATTTTCCCTCCAAAGTTAGTTGCATCTAGATAAAATTGGAGAGAAAACCCTGAAAACTACACATGCACAACCAGAAAACCAACACAAACTCCAAAACATGATTGTTAAAACCAGTTATCAAGATTCCAAAAAATAAATGAAAAAATTAGACAAGAAGCATGAAAATCGAAACCGAGAATTAATTAGCAACCAATAAAGTGAGTGCACATTTACCGAGAAACCACTCTGATAGCATGTGATATTGTTATGCAATGATCAATACTGAGAACCCCATACACATCGAAGATTTTTCACTCTAACGGTGACATGAATGCTCCAAGTAATTAGCAAGAATAGAACAATAATGGAAAATCATGCATAAGGTAAACAAGTCTACTCATTCTCATAGATCAAAAAAAAAGAGGGTACATATGGGAGTGTTGTGTAACCTCATGTGCCTAGACAATCATTCCCTCCATGAGGGAAAGAGGAGTTATGATTCTAAAATGGAATGTAACTCCTATAATGCCAGCGACGTATATGACAATGACAAATTGTATGAAAAAATATATCGTGTGTCATGTGTCATATAACTCTTAAGACCTATGATCTTGCTAAGTGAGATGACTCACCACATGATGTGGATAAGACCTCGAGTGATGATAATGAAAATCACACACACCAATGGAACCAATATTTAACTACTTACACAATAACATACAAATATTTTTCATGTATGGAGTACCTTTTAACCATGTCCATATATGTATTTGAGTAGTATGAAAATGGATGTCCATGATGTATGACTAATATACCAAGTGTATAGTAAGATGCATCACTATGAAGTTTGTGTAGTGCCCACATTTTTATAGCCTCAATTATTTGTTGACTTCTTTATTCATAGACATGATTTGACAAGGATTTGATATATTTTGGACAAGTATGTTATGATATTTGATCTTCTTAGACATGTATGGTGATTTGGGCGCGTAGCGCCAATTTGACTTGATTAGTATGTTGACACCTTTCATTAGATGTTGCGGATACTAACTTATTGCGATGTTGTTTGGACCTAATTGATATATGTTGGATACTTAGTTTAGTCGCATGTCTTGATTATATGGATGTATGTCATTTATATTTATCTCTATGGCTAACTCATGGTAAATTGTGTGTAATTGTGCATGTTTTGCATTTACGATTCCATGATGATGTTATGATATCATAGATTTCATTGATTACTTATTGAGTAGTTGATTTACATTGTATCGAGATATGTGCATTTAATGTGTGCATTGAGTGTGTAGGTGACAAGTCACAAGAGAATGTGGGTTTCAGGGTGGCTACACAAATTGTGCACAAGCGGCCCACGAGGCTAAGTCCTAACCATGTTAGTTGTATGAGGCCTTAGTATTAGATTTCATTATTTTGGGCACCATGAGTGACCCTCATTTGTAATGTAGTATGTCATGTAAAATTAATTTTGTTTAGGTGTTTATTTTGTTAAGTAAATTAGGTTTGGGGACTTAATGGTCCCCACTTGCATTAAGATTTTTATTTGGGTAAGTGTGGGTTAATTAGAGAGGATTATGGTCACATGTGAACCCTTGAGTGGGCCCCACATCCTCTACACTTGTGCCCAAATGTGCCAAACCCGAAATTGGGCTAATTATGGAATTTTAAATGACCCCTTTTGTTTTGGGAGTTCACTTAGCATGAAAATAAGCCCTTGGACCCTACCTATTAGGTAGGGGGCTTAATTTCAAGGCATAAAGAGAGTTTCCCTCCCATTTTGCCTCTATTTTATCACCATCCATGTAAGATGGATTGGTATGTGTGTGTTGTTAAAAGTTTCTCAATCTTGTTTTATTTTCATTTTGGGAAATTTGGGAGAAGAGTGTTTAAAGTGAATTTATCTTTTCTTCTTTTATTTTGGGAATCTTTGACTTGGAGGGAAGAGAGGGTGACACATGTCACCCCCTCATTGGTGAGGAAATTTGTTGGCTTCTCTTCAAATTCTCCCTCATGGGGAGAAAGAGATTTTTGGGGGCTTTTGGCTTGGTGCTTGGAGACTTTTTGGAGCTAGAGTTTTCTTAGATAAGGAAGTTGGAAAAGCTTAGAGTGTTGGAGAGATTTTGGAGGTAGGCTCTTTGAGCTCATTCTATGTTTTATGTCATGCTATATCTTAGCCTTTCTTATATTTGAAATGTGTGTTTTGTTCATGTGTTTGTTTCTTGAGTATGTTTTTATGTTTTTATTTTCTCCATCCATCATATGGCTTGATGGATTTTGGAGTTTATGGGGGAAGAGAGAGGGATTTTCCCTCTCAAACCTCATGGCTTGATGGGCAAGCCATGTAGGTTATTTTTACTCCCCTCATATGGTTTGAGGTGGGGAAGGTGGTTCATATGGTTTGAACCCCCTTCCCCATTCTTGGAGAGGAAACCCAATGGGTTTGAAAATCCTCCCAAGAAGGATTTAGGCGAATGGGTGGAGCAATAAGGAGGGTTTTTGTCTTGGAGGAATAAGGAGGTTGTGAAGAAATTGTTTGTGTGCATCCTATGGTTGGACCACACTTTTGGCACACCTTGGATATCTCATCTTCTCTTCCCCATTTTGGAGGATGAATATGGTTTTCTCCTCCTTTCCTTGTTTGCAAAATGTTTTGTTTTTCTTAGTGCATGGACTTATCTTGTATGTGAATATAATGTTGTTATGTCTCCCTATATCTTGTGCACAATTGTGGAAGCTAGCTCTCTCTCCCATGGGCTTGGGGAGGCTAGCATGTCTTCCAACCCTTGGAAAGGCATGTAATGATGCCTATAGGTTGGGTGGTAAAACAAACCCTTCTCTTGGTTTTGGTCTCTTGGAAAAACATTCAAGGTTGGAGCTCAAATGTGGAAGATGTTTGGAGGTTCTTGTCACCATGGTTCTTCATTGTTTTCTCCCATTTTTGGTGAACATTACTCTCATTGTAATCTCATGAATGTGGCTATTTGGAAAGTTATTTGTCTTGTAAAGTATCCTCTTTGTGATTTGGAATCACTTGTAAATTAGTGTCACATTTGTAGGTGTAACCTTCCTTCAATCTTGGAAGGAAAACTTGTTATGTTGATTTCTTATGTATTTTAAGTATTTTGGAATCATGATGTAATTGTGAACTTAAGCTCCTTGTAAAGGAAATATTGTAAAATAGATGTTTCCCTTAAAATGAAATTGATTTGAAACTCCATTTTGAAAAGAAATTTTATAGATTGGAAATATGTTTTTCAAAAAAAAAAGTTTCTTTGATTGGAAATCCTTCTTGTTTGAAAATCTGAAATATGTATTTTGCTAGAGCATTAGAAAGGAAATATAGTCATAACATGGAGCCTTAGGATTATCATTGAATGGAAATACTCTCTTTCTTGCAATATATATCTTCCTTGTAAATTGTTGTAACATTATTGAATAGATTGGAATTTAGTGTTGCCTCATTTCCATGTGAAATTTAAGAAATTATCTTATTAGGGAATTAAATGTGAGTTAACTTTCTCCCTTACAAAATTGTAAACATAGTTCAAGCCTCTCTTCTATTTGAACCATTTTGCTACATTCTTCTTTTTAGTACATAAATGAGAAAATCATTTTAATATAGATGTAATACAAAACATTAAGTTTCATACTCCTCAATAACAAAAATATATATATATATATTTATATATATATATATATATATATATAGGATATATATATATATATATATATATATATATATATATATATATATAATAATCCATCATTTTACAACTTTAACATTTTCCTTCCCATAAGATATGATGTAAATATATTAAAATAGTTTCATATAGCTATAATTATAAAATGTAACTATAATATGCCTTACATAGTTATTCATTATTTAACCTATGTTATTGTAGTTATATATTTTAATTATAATATTCTAAGTTATTATATATATATAAACAAAACAAAACTTTATTAAAAAGACTACGGCAATAAAAATTGTTTATGTTTCAAAGCATATAGTAAAAATAAAGTGGAATATGGGAAGGGCCGAACCCCTCCCCCCAAACTGCACACCCATATTCCACTGTCCCTCAGCCCTCTCCCCACACCCTCCATGCGAGTCCAAAATGAACCCCATACCCCCTTCTCGAACCACCCCCCTCCCTTAATACGAAATATGTGGTTTTTTTTTCAAACAGATTTTTCAAATAATCACAAATACTGCATACGCACACACACACACACACACACACACACACACACACAGACATTTTCCTCTTTAATATATACAATATATATATATATATATATATATATATATATATATATATATATATATATATATATATATATATATATATATATGAATGTGGGTATAAAGGATATACCCAATCTGGGGAGATCTCAGTTATGGAAGCAAAAAAAATAAAATAGTATAACAATAATGAGATCCTTCTCATCAAAAAATAACTCCATGAATCCATCTCTCCATAGTTTCTCAACTTGCACATGTAAATAACAAAACAAAACAAAATGAGAAGATGAATGGAAAAGAAAAGAAAAGAACATAAAGATGTTTAGGGCAACTTTAGGGTAAGATTCAAATCTAGGGTCAAGATTAGATCTATCCTAGGGCTCACATTAGACCCTACACACTTTAAGTCATGGGTATTTTTATGGGAATGAGAAATAATTTTTAAAGGGGTGTGTGGGAAAATTAATTAAAAAGGGGGTGAATAAAACAAGGGGTGTGTAGACTTCAAATTTGTGACCCTAGTAAACACTTAGTAGAATGAAATAATTAATTTGTTATTGGGCTAGTGTTTATTTATTTTTAGGTAAAATAAATTAGTATAAATTAATTATTAACGAAACAATTAAGAAAATGATTAGTATTAATGGTTCTATTTTAAAAAAAAATTACCCAAATTTTTAGTTGTATTTTGTTGTGGTTCTTGGTGTCCTGAGGCAGGGCATTACAATTTGAAGGAGTGTACAATATCAAACATTTGTGAGAATAATCACTACATAAAGGAATTATGTGATAACCTCAAAAGCATGTTGTTGAGCATGATTCCCATTAAAATTAGTTTTGCATGCATTATATGGTTTAGAGGCCATGATGTTTTGGGAAACTAAGGTAGACACTATAATATAAATTTGTGTGTCCAAGAAAACTCCTCAAGTGAGATTACATAGATAATTCCTATCTTGAATCAATTTGAATTTATGTAGATCTACATGTACTCTTATGTGTTCAATGAAATATCCTAGGTGTTGTATATGTGTTACACTAAATGTAAAATTTTCTTAACATGATTACACTATGTTTTTATAAGGTTTCTAATACCCATGAGATGTATTCGACATGATCCTGCCAAGTATTACTAAATATGATAATGTCATCCAAGTAGATGATGAAAGAGTAGTTGAAGGTGGTCTTAAGTAGATCATCCATTAAGTACATGAATTTTGTTTGTTCATAGGTCAAGAAAAAATAAATAACTAATAGTTTTTATAATCCTTCCCCATGTCTTTAAAGTTATCTTCTAGCTATCTTTAAGATGGACTAGAACATGAGGATAACATAAATTTAGGTTGATCTTGGTGAAGTATTGTGTTCTTTAGAGTTATAATAAGACATTATCGGTACATGGAAACTGATATTAGTTATTGAATATGATATTATTGAGTACAATATAGTTTATGCATGGTTTATTAGGTGTAAGGAATATCATCCTCTTACAAGTATAAGAGCTAAGTTTGATATTTCCCTAATGGAGGAGATATAGTATTTTTATTGGACTTTGTCATTTTACAATAGCAATGTGTGGTATGTTGGCCTGTTTGGAAGAGGAGATCCAAGAACCAAACATATGTGATGTTATACTATGTGGCATGTTGTAATACCTTATAGCTCTATGAGTACTTAATTTTTACACTTCAATAATTTTTCAAGTTACAAATTTTGTAATGATGTTTAAAAAATACATGTTACCAATGCCTACTTTCTCTCCTGTGAATGTGACTTTAGGTGGACCATGAGAAACATCAACTTTTGTATATGTGAGATGAGTTTACAAAAAAATTTCATTTATACCAAAGTGATTTCAATAATTTTTGATGACTCAAATAAGTTTGAAAACCAATATTTTTTTTCAAACAATCCATCATTGTAGCCTATTTTGATGTGTAACATCAACTTTAGATAAGTATTTCTCCCTATATGTAAGTGATATACCTCCATAGGTGTGATGTCACACATAAAACTATCCTCTATTCGATTTACTTTTTACTAGAAACTACATAAGCATTAGACCTATATATCCTTTCTTGACTAGATCCATCCAAGTGGATACAAGAAAGGATGCAAAATATTAGGAAGGGAAAAGAATTGTACCATACCTTGAGAAATGGTATTATTTTGAATCCCATTGTCAATGATGAAATGGATAGACATCATCTGAAAGAGACACTCACATTCCTCTAAATCATTTGTGGAATTAGTTCCATCATTCAAACAAAACTATCTAGATCAATGTCATCATTTGTGTGGGACATGCCATAGAATTTTCAATCAATGATTATTTTGTGTGACATTTAAAATCATTCTAGGTGTTTGAGTGATTTTGATGATACTACTTGTCACTCAATATATTCTTTTACTTTTTCGAGTGAGAAGGTATAACAACCTTCTAATTTTTTGCACAACCTTCTCGTGCTTCTTATTTCTATGCAAAGCATTCTTCTTTTTTTGGGGGTGTTGATATGGGGCATTATACGGGGAAATATTATGTATGCCACTAGATGAATATATGATGTTATAAATCATATTTAGTTTTTCTTCTATGTTTGTGAAATAACAAAATTATTCACACAAATATTTAGAAGACAAGAACTCCTTCTTGGTGCATATATTTGGTGAATGTACATTGAAGTACTTTTGTACATTATGTTTCTCCTTTAGGTATTCACACAAGTGTTAAATGTGGTAATGGGACTCATTGGTGTAGTATTTCATGTACTTATCCTTTCATTGTTGTAACTAATAAAAATGCATCTATTCATCCTCGTTATGTCTCGTGGATAGTAATCCTTTTGAATAACATTTGAAAAACCATCCCAAGTAAAAATTGAACCAAAATATCTTCCACATTATGAATTAATTATATATCACTAGTTAGGCAAGTTGTAGGCACCTAAATTTTGTAACTTATCGTTTAGCAATGAAAGGTTTGGATTTGTTTTTATACTATAAATTATGCTCACATTGTAATCTAAATTGACATATATTTATCCCTTCCATATGACTTGATAAAATATATGTACTTATCATCACTCACTCACCAATTTGAAATTATCCAAAGCATTACTTTACTCTCATGCATCTTTCCCAAAATCTCTTTGTCATCATTAAATTCTTGTATAGAACTATATAGTGTTAGAACAAGTCGTATTAAAATATGGGTTGACCTATAGGGTCTCATAACTTTCTCTATAATGACTCTTTTCTCAATTTTATATTCATTTATGGGTCATTCATCTCCCATAGGATGATATTAATGTGACATCTAACTTATGGAATTTGAAACAAGCAATTATAATTCACCATTTGAACTCACATGGAACTCTCAAGAGAATACATTGTAAATTACATTCCTAAAACATGCAAGGATCTCTAGATATTATAAAAGAAGTTGCACATCCTTTAGAGTATCTCGTTTAATCCTAAATTATATCTCTAAATTTTATTTAATTAGGTGTATGAGAGATTAGAGTTTCTTACTTGATTTAAGAAGGATATAACAATATAAGAACTAATCAAATTTATAACGTAGATTAGATAATAAATATTATAACACACCACTTAACCTAACATGCATTTGAAATCACAAGATAGAGGTATATATCCACTTAGCTTTCCACATCTGATTTCAAGAAATATTTGGGATTGTACAACACAAAAAATAAGAGAACTAAATATGTGAAACCCTCACAAGGCGGTCCGGAACTAGAAATCTACCTAGGTCAAAATTATACACATGGTTAGGACCGTACTATATAGTCTATGAAATTTTGTACGGTCATGAACCTACTCTAAGATGGATCCTGTAATTTTTGGGTTGTTCTCTCTTCTAATATTGTTTCTCACTATCAAACCCTAACCTTTGAATATGCATCAAAGCTCTCTGTGTGAATTGATCATCCCTTCAAACCCTATAAATGGATGAAGATTCTTACAAAATAAACATTAGAAGGGTTGAGGGAATCCCATGTACCACTCATGTTGGTACTACGTTTAAAAGGATTCAAGCCACACATCTTTCTCTACCTAACTCGTGATATCTAGATAGATCAATCAGATTTGTAATTACTTTGACCATGCTTTCTTTAAATTATATCTTACTAAAATACTTGGAGAGAGAATGTTTGGATGTTTGTAGATGAGAGAGATGGATTCCTTGATCTATTTTTGAGCTTCAAACCTAATGCGGGTGCTTTGCGAATGACTTGTAGATATACAATTTTGAGATTTAGGGAGTTGGGGATGATTTTTACAAGTGTATAAAGTGAGTGTTGTAGTGTATTTCCTTAGGGGTTTTTGGTTAGTACATAAAGCGGTGTTTACTTACTTATATAGGGTTCCATAGATGATTTATCTAAGAAAGGATGACCTAGAGGAAGTATAAGACCCAAATAAATATTTAATTTTGAAAGTGTTGTTGGAAGACATGTCAGTCCAAAGCCATATAAAAGGGTTAGGGCCATATAATATGGTCATGAAAAGACTATACGGTCTTGGAAAAGAGAAATGAACATGATAAATGAGGTTTGGAGCTGGTGAGTTGATGTTTCTCTATAGATTTTATGCATTGTGTTCTTAGAGTTTGTCGACATGTCAATGTGCAAGGATAAACAAGCTAAACACTATACCTCATGAAGTGCTAAGTGGGAAAGGATAAATTTTGTTTTTCATAGTAAGAGTGTGTAGTTAAGTCAATTTTTCTAAATTGTGATTTACCAAATTTTAGTGTCTACATTTTCTCCCCTTTTAAGTATGAAATTAAAAAATGTATACTTAAAGGAAATTGTACTTGAGTGTGTAAACACACTTATACTTTTATCAAATGCTTGTTTTATAGTTGTATTGTTGTGCTTGGTGTTGGAAAACTCCTCGATGATACCTAAAATATAGAGAGTATTCAATGTCCAAGATAGATAATCGGCCATAACTCAAATAGAATTTGTAACAAAGAAGATTTACATTTGCATATATGTAAAGTGAAAAACATGTACATAAGGAAGGAATGCACCCGTTTGTTCATGATTTTATTATGATTGGATAATTTTATTATTTAACTTCATTGAAGTATTGGGGGTGATCATTCCCCAATAAATTCTAAGGAGAAACCAAAGTGTTAGGTGCATGCACCCCAACACAGAAATTTGTAAATAGAATGAAGAAGAAAGAGGTAAAAATGCACCCATGTCAAAGGAAGAATATTGTATATCAAAGTTATTCAATAACTCTAATATATTCCCATTACATTGATACACACAAAGTTATTACATACTTTGTTTCCTTCCATAACCCCGTGTATGACACCCTCGCATCTGGATCTAGACCCAGTTTTGCAAATAGTGACATATAGTATAAAAGAAAATTGGTGCCCCACAAAAATCTCCCCATATGTTGAAAAAATGAGTATGTGCTGAAACAAACTCTTGAAATATGATGAAAATATGCTAACAATGTTGACCAAGGAAGGAGACTCATGTCCCCAAGTTTCTTGAAACTAAAACTAAGTGTTGATTGTAGAGAAGGAATGAATGATTTCATGCCCTTGATCGATCTGAAATGTGAAAATTTGTAGAGAAATTGTTTGTATTGGTGAAAATATGAAAATTCTATCATATTTTTTTGAACTTGACCCGATCAAAAATATATGGGGAGCAAGACCGTATTTTACAATTTTGACCTAGTTGTACAGTTTTGAACATGTGTTGAGTTTGCCAAAACTCTATTGGTAATAACATTTACGGGTTCTGTACACTCTTTCTACCCGCATCTTCCCCCATAATTATATTTGTATCTATTGAAAGTGTAAAATAAACCCATATATATGCCCCCTTTTGAGGCATGTGCAAAAACCATGTTTGAGCATGTGGCTCAAAAGAAATAGGTGTGAAATATTGAAGAAAATGTATGAGAAGATTTGTAGAGTGATGAAGAGATAACCACCTTGGAGAACCTATACCTGCAAAAGGAAATGTTTTTGCACATGGCATGTAATAAAAAAATTATAGCAATAAGAAATGATAGTAGTAATAAAAATAACTGGTAGAAACAACACATGTATAAAAACACAAACAACATCTATGTGGTCAATGTGCAAATAGTTTCATACAAGAGCATACAAATGGATTTTGAGGCCTACATATATAGGACACCCACGGTGTCACAAGACAATTAGGGCCCATAGGATGGAAAACATGAACAAGAAATATGTAAACAAGATAGGTATGATGCCACAAACATGGGACACCTATAGTTTCATAAGACAATCAAGGCACATATTCCATAAGAAAGGAGAATAATCAAGCAAAAACACATACATAAACATCTATACATGAAATAAATATGTTAAAACACGATGATATGATGTGGTAACCAAAATATGTGAAATAAATGATGTCGACGTTACATAAGACACATGTGCTAGTCCAGTTAATATGAAAAATAAAAAGTACGAACATAGATAATTGAGCATAAATGAGGGAGTTTAATATGAACTATAATAGAACAATAACACCTATTAAATGTGGAGGAGTTACCCCCAAATGATGTGAATGTAAGGAGGCATTATGGATCCTATAAACATGTAAAAAATTGTGTGTCATGCATCCAACTCAATATACCAAGTGAATGCATGTGTGTAAAGAAATTTAAAACATGTTATTTATTAAACCAAAGTAACCAAAAACATATATAATTTGAAGTATGAATAACACAAGTAATATGCATAGGTCTTGGTTTTGTATTTTTGTATTGTCACAATGTATAGATATGTAGAAAAGAGGTTAGTAGAAAGAGAGCTATCCAATGAGAGCCTTCATAGGAGGTGGAGAAAAGGTTGCAAAAGATTCAGTGGGATCATCACATTCAATTGCACTTATATTAATAAGATCTTGTATAACATGTCAAATATTGTCACATTGATTAGTAAGGTGCCCAATGCAACCATGATAATCACAATAAGCATTAACATTGAAACTTGTACATCAAGTCTTGCACACATCAATCTCAAATGGTGGAGGGAGAGACACAAGATTAGACTCAAGTAATTATGGAAGTATAATGTGTGGAGCATAAGGTGAACATGTAAATTTCCTTTTTGTATGTTGTGCAAAAGTAGAGACATCAACAAAATTCTCACTTGGGGTTCTATATTTTTCCATTTGTGTTGCTTTATTCTTTGTAGCTAGATGTCAATAAATTTGTAGTGCTTTGAATGAAATAGTGTTCTCTTCTTTACCAATAGGCTCGAAACTATGTAAATGATCATGAGGGTATTTATAGGCACTATTGTGCATGTTTCCCCATAGGAAATTTTAGAGGTAGACTTATGACTTAGCCTATAGTTTCTCGTGTATGTAGAGATCCACAGATCATTAAGTAATTCATCAATGCTTATTTTATGATAATATGTAATACATTATATTGTTCTAGTAACATGTGTGGAATCATTTGTATTGTTGTTGTAATTAGTATTGATAGGTGGATCATAATCTATCTCAAGTTGTTTTGAATGAGTATAGATATTTGTATAATCCATTATCATGTTGCCCCCGGATTGGGGTTATTTTTTCTTTAGAAGTTCTAATGCGCTTTGCAATTATTCATTCTTGATTGGTAATAATTCCATCGTAGGGTGCAAAATAGTATAATGTAATTTTTCTATTGAGGTTGGTGCTTCCAAAGGAAGTATTTCATTATTATTCTCTTGTTGAATAGGGTGATCTTGTATTATTGTGGAATTTACATCATTCGATATTGCATAATGTTCACTAGACATATATGGATCAACTTTAGGAACCTATCTAGAGTTGTAAATTGGAGATGAATGTGTAGGATAATGTTGTGTAGCATATGAAATAAGGACCTTACGCTCAAGTTTTTGTATTTTCATTATAAAGTATAGCAATCGTTATCACAATGTCCATTAGTTCCATGATAATTGCAAAATGGTTGACCTTTAAGTTTTGTAAGCCAATAAGGGTATTAATGAGTGGGTAACAAAGTGATAAACCAATTAATGAGTAAATCAGATAGAATATTGTGTTGTTGAGCATGCTTTTCAAATCGAAGAGGTGTTCTCTATTGTATTACTTTAAGTTTTATAATTTTGGTTTAAGCTTACAATACAAAACATAATAAATTCTTCCTAATCATTTGTACGGGAGGCTACACATTAATAAGATTTAGATCTCATTTAAGATGGGAGTTCTTAATGACTACAAATCCTACATAATCTCCCTCAATCTAATATTAGTGAGTTGTTGAAACAACTAACATAATCACAATTGCACTTTCTTTATTATTCCCCATACAAAACCTTAAATATAACACAAATATATGTGTGTTTATAATGTATGCACTAATACATTATTACTAACATTCTCCTAGTGCAAACATGGAAGAAAAATTCACACTTCCAATAACAATATGCATGCCACTTGTGACACACCCATTCTCGTGGCTCATGACCTTGATACAAATGAAAGGAACTATATCATCAACCTTCCATGGTTTTCTATAGGTTTACCAAAAACTTGAACATGAATAGGAACCCATCAATTATTCACCTCATGTGCTTTTCTAGATTTCCACGAATCTTTTCAAGATCCATGATTAGCATCACTACGTGATTTTGTTCTCCACTATGTTTTTTCATGAGGGGTTACATCATAAAATGAAGCTCACTTATTACAAATACAAACAGGAATACTAGATCTGTTCTTATTTTCTAGCACACGAACTAGGGACTCGAAATTGAAACATACGGAAACCAAACACACAACAAAAAAATAAACTTCCACCGGTGTTCAATGTGGCCCCATCATTGGTGATTGACGAGAGGATGTTGATTGTCCTCCATTCTCTTGTGCCTCCTTTCTCTAGTGTGGTGCTACTTAGTTACTCACTATCTTTGTAATAACGTAAATCATTTTAAGGAGAGATAACCCCAACCACCCCCTCACCCCCAAATTTTAACAAATTGAATGAACATCGGATTCCACCAAAAATGTGTTCATAAGGCAATTTTTTACAACTTTTACGATGACCCCTTTTTTATGACAATTACTAATATAATGAATTTTTGGACTTTGACAATTGACTCGTAATAACTAATGATGACACAATTGACTTTTGATAATGGCTAGAGACATATAAAAACTACTTATAAATTCCAATTAAAGATCGGAATTAAAAAACTGAGAAAAATATTATAATCTCAATTACTCATAATGACATGCAAATACGAAACTCTTATTTGAAATAATACTAAAACAAACTATATTAAGACGATAAAACCGATTGCCAATCTTAAAGAACTATGAATATTAAGATATGGCTCTTTCATCATCAAATATCCGAAGGAAATCTATGTACCACTCAAAATTTGTAACTCGATTATCATTTTTGACAATTCATGTGCGTAGCATGTTTGGATTTTGATGAAATATATATGGTTTTGAGACGGGGTGGGTAAGAATAAAAATATGTGTCTAATGACATAATGAATGGAGATCTGGGGTAACTTTTATGTGGATTGAATTTGGAAGTAGTTCCATCTAACTGCAACGAGTAACATACAAGAGTAGACCAGAGAAAACTCGAGCATGAAGATCAAGGTATACACTTGTTAGTTGTAAGCACTTACTACTCTGTGCATGGAGTTATCGATGCTTTGATAGCACTTTCTACTTGCCTTTGAAAATATCCAAGTGCGAACTTGTGTGAAGCCAGGAATGACGTTATCAAAGATAAAAGAATTGCTTGCAAACTAAGTAAGAATAGAGACAAGTGCACTAAAAAAAAATCAGGGATAGGGAGGCATCAATATCCAGGAAGAGTAGAACAAACAATATCAAAATTGAGCAATGACCATTCTTAAAATCCTTGAAGCTATTCGACCAAGAAAAAATGAATGCAACCAAAGTATACTTTCAATGCAATGCCAGAATAAAGCAGATCCACCCTCAACTCCACTGTGAAATCAACATGAGTTTTTTTAGTGCATGCTAAGGTAATATAGAGTTAAAATGTAGATAGATGTGTAGCTATAGATTTGAAGATTCTTAGAATCTCAAATAATATGATACACAAAGATTTCTAAATAATTGAAATGAATATTCCTAATATTTACTTAACTACTAAAATAGAAAGAAGGTCATACGCAGAGCTCCCATCTACAACAGAAAAATAGAAGTATATATGCCCCAATAAATTAATTAAACTCCCGTCAGAGGCTTTATTTGATGTCCTTGCTTTGATACCAAATGTTAATTTTGGTTTGATCTTATAATACAAAACACAATAAATTTCTCATAATCATTCATAAGGAGACTATACATTTATAAGCTTTAGATCTCCTTTAACATGGGAGTTATCAATAACTAAAAATACTTATACATAATCTCCCTTAATCTAATGTTAGTGAGTTGTTGAAACAACTCACATAACCACAATTTCACTTGTTTTATTATTCTCCATACACAACCTTAAATATAACATACATTTATGCATGTTTATAATGTACGCACTAATACTTTATTCTTAATAGACTTCACTTGCATGGGCACATGTATCATGCATGATGTGCATATAACATTGCTTCTTAGTGGTCTTAGAACTAGGTTGATCATGAGGTATAAAGATGTGATGAATATGGGTATTGGAATTATCCTTCAAGTGTTGTATCTCACACTTGAGAGATGTGATCTTGGTATTCATAGCTTGAAATTTATCTTGAAAAACATGGTGTAAAGATTGAATAGATTCTAAAATAGCCTTATGAAATGTGTTATCATTATTAATAGAAGGATTTGAAATACGTCACAAAATTGAATCTACAGGGGAAGGTGTTGTGGTAAAGGGAAGAATCATTTCTTGTGTTATTTTTGTGAGAGTAGTTCTAGATATGCGATGACATTGAAGAAAATAATATAAGGAGACTTGAGAATGAGCCATGATGGGATAAAAAAATGATAGAGAGAACTTCAAATAGATAGAAAATAATAATGACGACATATGGAGGGTCGACAATCAAGAGACCATAGGAATAAGAACCAGAAAGTGATGTTAAGCAAAAAGCGACCATCATGAAAATAATGAAGGTATCATATCTTGAAATAGAATTTTAATTTTACAAAATAAAAAGAGGTATTTTAAAATCTAATTATGTGAACTAAAACCTCCAGTGATTTTTCCAAAAGTGTGTATTTTTTATTATGCCCTAATTACTCAAAATAGAAATTTTAGATTTATGAAAAGTGTGCTAAAATGAGGGGAAAATGGTTTTTGTTAAATACATCAAAATAAACAATAACCTCAAATGAATTTGAAAATAGAGTTGTTATGCTCTAGATATGGAACGAAATGTGACTTGGCAATTAGGAGCCCTAAAAAGTGATGCAACGGGCAAAATCAACCATGAAATCATAGGAAAATTTGTGTAAATTGGGTTTAGGGCTGACTATACATTGCAAATATGGAAAACGGTGTGATTAGGGCTTGGAGATCAACATGCCTAATGCACAAGGAATTGATCCTAGATTAGGTTAAGGATTCGATCAAAAGTGTGTTCACCAAAATGTTTAACCCTAAATTAAATATCTAATGTTGATTTAATCGGGTGTATGAGAGATTAGAGTTGTTTACTCATTTAAGAAGGATATAAAATATAAGAACTAATAAAATTTACAACTCAGATCAAATAAGAAAGATTACAACACACCACTTAACCTAACATGTAATTATTTGAAAACATAGAGGTCTAAGTGCACTTAGCTTGCACAAATTATTTCTAGAAAGACTTAGGATTGTGCAACACGTAAACTAGGAGAATTGAACACTGGGAATCCCTTGCAAAAATATATTAGAACTAGAAATTTTCCTAGGTTAGAAGCATGTCTGCACAATATAGTCGAGAACCTTATTATATAAATGGGACCTTACGTATGGTCTCGGACCTAATTTGAGATGGCTTCTACACCTTTTGGGTTGTTCACTCTTCTAATCTTGTTTGTTGTTGTCAAACCTTAACCTTCACACATGCAACAAATCTCTTTGTGTGGTCGATCATAATTTCAAACCCTAGCCATGGATGAAGAGTCCTACAAAACAAACATTGGGATAGTTGTGGGCACCTCGTACTACTACCGATGTTGGCACTACTTCGAAGAGGCCTCAAATTACACGTCATTATCCACCTAACATGTGATATATGGATAGATCAATCATATCTTCTTCAACGTGTAAATATGCTTCTAATGCTTCTCGTGGTTTTGTAAAGGTATTTTGTGACAATACATGCCTAAAAGGTATTAAGATCCCCCATTTGTGCTATAATTTCAACTTAATAAATAAATTTTCCATAATTGTGTTATTAAGGCTAGGCATGCAAAGAAGGATTGATGATCTCTTTGAGACAAGAAGAACAAACAAGAAGACACCAAGGAGGAGAATGTGGCAGTAAGTAATGTTTTTCAAGATGCATTAATTCTCTCCTTGGATCATATTGTTGAATCTTGGGTTTTGGATTCGGGGATTCTTTCCATGCTACACCACATAGGAATTATTTTATTGATATGTTTAAGAGAATTTTGGACATGTTTATCTTTGTGATGATGAGTTTTGTAGCATAGCAAGAAAAGGACGTGTTCATGTCAATATGCATAATTGGAACACTTGGCTATTGAAGGATGTAAGACATGTGCTCAAGTTGAGATGAAATTTGGTATCCACGGGGAAGCTAAGAAGTGAAGGTTGTATGGTGACTTTTACAACAGACTCCTGAAAGGTGACCAAGGGTGCTCTTATGGTAGAAGAGGTAAGAAGTTTGGTACCTTGTATTTATATAATAGTATTGATTATTGTAATTTAGTTTTGCGAAACATATGTAACTTTGTGGCACTATAGGCTCGGTCACATGAGCCAAAAGGGCATGTAAATTTTGAAGGATAGATTACCTAGATTGAAAGAGATTGATTTAGATTTCTATGAAGATTATGTGTACACAAAAACATAAAAGGGTAAATTTTCTCAAGGTTAGACCTACAAGAAAGGAGAATAAGTTGGAGTTGGTTCATTTAGATGTATGGGGGCCGACTTAGGTATCTTCTATTGGTGGTTCATCTTATTATGTCACTTTTATTGATGATGCAACTAGGAAATTTTGGGTGTATGACATTAGGAGAAAATATGATGTGTTTGATACATTTAAAATATGGAAAGCCTTGGTTGAGAATGAAACAAGTCTCAAGTTAA
This sequence comes from Taxus wallichiana var. yunnanensis, assembly GCA_018340775.1. NCBI lineage: Eukaryota > Viridiplantae > Streptophyta > Pinopsida > Cupressales > Taxaceae > Taxus > Taxus wallichiana. The sequence continues at coordinate 171,911,454 of CM031240.1, forward strand.
AATTTCTCGAGTCAGATAATGGAGGAGAATATTGCAGCAATGCATTTATTGATTATTTTTCTAGGAATGGAATCCACATAAAGAGGAAAGTTCCGGGAACTTCACAACGAGAATGGAGTTTCGGAAAGAATGAACAGGAATATCATGGAGCATACTAGGAACATGAGGTTGCATGCGAGGATTCCCCTTGATTTTGGGTAGAAGTAGTGATCAAAATTATATATCGATCAATAGAGGACCTTCAAATGCCTTGGATGGAGGCATACTTGAGGAAGCTTGGTTTGGTAAGAAGGTTGATTATTCCTTTCTTAGAGTATTTGGTTGTGAATCCTTTGTTCATATTGATAAAGATGATAGGACCAATTTAGAGGCTAAATCTTAAAAAATGCACCTTTGTTGGTTATGGTGTGGATGAATTTGGTTTTCAGATTTTTAGCCTTAAGGGATAAAAAATATTCTAGTCTAGGGATGTGGTATTTAATGAAAAATTCATGTATAAACAATAGTTGCTGCAACATCGAGAGAGGGGAATCCATAAAAGAGTACAAAGTGTTGGAGGACGTTACAAAGAAACTAGTTCCATTGCAACTTATTCGGGAACCTACTCCACAGGAACCCCAAACTCCTATGGTGAGGAGGTATTCTAGGGTAAGGAGGGAATTTGATGTTTTTCTCCATCTGTTAATTATCTATTACTCACTAAAAATGGAGAGCCAAATTGCTTTGAGGAAGCAATGCAGGTAGATGCCAGGAAGAAGTGGGAGCAAGCCATGGATGAGGAGCATCAATCTCTCATGGAAAATTAGACTTGGGATTTAGTATACCTACCCGAAGGTAAGAGAGCATTGTAGAACAAATGGGTGTATAGAGTAAAAGAGGAGGATGGAGGTACAAAAAGGTACAAGGCCCGGTTGGTGGTCAAGGGGTTTGCACAAAAGAAGGGTATTGATTTCGATGAGATTTTTCTCTAGTAGTGAAGATGAATTTTATTAGAATTGTTCTTGGGATAGTGGTAGTGGAAGACTTGCACTTAGAGCAATTGGATGTGAAGATTGTGTTCCTTCATGGTGATTTGGAGGAGAACTTATACATGGAGTAGACATATGGATATGAGGTCACATGGAAGGAGAACATGGTGTGCAAACTAAAGAAGAGCTTGTATGGCCTGAAACAAGCTCCACGATAGTGGTACAAGAAATTTGACAGTTTTATGATGGAGCAAGGATACTCCAGGTGTCATTCATACAATTATGTATATATCAAGAAGTTTAACTATGGAACTTAGATTAGCATGTGTCTATATCTAGATGACATGTTGGTAGCAAGTAAAATATATATGAAATAAAGGTACTCAAGGAACAATTTAGTGATTCTTTTCTTTATGAAGGATTTGGAGGTAGAAAAAAATCCTTGGTATGAGATTATCTCGGGATAGGAAGGAACAAATTCTAACTTTATCTTAGGAAGAGTACATTAAGAAGGTCTTGGAGAGATTTAGTATGCAGGATGATAAAGTGGTTGGGACTCCTTTGGTAGTCCATTTCAAGTTATCAAAGGAGTAGTGTCCTTCGAGGTTATAATGATTTTGTAATCCATTTCAAGTTTAATTCAATTTAGCTTAAAATTTTAATCTAGTATAAATTAAATTAAGGGGGAATTAATTTTGTTAGGTCACCTTTGTAGGTTATAATGATTTTGTAATCCATGATTATTGTAATCGCTCATATTATTGCTTTCGGGTTAATGAGTGCGTCCACCACAACCTTGCGGGAAGGGAGTTTTCTTTTGTGGTGTGAGGTGTTATTTCTCATGGAATTTATTTTTCCATTTTCTCTTGTTTACGACATTATTGTGCTTATTACGGTGTTGTTTCACTTGTGCACATTGAAAATTATTGTGGCCTCCACTCTTGTGCAGATTTCTATAATTGTAAGGTAAGTGGCCAATTATTTCACACCACATGAACACACCAAACTATAATCAAAAACTAATTATAAAGTTCCACAAATATGGGGGTAAAACTATTGTTCGGGGTGTGTGTGTCCTTTTCTTTTCTACATTTTCATTCTCTTTCCTTACGATGGATGCTACTCATGTTCATTTTCTCACACTGTTTAAATTTCATGCATGGAAATCCAAATTGATGATTATTGGTGGTGCAAATCAACTTGCAACAATTAATATGTTGTACATTGAGTTACATTCATTTAATTATCAAACCAGGAGTGTAGACTTGAAATATTTCTTATGTTGTATACACAGTTATAGTGATATAAGAGGTTGGAAAGGAAATAACTGTCACATAACAATGTTGAAAGTAAAATAAAACTTAAACTTGAAAATGAACTATTGCTAAATGTTATCACTAAAACAAAGTTGTAGATTCAAAAAGTAGATTGTTCCTAAGTAAATATGCATGAAATAAAACAATGGAGGGGATTTAGCAGACCTCAAGTGGGCCCTGACTTGGGTGTTAATCCCTTCTTTACTTTGTAACTAAAAACTAAATAATAGAACTCATATTTCTTTATTGATTTGCAGAAAACATTACATCTAGGAACAAAAGATCAGATTGATCTTTTTCTCTAATTCCCAATCTGACTTACTAACTTTCTTACTTCTGACTACTTCTTATTATCCACAAGGCACCATCCCTTTCCTTTATATCCTATCATTTACAACATGTGAGAGGAAGAAGAATACAACAAGGATTCTTCAACATAACAAGTGAGAGATTTGACACATGTTCAACTAACAATCAATTCTTCATGAAACACACAACAAGTGTTCAACTAATCAATCAGTTCTACACTAGTTCTTAATCAATGACCAAATCAATGTTTGATTTGTTTCCCAGTTTTCCACGTTCTTGTTGTAACTACTTCTCCAATGGCACATAAGGACTTGAGTGCCATAACTTCATGTTTCAAAATATCTTCATAAATGCAGGATCTTTTTGTGAATGATTTCCTTATCTTTGCAGAGATAAGTTGCTTTTGCAAACAAGTTCTTTGGTTGTGGATGAGTTGTTGCAGAAAATTTCCTTTGTTGCATATGGAAAATTTCTTACAACCAAGAGTGGCATCAACACATATAATCATCCAAACAATTTATTGGAATAACAAGAATAAATGCACACATAATATCACAAAATAAAGACAATTAGATATAACTATATCAATTATACATTATGCTAAAAGTTCATGATTATAATAATAATGTTCAGCGGTGTACTTAGGAAATACATGGACATGGCTACAACGGTCTTATCAAAAATACAAAAGATGATTTTTTATGAAAGAATTTTATATATCTCATCAATTACACTATGAGGTAAAGGGTTGTACCGCATCACTATGGGAGTGGAGAATGAACCAACAGTGAACCTAAGAAATCTAAATGGTTCAAAAAATGTGACAAAGCCTCATGTCTTCTTTGTATGTTTTTTATCCTGACCTTCTCTTTCACATTTAGTCTTGCACAACACCTAATGGATCCTGGAAAAATGTAGATGGATTGTTTGTAAAACAAGATGACATGAGAGCTCATGAGTTAGAGAACGAACTCCTAGGGTTGACTCCTAGTAACTCTGATAACCTACAAGCCTTCTCTGAATTTGTCCACACGAGATTGTTGTTGAAAGAATGTGGAGCTAATAAAAAGGATGTCCAACTGGTTTTATCCATTCTTTTTAATCTTGGATGTAAATACTATGTCTTTGTTTCTACCTTTCATGCCACGAAATAAGCTTCAGGGACTATTTGGAAGATGCCCTCATTTGACAACTTTTATGCCTAACTCATTTGAGAATTAGATAAGTTAATCCAACTGGGTGCAATCAAATCCAAGTCACATGCCTTAGTAAAAAGTAATGGTAAAGGAAATGAGAAGAAACATGTTAAGAAGTCAAAGAAAAAGGACCAACCTAAGAAAGAAGATAATTCCACCCAATCCAAATCCAACACAAGTACTTCTTCCTCTACTTTTGAATCTAAACCAAATAAGGAGAAGTTCAAGTTCTATTATTGCAAGAAGTCAAGACATGAAGAGCATCAATGCATGATAAAAAAATGACCACCTAACTCATTTACTTGGGAAGAATAATGGTCTTGAGTATTTCAAACAAAATGCTCAGAAACCCAAGTCTTCTAAAGTAAAGGAAAATAAGTATGAGAAGAATAAAGGAAAATCTCTAGTAGCTAGAGCAGCTCCTTCATTGACATCGTTATACACAACCACATGGGTTCCTCACACATTAAGTTTTCCGACATAAAACCTTATAACATGTCCCAAATCACTTTGGGTGATGACACATCTATCACAATGGTTGGTAGTGGATCAGTGGAAGTTAATAGTGGAACCTTTAATGATGTCTTTAGTGTTCCCCAACTTTCCACCAACCTATTATCAGTCTACCAAATCACCCATATTGGTCGAGGGATCGTGTGGAATTCAACACTAACTCGGTGATCATTAGAGAGCTACACAGTGAGTCTACGGTGATGAGGGAAAGACATATCACCGGGCTTGGTTATACATCTTTTCCCACTTTGTTCCTGACTCTTCTCCCACCGCCTTACTAACCCATGTTGATGATGTTCTAGTAGGCTATGACATGAACGGTTTGGCCATTCAAACTATCGTTACATTGAGCAATTGAGAAAAGATGAGATGGTCAACGGATTTCCTCATGTCATTTCTTGAAGGGTCTTTTTGAGGGTTGTGCCCTTAAGAAGAACCTCCAAGAGAAATTTGGAAAGGGAAAATCTTAGAGATCTACTCATACCTTAGAGCTTAGCCATAATAACATCTCTAGCCCTCTTCTGTCTCCTTCGTTTACTAGATCTCAATACCTACTTACCTTCATAGATGACTTTTCACGGTATACATGGGTTTACTTTCTCAAATAGAAATATGAATTTTCAATTATTTTCAGAACTTTAAAGCTCTTGTTGAGAAACAAGTTGAAAGGTCTATTGAGGTTCTTAGAACTGAAAATGGAGGTAAGTACATGAGCAATAAGCTTGACCAATTTTATACCTCCAAAGTAATTTTTTTGTAGCGTACAATTTCTTATAGTCCTTCACAAAATGGAGTTGCAAAAAGGAAGAATAAAACCCTTAAGGAGATGGCCAACTATATGATCCAATCCAAATCCCTTCCATTACAAGTATTGGGAAGAAGCCATGAATTGTGCTTGCTACATTCATAACCACATTCAACACATAGTAGTGTAAGGGATGACACCCTTTGAGGGTTGGTATGGATGTAAACATAATGTTAGGCACTTTTGTGTCTTTGGTTCAACTGTCATGGCTCGAATACCCAAGAAGAAATGCAAGGCCTTGGAACCAAAATCCAAACCTATATCTTTGTTAGGTATCTTGAAGGTGTGAAGGCTTATAGAATTTTGAACCCCTCACTCATGAGCTCTATATTGAGAGAAGTATGAAATTCGAAGAGAATATTTTTGCTTCCACTTCTCCACATGCAGAGGTTACTTTTCCCCTCTCTAACCATGATTCAAACTCTTGTGACGATCTTGTTGATCATGAGCCTCCCGCTCCTGATCCTCCCACTCCTCCATCTACTGATTTTTATAGTAGTGATGACGAGGACTATTTCCCCTCTCACTCGAGTGATGATTCAACAGATTTTGAGCCCGACTCTCCTCCTGGTCCTCATTGGGCTAGAAAGACCTTGCAGAGTGTTGGTGATTGGATAGGGGATCATTCAGATGAGAGAAAACTCATTTAGATTTTGCTAGGCCCTATGCCTTCTTCACCTATGCTTCCAATCCACACGGTCTTTTAGGGAGGATAATGGGATTCTACAATGGAAGATGAATATTCCTCTCTCATGAAGAATCATACTTGGGATCTCGTCGCTCTTCCAAAGAGAATAAAAATGGTTCGGTGTAGGTGGATATATCAAACCAAATATGGTGTCGATGGGAATATTGAAAAGTACAAGGTGTGAATCGTAGCTAAGGATTTCTCCTAGGTTCTTAGGGTTGATTATTGTGAGACCTTTTCTCTCGCTACCAAGATGATTTCTATTCGAATGACCCTATCCATAATTATCGCTAACAGATGAGATGTCCACCAAATGGACGTTAAGAGTGTCTTCCTTTATGGTGACCTAGAGGAAGAATTCTTTATGGAATATACATCAGGTTATGTCCAAGATTCCTCCCTGGTTTGTAGACTTATGAAGTCCATCTACGGCCTTAAACAAGCCCCTTGAGCTTGGTATGCCAAGATGGACCCCTTTCTTCTCAATTCTAGGTTCATCAGGTGTCACTCTAACCCAAATGTTTACATCTTGCGATAAAACGAGTCTATGCTTATCTTAGTTATGTATGTCGATGAATTGTTGAATACGGGCAACTCTTCCTCGATCATTGATTATGTCAAGATTGCTATTGTCTCCGAAAACCGCTTTTCGTTTTCCAAGTTAAATTCAAAATTTCAAGCTCTCACCCTCCTAAAGTATTTAAGCCAAGTTGAAAGTTCGAAGAAATAGCAAAATTTGTGCCCTAGTGTTGTTTAAACCTCTGTTTTGCTTGTTTTGAGAAATTCTCCATCTCCCAGTCTGTGCACGTAATATCCTCTTTACAATCTCTTTTTTTATCGAAATTGTTCGATTTTTTCTATGGCCTAGGTCGTCAAATCATTTTTTTCCTCCATGCCTCCGGCTTGCAAAGGAAATTCAAAAATGGACTCAAAATGATGAAGTTCTCTTCCTCTGTGTATTTTTCCCATAGTCGGGAATGATGGGCGTTTTCTTCCTGTCAAATTTTAGCCCCATCATCCATGGGTACGTGGACATACCTAATTGGAAGCGGGTCGGTGGAGAAATTTGTGTTTTTGAGCCTCTTTGTAAAAAGGCAAAAATTTAAAAAGTGACCACGGCCCGGATCAGGTTATAAAGCTAAAAGTCAAATTTTGAGCCCGTAGATAAAAGTCAAAGTTAAAGCCCGCAGGAAAAGTCAAAGTTAAAGCCCGTAGGAAAAAGTCAAAGTGAAGCCCGCTATTGAAAAGTCAAAGCAGATGAGCGGGCCATTGGGGCACTTTTGGAAATTTAACCAAATTCCCAAAAGTGAAGTAAAAGTTCTAGAATGCTCTGTGGCTCTGCAAGAGTCTCGGGAACTGCTGTAGTTGAAAAGTCAAAGCGGAGGAGTGGAACGGTGGAGAACTTTGAGTTTTTGAGCCTTTTTCCAAAAAGGTTAAAATGTTGAGAAAAGGGCCGCGACCCCATTTCCAATCAAGAGGATGCCACGTGTCAAGAGTTCAATCGGAGCAGTGGGTCGGCGAAGGAATTTGAGTTTTGAGCCTTTTTCCAAAAAAGGGTAAAATGTTGTGAAAAGGGCGCGACTCCATTTCAATGAAACGTGCCATGTGCCTAAGTTGAAAAGTTGAAGCGGGGTGCGGGCCAATTTGTTCCAAATTTCCAAATCTCTAAAAAATCACAAAATGCAAAGGGCTTTCCCCGTACCCGCTCCAATCTCTTCCTACCACGTGGACGACCCAATTTCAAAGTTATAAGAGAAAATCAAACGGTCTGTATTCAAACTAACAAATCAAATGTAACGTTCACGTTGCAAGATCTAGTTTTTAACCCACCATGAGCATTTTCTTGCAATGAAGGAATTTGAAGAGGCGTAAATGATTTGTAAAGTTGTAACCATTTTGGCATGAGATATAATGGCTCCTCGGAGTCATTCCAGTAAGTGGCGATTGATTTCAAAAAGACCAGAGTGCTTTGTACCTGGAAAGACAGAAAATGCCATACTTCTTCTATTTTCCCTTCTCCTTAGAATTTCCTCTATTCTCAAAGCTCTGTACAAACTCTGTTTTAGCTTCAATAATAAAAGAAGGAATTTTTGCCTTTTTGATTGAGGGATTGATTGGTACCTTGTGACCAATGAATTCTATTCAATCTTGTAGCGTCTCCTGCGGATTTATTTTTCTTCTAACTATGAATGCATGTAAATGAAATTTCTAATTAATGTGTGTGGGCATCGATATTCTACTCAAAACATTAGTTTTCTTCTACCTCCATTTCCACTCCCCTTCCCTTTCCAAGATAAAGTTTCTTCTCTAGTGAGTCATTGCTAGCTTTGCCACGTGGTCGGTGGAGTCTTTGTGTTGGATCTCGGTCGAAAGGCCACCATTGAAATCCACCTTTTTGCATGCACCTACTAAGTCGCACCAGTTCAAGTCGAGGGACTTAGACTCCCATAGCATTGGCTTGAAACCCACAAATTTGTCCACAAGACAAATTTTCTCGCTAACGTTGCCCTAACGAACAATTTTTTCATGACCGACTTGGGTTGCTTCATTACTTTCTTGGGATTCAAATCACTTAGTCTTACTCGGGGATCATCATTATTCAACACAAATATGCCCTTGATTTTTTTGTTAGGTTTAACAAGGTTGATTGTAAGCCATATCCCACTCCCTTCCTTTCTAGAGTCAAGTTAGTAACCAATTTCTCCACTCCCTTAATTGATGGTACCCTTTATCAATTGGTATTATTTTGTGTTGTGGGATGGAGCCTCCTTCATCCTTCATTTCATCTATCTATTTAAGTAAAAAAATTCTAACAACACAACTCCCCTTTTTTTCCCCATATCGCAATCATACATATTCTTATATATTTTTATTGAACTTTTCCTGTTGCACTTATCTTCCATGGTTAAAGTATTATAGCGAACGCTTAAGGAACTAAATCCCCGCCTTAACCAAATAGAACATAGTTATTAACACGATTTTAAGTTCCCGGAATATTAGTTGTTTATTATAGTGGGGTTATGCCAAATATTTCGATCGAATCGTATACGTACATGCACTTATACGATCTCCCGTATACTTTGTTCCATGGTGAAACAAAACAGCCGGCGGTTTTGTTGAGACAGAAACAGCCTAAGGGACGAGAACAGAGCTTTCAACATTCCCGTTTAACTCTACAGGCTGCGAAAAATTCCCTGTAAAATTGTCCGTACAAGATACAGGTATGGCAAAAATAAGTACAATGCGGACAAATTACAGCTGCTTTTCTTAATATTCTCTGTATTTGCGACACCAGAATCCCGACAACATTTACGCCCGCTATAAATTCAAAATTAAAAAAACATAAGATAAGAAGATTCAGATCTGTTTGGCCTCTTTTATTGATACATAAGAAACCCTGATAGTTAATAATTATGCATCGGAAGCATCGTTTTCTAGATACACAGAATTTTGCCTCGGTTCCGGCTCACGAAATTTCTGTCATCTGAACAGGGATATGGTATTTACAGCACTCTCTGGTGTAGACTTGAATTTGACGGGTAAAATATTTGTAAAATTAAAATTTTGAGTAATTAATTATAGGAAATCGAGGTTAGTGTAGTATTATTGAGTTGTGAAGCTCTAACACAGGTGAACCTCTTATAACTTCTAAGTTGTTCAATCGAATTCTCAGTCTATTAAACTCGCAGGGCCGCAACTAATTCTTAACTAATTAAACTTACAGCAGATTCTCAATTAAATGAATCCACAACAGGATTAATTGAACCAACGTAAAACAATGACCGAAACCAAATTTCAAAAACTAATTTTTAATGACCGCCAAATTTAAAGCCTTCTCGGGCGGGTTGCCTGAAACCGCCATCCAGCTGGTTTTGTCAGTATTCACGTTCCGTATACGCCCATCGAGACGTGACATCACTTGAACGGATTGATTCAACGGAACGGGGAACTCTTAAACGGTTGCCCGTTGTTTTCTCGGGCACTGTGGATAATAGGCATTTGGAACCAGCTGTCAACTGTGTATTGAAGCCAGCTGTCAATTGTCAGTCCTTCGCGATGACGTGGATACATGACTTGGACTTTTTAGATGCGTAAGGATCTCGTCTCGAGGTAGGATTTTAAGAAACATATGCGGCTAATAATATCTTATGTGTATCTCGTATTAAATGGTTCAAAAGAAGGTGTCATTATTATTATTATTTATTTTCTAATGAAATAAAAGTGAATATTATTAAAAATTAGCAATCACATGTGTAGAATGCAATGTGAATGCTGAATGGTATATGTTATTTGATTTAGAGGGATAGTTATTATTTTTGTAGTTGATGTTGATAAGGGGTGTGATTGATTTTGTAAGTGTAGAAATATAGATGAACCACTTAATTTAAAGGTTCTCTCTACATTTCAAACTTGTTACAAATTCGTACATGAATACATTTGATACCATTTTCGATAGTTAATTATTTTTATAGTTGATGTGGTTTGTATTAATTTCGGGGTAATTGTGTTAGTGTTGCATCGGTTGTTTGGTTGGTCTTTTGTTGAAAAAACTTGTTTTGTACACTCGATAAGGCATGTGATTGATAGTGGTAGTGTAGGAATATAGATGAAACATTACATTGAAAGGTTGTATGTGTACATTTAATTTTGTTACAGATTTATACATATAAAGTTGCAAATCATATATCACAACATCAAATACATGAATACCTCTGTACACATAACAAGACATGTATACATTTGCAGTATTTATATCATGAATGGTAGCCTTTCGTGGGCATTTTTATTTCCGATAAACATGGATACACTTGATACCCATTGAACGACAATTCCGCTTTGGTTACAAGAAGTGTTGAGTAAAGCGGTAGTGGAGGTGCTATCAAAGTAGAGTGTATATTTATGATTGGTTGAGTGATAGTAGTATTGCTCCCTCCTCTCTTCTTGCTCCAAGTTAAATGAGGAGTATGGTGAGGGTAGATGAAGTCTATAATCCCAATAACATGTTGCAAAAGTAGTGCATAACCCCAACAAAAGATGGAGCATCAATGCGAAGTCCTTGTGAGGCTACAGGAGGAGCTGGAGAGGAAGAATTAGAAATGATATATTCATTTCAGCAAGTACAATATGATAGATAAGGTTAAAAGCAAGAACAAAGCACACAACATGAAACAAATATTTTTCCATTCGATAAAAGATTAAGGTTACAACAATGTTTTTATTTCAAATAACAACAAAACACCTCTGAAATGTCATTCGTGATCGTGTTGTAAGTTGTATGTTCATTTAATCTTTTAGATAAAGAAAAATTCGTTTAAAATATATTGTTTGCATGTCTTCATGTTTTATATCCATTTACTACTCTCAAGCGTTATTTACACTACGAGTCCTGGGGCTTTGGTTTGTTGTCCAAGTTTTTCAAGTAAACTCGCATTTATGTCAATTCTACAGGGTAGGTGGACATAGCTGATCTCTGCCCATAGTTTACTTACAAGCAACAATATGAATATATTGTCAATACAATCTTAAATTCAGTTCACAAGGTAATTAGTAATTGAAAAGAAAGAAACTAGATATGTTACTTTGTCAAACCATGCTTCTTGTTTCCTTGATCCATCTCTATCACAATGGCATACAGATGTAAGACTACCAAGAAAATATTGGACAACTAACAATTTCATGTTGCATAAACACCGTATTCACACTTGCTATAAAATCTTAATAAGCCTAGCACATAGTCATAAATTAGCCATAACCCTTTGAATTTTGATTTATATTATACACTTCAGCCTTGCATTTTTGAAAGAAAATTTGTACAATTTAAAGAAGAGTTTCAAAGCAAATTTAGCTACAATTTCTACAGATATTGCAAACAAGTTTGGAGTGGCTATTTTGGCATGATAAATCTACAGTATTTAGGAATCATTCTATGCATGATTGGTATATAAGAGCAAGAATTTGTTTGAAACTTTTAAGTTATATCTAAAAGGCTTGTGGCAGATGCTAATTTTGCACAGTTTGGAGTTGCCTTCGGGTTGTGTAATGCACTCATATTGAGCAATCTTAGTTGTTCTTTATTTTGTGTTTAAAGCATTTGCACTCATGTAAGGGAACATCAAGAAATCAAAAGTATTTAAGTTACATTTCATACTTTCTATTTGCATCAAGAAATCAACAACATCCATCTCAAAACCGGAAATTGTTTGCATCTGTTTGGGTTCAGTAATACTATTGTGCATAATCATAGCTATGTACCGTTCAAATCATCCAAAGGCATTTACAAAAGGCTATCAGTGCACTGAGGTCAACTCTCAATCGCAGGAGGACTTCTTTAGTTTGGAGTACAAGAGTCATTGAAGGGAAACCAATCTAGGTGGCTCTTCAGATTACACCTGATTGAGGCCATATTTACCTCTATGGCGAGATTTCCTATGGCAAAGGGTGGTGAGACAAACACCTCAAATGAATAAAATAATAGTGGAACCAATTGTAGAAAACCCAATGAATAAAATAATGGTTAAACCACTTGTAGAAACCCCTAGATAATAATTTTGAAGTATATCAAATAAATAATAAAATGATGAAAAAGTAAATTAGACTGGGATAAATCACATCAAGGTGTATTTGGAACTTTTACAAAGGAACCTGGAAACTTTAAAATATATAAATGTTATCTTAAAAGCTTACATGGTCAGGGTCTGTTGCATAAACCCGGTTTCAAAGCTCCACTTTTGCACGTGACAGTGGTAGAGTGTTAACAAAGGTGAACTGAATGGATTGGGAAATTGTTGGTTGCATTTGGTAAAATAACATCAATGCTATGTGAGGATGCACATGTCTTTTCTTAGCTGCAATTATGATATTCCACGAGAAGAGGTTGCAGAGTACAAGGAAAACAAATTACACATTACTAATTTTCCAAACATTTTGTCAAACAATTCACGTGCCTTCGTATGCTACCATATGGTGCATACATTTATATAGGGGCACTTGCAACTACAACAAACCAAAATCATTGCAGTCCATAAGTCCACAATCTTTTAGCCATTTTGGTGAACTATTCACATGCTTCCATATTGTGCAAAGTCCACGACTTGTTAAAAAAGGGGGGTTGATTTAGCTTGTTCTCACCTAGACAGAGCTATTGGTGGGTATTTTCAACAACCAAATACATGGACAAAAATTTGTATGGCATCCAGACACCACATAGGCTCCACAGTTCTCTATAGATTTCACCTCTGCGATCATCAAAATTACCCAAATTCACAAAAACACACAAATGAAGAGTTCAAACTTACCATAAACCCAACAAAATTAAAGACACACTAGGAAATCACATCATTACCATATTTATGAATAAAGTTGAAAGGCAAGAGAACTTATCGTGCGAGAATGAAACAAATCCCGATGCATCCTTGGGAGATTGGGATTCAAATCCTTCATCATTATTCTGCAAAATATCCTTGGTGGTTGTCGAGTATTTATAGGCAAGCAAATCTAAACACAACAAACCCAAGCTGTTAAAAATAAGCTGGAAAAGAAAATCTAAACACATCAAAAACGAAAAAGCAACATGCAACTCTTTAAAATAGCCCCAAAAAAATTGGTAAAAATAGTCGGTAAACAAAAAAACGTTGAGACGGTCGTCAAACCGTCAAATTTAACATAGTCACCGAAACAACCGGAAGGGCGTTTCCCATAGGGGGAACGCCTTCGACGTAGTAAAATAGTATGATTATTCTGATAAAAATTTGGTATGGAGTATTTCTCGAGTGTTAAACCAATTTAAAGGTACATGAATCATATATAAAATCACACGAGTATGAAGGTTACACATAAATTATAAAATTAATATATAGACCAAAAATACATGAAATTTAGACAACAATTGTGAAGAGAGATTTGTCCCTGGGCTTTCCCCACCCACTCTCCACAAAGTCATATCCATCAGAAAGGGGCTCTCAACCAATAGCTATGATTTTAGTGTCTTCATTTTTTTCTTAGCCCCAGAGCGGCGAGATCACCAAAACCAACCTAAAAACTTATCTATCGTGAACTCGACTCTAATGACTTGAAGAGCCCCACCCCAAACTTATTCTATGAATACTTTATTATATAGTTTTTTTTTCTCTTTTTATTTTTACATTGGAGGGCTTGGGAATCTAGCCCTTCCCCAAACACAAAAAGGGAAAAGAAACATTTAGAAAATTGAGTAAATTAAAATAAAAACAAATGGCCAACTCCAACGAATTGAATAAACTAACAATCGCACCCTCCAACTCCAATGGGCGTGCTTATTAAAAAGACAAATCAATATAAATGTAAGCTAATCAATCTTTATATTTTAAAAAAACTCATAAAAGATATGCATGTAATTAGTTTTATTGTATTTTTTTTTTTATCGGCAACATTATAATGAAAGCGATCTTTTACTAACATAATCATTGATTAGCTTAAGGATGAGTATATTTAATTTTTCCAAGAGTGATTCCTCTCTTCCTCTTTACTTTTAAAAATAAAATCATACAATTTCCTCTAAATACATGTCTTATTACTTCAAGTTAGATATCTTTCTTGGTGCATCTTCGAATCGCTTCTACGACTCTAAAATCGTCACTCATTCATTTGAAAACATTGTATGGTTAATGAATGATATTTTTCATGTCTTCTTTTATATGTTTTGAGCGTTTAATTGTTTTACAAATTTGATTTCATTTACTTAAAGCACCACTAATATCAAATCTTAATCATAATGCCAATAAATAAACTGAAATTTAAATTACACGACATCGACCCAAAGGTTTTCTTCATACATGAGCCATTAAAAGGAATGTAAAACATGTCCAAAAATGGAGTTGGCCAACTCACTCGATAAAAATGTATACAACTAAGGTCTTTGAAAGTAACTTTCCTTAGAGGCTCTTGAATCATTCGCAACTTTCTCTTTAGATTGTGTTTCAATGAATGTAACATATTTCAACGATGGTGAAGAGAGTAGCAATTTGAAGGTTCTCTATTGTCGAACTTTCCCCACCCACTATCTAGAAGGTCATATCCATCAAAAATGGGCTCTCAACCAATAGGTATGATTTTAGTATCTTCATTTTTGTCTTCATTAATTTTCTTAGCCCTTAGAGCGAAGAGATCGCTAAATCCAACCAAAAAAACTTATCTATTGAGGATCAAATCTAATGACGTGGAGAGACCCACTCCCCACTTATTCTTTGAATACTTATTATATAGTTTTCTCCTTTTACTTTTACCTTGGAGGGGTTGGGAATGTGGTCCTTCCCAAACACAAAAGAGAAAATAAACATTTAGAAAATTGAGTAAATTAAAATAAAAAAATGGCCAACTCCAACTAATTTAATAAACTAACAATTGCACCCTCCAACTCCAATGGGTGTGCTTATTAAAAGAATACAGTCTCGATCCCATCTCCCTCTAGAGAGATAAAAGCTAAGGGGGATAGAGGGGAACCATACTTCTCCCTTTTGGGGATGTCTTTAGGCTCCCTCACCTCCACCTCTCTAGAGATCGATATCGAGGGTTTTGAAACCTAGGGGGCGCACCATATGTAGATATGAGGATCCCAGAGAGATCCTATCATTCAAGGGTGGGGGTGTGAGAGAGCATATACTCTATATAGGGCTTGTCCAACTATAGATTATATAACCCCACTCTTGCCCGCCCCTGCCCCCTGTTCAGAGTCTAGATAGGGGTCAACGACCCATAAACTCTATGGGCATTCATGTCATGCTTGGGAGGGTGAGGGCTATTATAACTATAGATATTCCCTCACCCTCTAGATAGTCATATAGCTAGATAGATCGTTCATGGGGACGAGTGCCCCATAGTTCAAATAGGGGGCAGAACTATCCTATCTAATATAGCCCTTGACCCTAGCCAAAGCGCCCCTAGAGAATTTGTCTTGATCGACCCTTCATCGAGAGAGCACTTCGTATAGTCCTTAGTCCAACATGAATAGAATTCGTGACAGTCCATCCAACTAGCATACCATCCTCTCCTTGGTTTAGCTAGCATAGAGATAATAGAGGGGACGAGGAGAGGACGGTATGCTAGCATACCATCCTCTCCTTGGTCCAAGATTCCGTTTCGAGAAACAAAAGTCAACTAGTAGTTGGAGGAGATATAGATAGGCCCTCTCCCGCTCGACCAACGTGACCCTCTTTGGCATGTGCAACAACCGAACTAACCCCTATCATTATAGAATCAATATAAATGTAAGAAAATATATCTTTATAGTTTAAATAAACTCATAAAAGATAGGCATGTAATTGGTTTTATTGTATATCGTTTTTATCGGCAACATTAAATGAAAGTGATATTTTACTAACATAATAATTAATTGGCTTAAGGATGATTATATTTATTTTTTCCTAGAGTGTTTCCTCTCTTCCTCTTTACTTTAAAAAAATCCATACAATTTTCTCTAAATATATGTTTTACTACTTCAAGTTAGATATCTTTCTTATTACATCTTGAATTGCTTACGACTTTAAAATCATCACTCATTCATTTGAAAATAGTGTATGGTTAATGAATGATATTTTCATGTCTTCTTTGATATGTTTTGCACTTTTAATTGTTTTACAAATTTGATTTCATTTACTTAAAGTAAAAACTAATATCAAATCTTAATCATAATGTAATTAAATAAACTAAAATGTAAATTACATAACATCGACCTAAAGGTTTTCTTCATACATGAGCCATTAAAAGAAATGTATGAAATGTCAAAACATGGAGCCAACCAACTCACTCAATAAAATGTATACAAATAAGGTCTTTGAAAGTATTTTTCCTTCGATACTCTTGAATTATTCGTAACTTTCTTATCAATAATGTAACATATTTCAAGCATTCTTGGTATTTTCAATCCAAAAATTTCACCCAAGAGCCATTTGAAAGAAGAGAATGTATACATGTAGCACAAGATTATAGTCCATAAACAAACAACGATTTGATCAAAGCATAAAGCTCAAACGAACCATTTTTCCATCACAATTAAATGAGTAAGAACCATCGAATATAATATGTGAAGGCCCTATTCATTTTACTTATAGCTCAAGCATTTCTACTTCTAACAATAAAAACTTACAAATTTGAAAGTGGGTTGACCTTGATAATTATTTCTTACACTTCACTTAAAGTTTTTGCACATACGAGACTACCAAAATTTAACACTTTTCCCATGTTCTTCATTAGCTCTACATTTTTTGTTTAGTATGTTCTCCACCCCCTTCATAAATTCATTTCTACATGACACATCACATATTAAAACCAAATCATCCAATCCCACACTAATACCTTATTGGCATAGTCACCAAATTGAAAGTAACATTTTAATTGTGTCCATACTATTTACAAATTCTTTTAGACCTTGTATCGAAGCGGCATTGATTTTTTTTTGAAAGAGATCTTAAAATTTTCATTTTCATGGGATGATAGTGTTTCATGTTTTTTTTGGAAATTTTATTCCCAATGCAATTGAGATGATGTGGTGTAGCCATACGGAGAAATTATTTACCTATCCAAAATGGGTGTTCATCATGCACCTTTAAACATGATTCCTAGTTCATGAAAACTTGTTGAATTTCACATTGATAACAAAAACATAGTAGTTTTAGTTATAAGGAAAGTACAAGGTAGAAGCTTTGTAGCAAGCACAATATGAATTGTTAGAGAAAAATTTACTTCTCTACAATATATGATTTGCACCACTGAGCCTAAGACTATTTCTAAGGGACAATATTGCATTAGAGATAGTTGTAAGGATTATGAAAAGTGTGCATGGGTTATTAATGTGATAAGCCAAACACACAATGATGTAGTAGAGGTCTTACTTGCTAGAAAGAAATGGAACTTCTATTCATTAATGGTAAATAAGTAATAAGTACATAGATGTATAATATTGTAGTAAGGGTAAGAGAGAAAACACGTGTAATCAATAGGAAATGCTTCTTGAATGATTTGTGATGAAAAAGCATTCAATTTTGCTTAATCTCATGCCACCTTAAAAATATTAGTAAATATAAAAATTAGCTAATTCTAGTAGTGCATAATGTTTATGTATGCGTTTAATATTTTATATATAATGTTCGGGGAATTGGTTTTGTGTCGAGTCTTGTATGTGTTTTGTGAAGCCTACAAACATGCAAGTGTCATGTTTTTCTTTTACACAAGGCTTGCCTTATACATATGCTCTCTAATGTAATGCAAACCTTAGACATACACAAGTTTTTGTATTTTACATTCATTTGTGGTGGTGAAACATCCAAAGGGACTTCATTAGGTTTGTGGTATCTTCTAGAGTATAAAACACCATTTAGAGGATGACACAATCAAAGATATTATTAATATAATGCGGTAGTACAACTTGAACACAAAAGTCCTCTGCACAAAGGAAATCAATGTATTTTATAGAAATGTTGTTTTCTATTGGATTAATTCTCCAATCGCTAAATATTACACTTTTTTAGCAAGTGTATTCATAGCATAACTATAAACCTAATGTTATTCAAAGTTATAGTGGAAGCCTTTTGTTTATGCTAAAGACCGCTACCAACTTGAAATCATCTCAATTTTCATAGCATCAACCCCTCTTTCCTTTGACTAGCTTCTTCATAACTTCTAGGTTCGCTAGCCATATATGACAATGCAAACATAGTATTTTTTCTATGCCCTTAACCCTAGGTCATATATTAGGATATCAATAGTTGACATATGGCTAACATAGTCTCTTCTCATGTCATATCATATGTATTTATGCTTTCATATGATTAGTGGGTTGGCCTTGGTTCTTTGCATCATAGATTACACTATATATAGGGGTTATAGAGTAGGATATTATCATCATATTGAGAATTTGAGCCTTATTGCATGGTTTGGAGGTTTCCCCCTTGAAGTGGATAATTCATTATACTTTCATATTGTGATCATTTATCTCTATTTTTGTGTTCTTTGGTGTTCTATTTATGCTAATATTCATATCTATCTAAGTAATTTCATTAAAAGTGGTATTAGAAATTTGATCTCAGCTAGAATTGGGTCAAAACCATAATTGTGAAGATTCAATTGTATCTCTAAAACAATAGTGCAAAGAACCATTACACCAAAACCTCAAGGTGTTAGTGAAATACACACACGAGGATCATATCATCCCACCACGTTTTTGTAGATCTTGAGCTCGGGTTGGGTCAACGTGCCCACACTCCCATACGTAAGATCCCCGCTTCACCCACGTTTAGGCACCCCATAAGGACCTACTACATGGCCTAAACAACCGAGTGGGATTCAAACACAAGTGGAGGATCGATCCCAAATGTAATGAACCATTACACTAAAAGTTTTAGCGTTAGTGAAATCCACACATAAGGATCATAACAAATAATTTTTATTTTATTTTTTTACTTGATGTTGTGAACTAATTCAAGTAGAATCCTCTCCAAATTTCAAGATATTTTGTTTTGTTTTGCATTACTTATATCAGTTTTAATATTTTTCATAAATTCATGGCTACAATTTTGAGAATTTTTGAAGTTTCTTATATTTTCAAAAAGATACTCAAAAATGAGTTAAGTTTTTTCGAGTGGTTCTCTTTATTCGACCAAAAAAATATTGTTAGGAAATAAGAGATAAAATATGTGGAATAATCCCTCACGCGAATCGCAATGAAGAGAAACTAATATGCGAAATTATTACGATATGAAATAAAATTGCAGAATAAAATAACACAACACAAGGAGACAATATTTAACGTGGTTCACCCAATTTGGGCTACGTCCACCAAGAATCACTTGCTCAAATTTTATTACAAGCCACCACTCTCTCAATACAATACCTAGATCTGTTTGGAGCTATGCTCAACAAACTCTACAGAATTCACAGCCGAATTCAAAACACATCTGCAATGTTTTTCATTACCTCTATCATATGCATAAAACCATATAAATAGACAACTGCTTAAGCAGTTTTACAAAACCGTGGGTATCAAAACCATGGGAAAAACTCGTCCCATAAACCTATGGGTCAAAAAACTCGCCCATATGAGAAGAACATGTTTCCCGATATGTTGGGTGCATTTTTTCGAGGCAAAAAAAAATTTATGCCTAAAAAAATAAATTTGGGGCTGCACCCCAAACCCTCGCTAATGGGTGCGCCCTGAGACCCCACTCGGGGCCGGCCCGGCCCGAACCCTGGCGAGGATACATGAAAAAGTGTACATCACTCTTAGTGTACAGTCTTCAACACTTTCACACATGAAAACAGGCTCCACAACCTAACAATCTCCCACTTGGAGACTAGTTTTCCTCTGAGCAAGCTTCTCAACCCTTCACTAGTTTCGTGAAGACCAACCAAAGCTGAACACAACTTCAGTTTTTCCCTTGTGACCACCTTGGTCATCATGTCTGCAGGATTCTAACTGGTATGAATCTTCTCCAACTTCAACTTCTCTTCCTCCAAAGTTGTCCTGATGAAATGGTACCTTAATTGTATATGCTTTGTCCTAGAGTGGAAAGCAGAGTTCTTAGCTAGGTGTATAGCACTCTGACTATCACTATGCAACTTTCCTTCCTCTTGCTTATGCCCCAACTCCTCAAGTAATTGTTGTAACCAAATCATTTCCTTGCTTGCCTCTGTGGCAACAACATACTCAGCCTCCGTGGTTGACAAAGCCACCAACTTCTGTAGTCGTGAAATCTAGCTTACTATTGTTCCACCTACAGTGTAAACATAACCTGTTGTGCTCCTCCTGTTGTCTACATCTCCAACCATATCTAAATCTACATAACCACACAAAATGGTGTTTGATCCACTATAGCACAAAACTGTCCCCATGGTCCCTCGCAAATACCGAAGGATCCACTTTACTACCTGCCAGTGATCTCTACCTGGATCACTCATAAATCTACTCACTTCGCCGCTGCCACTGCATGGGCAATATCAAGCCTAGTGCACACCATGGCATACATCAAACTGCCAACTACTGATGAGTAAGGTACCTTGGACATTTGGTTTCTCTCCGCGTGTCTTGGGACACTTTGCTCCTTTGATAACTTGAAATGGCTGCCGCAAAGGAGTCCCAACCGGTTTAGCATCCCGCATATTAAACCTCTCCAAGACTTTCTTAATGTACTCTTCCGAGATAAAGTCAGCTTCCGTTCCTTCCTATCCCGAGATATCCTCATACCAAGGATTTTTGGTTGCCCCCAAATCCTTCATAAAGAAAGGATTCACTTAATTTGCTTCTTGAGTACTTTTATTTCTTGCATGTTTTTACCTGTAACCAACATGTCATCCACATACAAACAAAGGATAATATAACTGCCATCCTCAAATTTCTTTGTATACACGTAATGGTCAGAATGACATCTAATATAACCTTACTCCATCATGAAGCTATCAAATTTCTTATACCATTGACGTGGAGCTTGTTTCAAGCCATACAAGCTCTTCTTCAATTTGCACACCATCTCCTCTTTACCTTTGACCTCATAGCCCTCTGGTTGCTGCATATATAGTTCCTCCTCCAAATCACCATGGAGAAATGCAATCTTTACATCAAGTTGTTCTAAGTGCAAGTCTTCTACTGCAACTATTCCTAGAACAGTTCTAATAGAAGTCATTTTTACTATAGGAGAAAAAATCTCATCAAAATCTATACCTTTTTTCTATGCAAACCCCTTGACCACCAACCGGGCCTTGTATCTTTTCTTGCCTCCTTCTTCCTCTTTGACTTTGAACACCCACTTGTTCTATAATGCTCTTTTTCCTTCGGGTAGCTTTACCAAATCCCATGTCTGGTTCTCCATGAGAGCTTGATGCTCCTCATCCATGGCTTGCTCCCACTTCTTCCTGGCATCTACCTGCATTGCTTCATCAAAGCTCTCTGGTTCTCCACTATCAGTGAGTAATAAATAATAAAGAGAAGGAGAAAAACATTAGGTTCTCTTCTTACCCTAGAAGACCTCCTCAATATAGGAGTTTGGGGTTCCTGTTGAGGAGGTTCCTGAACTGATTCATGTGTCACTTTTCCATCCTGGAAGATCCTCTACCATTGCATATTCTTTCTTGGATTCTTCCCTATTTTCTTGCAATTGCTGCTTATACATGACTTTCTCATTAAAGACCACATCCCTAGATCGAATGATTTTTTTGTCCTTAATACTCCAACATTTATATCCAAAGTCATCACCACCATAACCAATGAAAGTACATTTTTCTGATTTAGCCTCTAGCTTGGTCCTATCATCCTTGTCTATATGAACAAACACCTCACATCCAAAGACTCTAAGAAATGAATAATCAACTTTCTTACCATACCAAGCCTCCTCAGGTATGCCTCCATCCAAGGAACTTGAGGGTCCTCTGTTTATCAAGTACACAACTATGCTCACCACTTCTGCCCAAAAAGAAAGAGGCAGTCCTACATGTAACCTCATGCTCCTAGCATGTTCCATTATTGTTCTGTTCATCCTTTCTGATACCCCATTCTGCTGCGGAGTTCCTGGAACCGTCTTTTGCCTGCGGATTCCATTCTTAGAACAATAATCATTAAATTCATTACTGCAATACTCCCCTCCATTATCTAACCTGAGAAATTTTAGCTTAAGACTGTTTCATTCTCTACCAAGGCTTTCCATTTAACAAAAGTGTCAAATACATCAGATTTGTTTCTAATACAATAAACCCAAACTTTCCTTGTTGCATCATCAATAAAAGTAACATAATAACTTGAACCCCAAGAGATGATACGAGTGGCCCCACATATCAGAATGCACCAGCTCTAACTTACTCTCTTTCTTTGTAGGTCCAACCTTGAGAAACCTTACTCGCTTATGTTTCCTATATATGCAAAGTCCTCACAGAACTCCAAACCTATTTCTGTATATCCAGGAAAATCCTTCTTTATGATCTCCATGCCCTTATGGCTCATATGACCGAGCCTATAGTGCCACAATGTTGTATCTACTTCTGAAGCCACAAGATTATAAACATTAGTGCTATAAGTGGTTAAATACAAGGTTCCAACCTTCTTACCTCTTGTCACCACAAGAGCACCCTTGATAACCTTCCAAGAGTCCACTGTAAATATCACAATACAACCATCACTTCCCAATTGCCCTACCGATATCAAATTTCATCTTAATGTAGGCACATGTCTGACATCCTTTAATAGCCAAGTATTCCCATTCTGCATCTTAACCCGAACAAAACCTTTTACAACTATGCTGCAAGGCTCATCATCACCAAGAAAAACATGCCCAAAATCTCCTTGAACATAATCAACAAAATAATGCCTATGTGGAGAAGCATGGAAAGAAGCCCCGAATCTAAAACCCAAGATTCAGTAATATTGTGCAAAGAAAGAATCAAAGCATCCTGACATACATTACCGTTGCCACATTTGCCTCCTTGTTTTCTTCCTATTGTTTCTTCTTATCCTAAAGCTCCCAATAGTCCTTCTTTGCATGCCCAGGCTTTCCACAATTCCAGCATACAATCTTGTTCTTAGATTTTGACCTTGCCCAATCTTTTGATTTTCCACGGTTTCCTCTATTCTTCTGTCTCCCTCTAGTTTCCACTGTCAAAGCATTCCCTGAAGTAGAAGATTCCCCAGAGCTTTTTCTTCACATTTCCTCACTTAGAATCACCCCTACAACATCCTCAAACTTCAACTTCGAGTTAGCTGGAACCGAGTTACTTACCGCCATTACCAGGCTATTCCAACTCTCAAGTAAAGAGCACAGAATTAATAAATCCCTAACTTCTTCATCAAATTCTATTATAACCGAAGCTAGCATATTCACAACCGTATTGAAATCATTTAAATGATCCATTCTTGAACTATTCTCAGACATCTTCATATTAAACAACTTTTTCATTAAAAATATCTTGTTAGAGGCAGAGGGTTTTTCATACAACTTCCCTAATGCATCCATTAGATCTTTTGTAGTCTTTTCCTTTGAAACATTAAATAATACCGAAGATGCAAGACACAGCCGGATTGTCCCAAGTGCCTTCCTATCCAAGCAAATCCCATTCCGCATCTGTCATACTCGAGGGTTTGTTCACCTTCTCAGACAACAGAGTATAAAGATCCTTTTGATAAAGGTAATCTTCCATCTGCATCTTCCAAAGACTGAAATTCTGCCCATTGAATTTATCAACCCTAGATCTTCCATCATCTGCCATAGCTCCCACTCAAGCTAAAAACTTTCCCTGCAATTCAACACTTCAGCAAACCAAACCAAGGCTCTGATACCAATTGTTAGGAAATAAGAGATAAAATATGCAGAATAATCCCTCACAGAATCGCAACAGTAGAAACTAATATGCATAAATTATTACAGATCTGAAATAAAATTACAAAATAAAATAACACAACACAAGGAGACAATATTTAACGTGGTTCACCCAATTTGGGCTACGTCCACCAAGAATCACTTGCTCAGATTTTATTACAAGCCACCACTCTCTCAATACAATACCTAGATCTGTTTGGAGCTATGCTCAACAAACTCTACAAAATTCACAGCCGAATTCAAAACACATCTGCAATGTTTTTCATTACCTCTATCATATGCATAAAACCATATAAATAGACAACTGCTTAAGTAGTTTTACAAAACCGTGGGTATCAAAACCATGGGCAAAACCCGTCCCATAAACCTATGGGTCAAAAACTCGCCCATATGAGAAGAGCACGTTTCCCGATATGTCGGGTGCATTTTTCGAGGCCAAAAAAATTTATGCCTAAAAAAAAATTCGGGGCTACGCCCGAACCCCTCGCTTACTAGGGGCTACCACCCCAGACCCCGCTCGAGGCCTAGCCCGGCCCCGAACCCCGGTGAGGATACATGAAAAGTGTACAGTACTCTTAGTGTACAATCTTCAACACTTTCACACATGAAAACAGGCTCCACAACCTAACAAATATGACACCCCAAACCCTAAATTTATACCCTAATCATTATATCTCAAGACCCAAACCATACATCATGATTGGGAGATCAACTAGAGGCCAATGAAAGAGTCAAACCACTCCAAGAATGACTCCTAATAAGGAAGATATATATTTTAAGTCACCATCTTCTTATGTATCGGAAGAAATCACTCAAATTCGGGAAAAGGTGAGTATGAATTACCTTAATTACAATCTTTAAGCACCAAAAAGTAACCTCAACCTCAAATGTAAAGTGAATTGAAGTTAGAGTTTGAATCAATGAGGAAATATTGTATACTCAATTTTTCAAGCATGAATACTGTCATGAATTCCCATTCAATTAACATGGGTTCCTCAAGCAATGCAACCTCAAAATCCAAATCATACCCGCCATGATCTAGAGGATTTTTCACTTTACAGATCTTCCCTAAACTTCCCTAAACCTAAACCATGTTGAAGGGATTCTCGATACATTTCCGATGGTATGCTGAAATTCAGAATCGAAGTTTGTATGCAAATTCTATCACTGTCAAAGTTAAGGTCGTAAATGGGTCCACCCTGGTCAACATGTCAACAAGTGGACCAATGGCAAGGTGACACGTGTTAATTGGTGAAAAAGGTAAAATTGATGGCCTTGTAATGTTTCAAAATTAATTTCATGGTATAGATCTCGTCACAAGCTTTCCAGCGCATTTTGACCAAATCTGAGTTCGTATGCGAAATATATGCATAGTCAAAGTTGTGGTCAAATGATGACATGACACACTCTGATGTGGACAAATGACATATTATGGGTGTGAAACTTGACAGGTTTATAGTAGATTTTTATTTAAAATAATAATAATAATAATCTATTTAATCCATTCAATGTGAATAAGCCTAAATCCCATGGGATAAGGAGAATTTTGTGGCCAAAAACTATTTAAAGGCTTATCCACCAAATGTGGGGTCAATGGCTAAATTGGGCACCTAAACCTATGGAAGGGGGATTTAAACCCTTGACTTGTGCCAAAATACTTATCAACCTTACCAACCTGCCACTTTTTAGCAAGTGATAGAACATGAGATCACTTCTATTTAAAGGGACCTTTTGGTAGGTTTGTGAAGGGACAACGAAGGACCAATTTGTAGAGATCACCATTTTCGAGGCACTTATGGTCCAAATTTTTCCATGGTGTAAAAATAAAATTTGTTTAGAATTCTGAGAGATTTCCAGAAATGTAAATTTTGTTGTAGAGTTTCCTTTGTAAGCATTTTTCCATAGCAGTTTCATTGTATAGACACGAAGAGCAGGAAAAAATTTACATTTTCCAACCACTTCTAGTCCAAATAAGGCCATGGAGTAAAAAGGGAAGTTTTTCATAATTTCCTCTAGTTTCCATAAATGTAAACCTATTTTATGTAGGTGTTGTAAATTTCAATTTGTAGACGTTTTTGGACGTAATTACACAGGAAACCAACAGAAGAAACACTGTAGGAGCCATGGATCGTTCTTGGGACAATTTCTGATTTTGTGCAGAGTTCCATGGGACATAGATCAGCTCATTTATAGGTATAAAGGTATGTTATTCATTATTTAAGGGATATTGTACTTCATTGGATGTTTAATAGATCGATTCACTTTCTGTGAATCCAGAGACGTAGCCTTCGGGTGAACTCCGTTATCAAGTTCTTGTGTTGTGGATTTGATTTCAGTTTTTAGAAGCTTTTGATCAGATAAAAACATTCAAGTTAGTTTATTTGATTAATTATTAAAGCAATCACAAACTGGTTTAATTGGAAGGAAGTAAATTTTAGTATCCATAACCCACAACAGATCTGAATACACTTATTAACTTGGATTTAAATATCAGATTGAGTGCATTCTAAATCAACTGTGATTATTTTATTTGGATTTGTGATAGATTCAAATATTTCACTTAAGTTGAAAATTAAGGATTAATTTGATCTTTTGGAAGAGTTTAAGTTTGGGGCTTTCAAGAACACCCATAATTAAAAAAAAGGAACTCTTGATCAAGTTGAAATCTTTTAAAGTTAAGAATCTGAGAATTTTCTAAGTACTGGAAAAATTTCAAGTACCATTTTCAGATCAAGTTTGGTATCAAATCCGGTTTAGCTCTTGATTTGCTTCAGTATTGGTTTTTGCATTTTGGCTTGATCTTTCATTGGCAGTGTGCAAAGTTTGGAGGAACAGGTGTGCAAGAATCATGGGCAAGATGTCTAACAAGACCAAGTTTGAAGAACTTGAAGCATGTAATCATCAGATTTAGGAAGAGAATGCCTTCTGAGATGTCAGGTGTTAACTCTAGAGGAGAAACTTGACACATTGAAAAGAGAGCTAGAATCCAAAAATGAGCTCTTGATGGTGTTGCAGATTGAAGGACCTAAGAAAGAGGTACCTATTACTGTTGATGCATCCACTATGACAGATGAGTGCACAGTAAGTATTAGAAAGTCATACAAGCTAAGTTAGATTTAGAAAGTGTGCTTGGTGAATTTTAAAAACACACTAAAGGTATAGGATCTAAGCTTTTAAGTAATATGGGTTTTAATGGAATTGGCCTTGGTAAGAACAACCAAGGCATAACTAACCCAATATTGGTAGAGGAAAGGCCTTGACATGCAGGACTGGGATATGCTATTGCAGGGGAAATGGAAATTAGAGAGAACTCCAAGACCGCTAGAAGAAGACAAACTTATAACAACAAAGAGTCTCCCCCTAACATCAAATGGTTCATCCTCATTAAGAGGATCTAGTAAGAATTCACCATGAGAGAGGTATAGAAATCCCTCCACCTTTTATTTACCATGGTTCTAAAAAGAAAGGTAAAAAATTGATCCCTTATCTACATTGGAAAAATTTGGCTATGATTTTCAAGCAATGTTGAATAGTTACCCTTGCACATTTTGTGGGTTGTCTAATCATTGTGTGGCCAAGTGTAGGAAAGAAGTCCATATTGGAACAAATTGAGAAAATGCATTCTCCTAACCTTGGCTCGGCTAAGAGCAGTCAAGGTAAGGTTCCTAAAAATGTGGATCCTAAAAAATTGGATCAAAGATTTTGTGATCACTGTAAGAAACTAGGTCATGAAATTGAAAAATGTTGGAAGCTACATCCGAACAAAAATTAAAATTTGTTAAAAAGGATCACAGTTTTAAACCAACTATTATGACCCCTTCAGTGGCACATGTAAAAACTGAATTGAATCAACCCCTAAACAGGACAATATGTTGAGTAAGGTGGGTAAGCAATTTATCAGTTTTATGTTTGCATAGTTGATTTGTGGAATACATGCAAACTAACAAAGCAATTTTGGAAATCTGTTGAATTGTGAAAAAGGATAAGTACCAAATTTATTTTTTTGCTTTGGTGTTGGTGAAGTATCCTGAAGAGGAAATAATCAGGTGACATGTTTAAAATACTTGATGTAATTTTATTTTTGATGGTTTTACAACTTCATCTTTCAACAACATTTACAGTTCAGTGGGCATGATCATTGGTCAGATGTCTATATTTGGATTGTAGTTAGTATGTTGTTATTGTGCAATTTGTGGCATGTAGGCATTGTTTGTAAGTGTACAACTTATACAAACTCTTTGTTTTCTATACATAATTTTGCACATGTGTAAGTCTTATTGATAGGCTTAAATATTTGTAACTATCAGATATAGTTGTAAATAGTATGTACAAGTTTTGCACTAACAAGTTGTGAATGCATGTTACATTTACATTGTTGATAGTGGTGAGTGTAGGATCAGGATGTACAAGAGAAAAGAATATGGCCGTTACAATGTCATATCAATTGCAGTATAAGCCATGGGTGAAATTCCTTTTATTGGTTTTTAATTATTGCAAATTTTGGGAAAATTACCATGCTATAAACTGGGTTCTGTGTTTGTAATATGCAGAGAACGTGTGTACAGTTCAACAGAGTGAATTTCCATTTTGAGGTCAAAATGGTCTTACTGGGGAGGAGTGATTCGGAGGTTTTTTCACTATGTTGATCTTCTCTAAACTTCCCTAAACCTAGAACATGGTGAAGTGCTTCTTGAGACCTTTCTAATAGTATGTTGAAATTCATAATTAGAGTTTGTATACAAATTCTATCGCTAGTGAAAGTTAAGGTCGTAAACGGGTCAACCCTAGTTAATAAGTCAATGACCAAGGTGACATGTGGTAGTTGTCGTCAAGGAAAAATTAATGGTCTTGTAATGTTTTAAAATCAATTCCATGGTATAGATCTTGTCACAAGATTTCTGACGCATTTTGAACGGACCAAATCTGAGTTTGTATGTGAAAGATATGCATAGTCAAAGTTGTGGTCAAATGATGACGTGACACACTCTGACATGGACAAATGACATATTATGGGCATGAAACTTGGAAGGTTTGTAGTGGCTTTGGATTTAAAATAATAATAATAATAATCTATTTAATCTATTCCATGTGAATAAGCCTAAATCCCATGGGATAAGGAGGATTTTGTGGCCAAAAACAATTTAAAGGCTTATCATATCCCTTTCCCATCAAATGTGGGGTCAATGACTAAATTGGGCACCTAAACCTATGGAAGGTGGTTTTGAACCCTTGACCTATGCCAACATATTTATCATCCGTACCAACCTACCACTTTTTAGCAAGTGATAGATCATGAGATCACTTCTATTTAAAGGGACCTTTTGGTAGGTTTGTGAAGGGAATACGAAGGACCATTTTGCAGAGATCACCATTTTCGAGGCACTTACGGTCCAAATTTTGTCATGGTGTAAAAAAATAATTTGTTTAAAATTCCAAGATATTTCCAGAAATGTAAATTTTGTTATAGGAAGTGCTGTAGATTTTCTGTGTAGGTGTTTTTCCATCGCAGTTTCATTAAAACCACAAGGAACAAGGAGAGACATGCATTTTCCAACCACTTCAGTGCAAATAAAGCCATGGAGTAAAAAGGGAACTTTTTCATAATTTCATTTAGTTTCCATAAATGTAAACCTATTTTATGTAGGTGTTTTAAATTTCAAGTTGTAGATGGTTTTTGGATGTAATTGCACGTAAAACCAACAAGAAACACTGTAGGAGCCACATATCGTTCTTGAGACAATTTCTGATTTTGTGCAGAGTTCCATGGGACATAGATCCGCTCATTTGTAGGTATAAATCTTTTTTAGTCATTATTGAAGGGATATTGTACTTCATTAGACGTTTAATAGATCGATTCACTTTCTGGTGAATTCGGAGACGTAGCCTTAAGGTGAATTCCGTTATCAAGTTCTTGTGTTGTGGTTTTGATTTTAGTTTTAGAAGCTTTTGATAAGATAAAAACATTCAAGTTAGTTTATTTGATTAATTATTAAAGTAATCAAAACTGGTTTAATTGGAAGGAAGTAAATTTTAGTATCCATAACCTCTGATAGATCCGAATACACTTATTAACTTGGATTTAATTATCAGATTGAGTGCATTCTAAATTAACTGTGATTATTTAATTTGGATTTGTGATAGATTCAGATATTTCACTTAAGTTGAAAATTAAGGATTAATTTGATATTTTGGAAGAGTTTAAGTTTGGGGCTTTCAAGAACACCCATAATTGAAAAAAAAAAGAACTCTTGATCAAGTTGAAATCTTTTAAAGTTAATAATCGAGAATTTTCTAAGTATTGGAAAAATTTCAAGTACCATTTTCAGATCAAGCCAAGGGGGATCCTCTCAGACAAACCGGTGGAGCTTTTATCCGGTGGAGAAACATGACTCCAAAACTATAAATGCACAAGTTCAAGGGGAATGATCCAATCGGATGGATCATCTAAATGGAGATTTTTTATTTGCATAAGTCCCAAGAGGACAAAAGGTGGGATATTTAGATTAATTTTTCCTCTTATTAGTAGATTACAATAATCTTATTTTTAATTTGACGTGCAAATTTTTTCTCTAACTTTGCACTATTTATGTTCAATAAACATGTGTTTTATTGGATTAAGATATGGATGAAGAAGAAGAGATTCATTTAAAGGAAACTAGTAAAATTTTCATACTTATGAATAAGTATATAGAATGCGGAGT
Organism: Taxus wallichiana var. yunnanensis; assembly: GCA_018340775.1. NCBI lineage: Eukaryota > Viridiplantae > Streptophyta > Pinopsida > Cupressales > Taxaceae > Taxus > Taxus wallichiana. The sequence goes on from CM031240.1 coordinate 171,942,276, forward strand.
TTCGAAGAAGGTATTTTAGAAAGAAAGATTGAATTTAATCTAAAATAGCCTATCATGTGTGTTATCTCCAATAAATTTATGATCCATAAAGATTCTCCAAATAAGAATTATTAGATTTAGAGAAATATTTGTGGGATATTTAGATTAATCTTTCTACTTACCAAGAGATCACAATGATCTTATTTTTAATTTGATGTGCGATAAAAAGTCTATAACATTGCATCATTATGTTCATTAAACATGTATTTTATTAGATCAAGATGTAGACGACGAAGAAGAGATTCATTCAAAGGAAACTAGTAAGTTTTTCATAGTTATAAATATGTAAAATGCACGATTTGAAGAAGATATTTTAGAAAGAAAGATTGAACTATATGGGTTTTGTCTAAGGAATAATCCCATTAATAATTTATATTATCTTCATGAGCTTGGTGATAGTTTTTTCTTATTATATATATATAAAGTCTAATTTATTAGTAAAAATAATTAATATAGAATTATAAGGTTTTAGAAAAGACTATCAAATGTTTATTATTTTTGGTTTGTTCTTTAAAGAACAATATGTATTTAACTTGATGAAGTAGACTAGTAGAGGAGACCAATGAGTTTCTCATAATTATGAGTACATATGTGAAATGTTGAATTTGAAGAAGGTTTTAAGACATAAAGATTGAATTAGATGTGTTTCCAAAGTGCTCACGAGGGGTTTATTAGCTAGGCAATATCATAACACATTCATTCATATTGAGGTAATTATAATTGATAAAAGCAAAGTCAATATACCGATAGACATCAAGAGGAGAAAAAGTTTAGTTTATTAATATTTTGAATTAGGTATTGGGGGTAGGTTAGAGAGGTGGGCCAAAGGAGAGGTAGGGTTGATTTTAATATAAAATTAAAACATTTGAACCCTAGTTTTTAAAACTAAATACCTTAAAATTGTAAAAGGAGTGTGGTCATAAAGTTAAATTATAATCTCTATTTGAATAAAGAAATCTCAATTAGAAATTTTAACCAAGAAATAATAAGGTGGTAGAAAACTAGGATTGAGTATGTTTTTCAACACAAATAACATTCTTTCACCATCTTAGTTATTTGAAGAAGGTCTTGAATGGATTCAAACTCTCTTTCTAGAGAAAATGTATATTAAGAAAATAATAATTGAGTGGGAAACATGATATATTTTATGTTTGATATATTAGGGTAGAAATAAAAGGGGTAAATAAAATTCTAATGGAAAAATGGGTAAGGTACATGAAAATTAAGGGGTATTATTATTCTAATAATATAACGGGAGGGGCTATTATAATTGAATAATCAAAAGTAAAAACTAACATTAAGGTTATGCTTTCATACCCCTTTGAACGACCGTCTTATACCATACTTTTATTAAGTGATTCCCATGTGCCAGTGTTATTAGCTTAAATTATCTCCTTGATAGTATAGTGAAGTTTTTTCCCTATACTATATATCTTATGGAAATAATTATCCACTACATCAAGAAGATATGCTCCAACCAAATAGAGTAAATTACAAAAACTAATCCAATGTTCCAAAAATTTCGAGACACTCAAACACTTGTTAAATAAATTTCAAGATATTTTTCATAAGATTCATATTTAATACACATCCTAAATACTTTTAAAATCATATTTTCTCTAAGTTTTCTATCGTTGATCCGCGTAATCTGTTGGTGGGAAATGGCTCCCAAACTTGCTCAAACGTTTGTGCCAAAGGTCTATGATGAGATTCAAGCTTAATCAAAAAAAGTTTCTCTGGAATTTGTTCACTTGTAGGAATTGCGTGCACACCGAGGGAGTGCACCATGCACGATGAGTCGAGTCCCTCCGGACCCTTTGCCACCACCACCTCAGCCATCTCCACCTCGATGACCTCCTCCACCAGATCGCTTTAGAGAATCCATTCACGCAGCCATCGCTCTGCCTCTCCTTGGGGTTTCCCTTCAGCTTTGTTCTCTTACGGACCGAGATGGAGCCCTCCTCCGAGGGGGAAGGCCGTGGAAATTTCTCCGCAGTGGGCCTCTCCTCCTCTTGGAGTTCAAACACTGCGACTCTTCACCCCCTGGTTGGGAATTATTGTGCCTTTACAGATGTAGATGTCATATCAAGATGGCTGGTAGGTTGATCCTCCTTCGACTGAGCCGTCAAGTGGAGCGTTCTTCCCACCTCGGGATGATCCTCCTCCCTAGAGTGACAGCTTGTGTTTAGTGCTCTCTGCTTTTTGTAATTCTCGTGCTTTTGTTTTCCCTTTGGGTATTTTCTAGTGCCTACATGGCATTTTTATGGGACCGTGAGTTTTCTAGTCACCCTGCTCTTGCAATTCTTTTTTATTTTAATTAATATAAAGGATAGTTCCAATAGTAAAGTTTATCATTAATTTCTTATTCTAAAATACAAGATGAATTTTTGATATTTTAAAACATAATTGAGAATTTGAAAATGAATTCATCTACAAGAATTGCGAAGTTTACCGTACATCATTTATTTGCAAGATTCACATTAATACACATTGAGGTTTTTTTAGGTTTAAGAATTGTCCATTATTAATTAATTATTTTGAAGTACAAGCCGAAATATTTTTTTGGTTTTTTTTTTTCCATGGTTAAGAGTCCACACCGATAGCCCATGAATGATCTTGATTACTTTACCATGCATCCATATATCCAGAGTCGATGACAATCCTTGTGAAATGAATAATTAGAAAAGACAAGGCACCCCAAAATAGTTAATGCGTGTTCTTTTGAATAAATCTATGTTCCATTAAGGTTTTCCACATAAGAATTGTTAGATGTAGAGGAATATTTGTGGAATATTTAGATTAATATTTTTACTTATATACAATAGATTATATTTATCTTGTTTTAAATTTGAAGCGTAATTAAAAATATATATGACCTTCCATTATATATGTTTAAAAAATATGTGTTTTATTAAATTATTATGTGGATGATGAAGAATGAACGTTATTTAGAAAGAGTCTATCTATCACATATGTTTCCAAGTTGAATTGTTGATGAATCAATAAATTCTTTCCCTATCTCTCAAATAGTGTCCATTAGTATCAATTATACTCCTCCACAATAGCTTTCCTACCCAAGCCAATAAATTTCTTTATCTATACTTCCAAATTCACATGGCTTCGTATCCCACATAACGAAGTGCCATTTTTTTCGTTACAATTTCTCCAACATTTTATCAAACTTGTCATAAATGTTCTTTGGAGATATCTTTGGATCAATTTCATCCAAAGATTTGGCCATTTGGAGAATTTGGAACTAAAATTTGATCTGCAAATTTAGGTGAGCGAAATTAAAATTTAACTGATTGTCAAGTCTCTCCATTAAGTTAATATATTATCTGTAATAGATTCATTGATCCAAAAAAACTATAAACGAGGATAAATTATCTATTCTAAAGGAAGGTATAAATATAAATGAGGATAAATTATCTAGATTCTTGGATCGAGGAATGGAAATATACAGTATAATATTGATTCTATATTAAAAAAATGTGGACAACCTCATTATATTTAGGCTTAGTTCCTTATGAGTCTTTAAAAAATAAATAAATTTATGTTTCTTATGAAGATTCAAGTTTTTATGATTTTTTTCTAATTTTTTAATGTCAAATTTTAAGTTACGGATTCGGCATACCAAAGTAGGTTAAATAGAATAATATACAAAATCTATTTTGATTCCATCAATTTAAAGTTTTGATAAATGAGTAATTAAAAATTAACAATTAATTTTAAATATGAAGATGTATTGGATAAGCTTGTTTTTGATAATTCGGAGGATCGACAAATACCCAGTAACCTGGAGCTTTGAATAGAAAAACTCTAACACAAACCAAACACTACGTCGATAAACCTCGAAAAATGTACAAATGCCCCACTAATCTTAAAATTCAAAGGAAAATTTAAACTTACAATTAAAATCGTACAAACATGAAGAAGAGAGTTAATGATCAAGAAGTAGTCAAACTTATCAATTGAGAAAACATTTCAGTAACTACAATATAATTTTAGTCCACCAGTTGCATATAAGAATAAATAATTGTGGCTTTCACAATCCATAATATTAGAAACAGGTTTTTGATAAAATTATATAATTTTTTTATTAATTATATTAAGAGACATTTTACAATGAAACTTCAATGTGGTGGTGAGAAATAATTAAGCCGATAGAACTATTAATATTTAATATAAGGAGTAGGATAAAAAATCCACCACTAATTTTTTTGTGTGACATTGACCACCACCTTATTCCAAAAATTGTAAAAGAGCTTCTCGACTAGTTTGCAAGAAGGTTGTTTAAAAACTAACGCACAACATTTGAAGAAGAAAGCCTTTTGAAAAATTTGACCGAGTTGTTCACAAAACATAAGAACTTGTAGAACATGAATAAGAGTAAGGTTTGTACTTTATTTATATTCCTCCCACTTAATAAGTTGGTGTCATGAAACAACACACCAACTTAATTTTTGTTGCATGAGCTCGCTTCTAATATGGCAAATGGGGCCTTTGCAATTGCTAAGTTGTTTTCTCATATGTCTCGTGAGATTGAAAATACAATAGTTATTTCTCTTGTTATTGGTTTTATAATTGCATTTACATGTGCAATAGTTAGTATATGTGAGTGTGTTCATTTGTAATTTTTAATTTAGAATTTGATATCTATTTAAATATCTTTAAAAAATCTCCTTTTCTATTATGAGAAGACATCGAAAATTTGTATAATAATCTTGACTATATAGTGGATTTTGAAGTCCATTGTTTTCCTCCATAAATATTTTTTCGAGCCTTACACATTAATATAGCTAGTTTGACACCATTCGTCACCATTTAGTGAGAAAATTGTAAAGATGATAGTAAAATTATTAATAATTTTGTAAACATGATAGTAAAATTATTAATAATTATAATATGCTAAAAATTTAAGATGAGAGCTTTGAGATTTATATCTCTCAAACATTTTTCAAATAGTGTAATTAATAGTTATATGTATTCTATATGATAAATTACTTATTGTAATGTGAAACATTGATATTAATAAAAATATTATTCAAATTGTTTTAAATTATCAAAATAAATCTAGATTTTTCCTAACACAAGACACAACTCCTATAACTTTTACGTAAAGTACGATAGACCCACACAATATATCAAATTTAAATTCCGAAATTGAATCCATGACCTAAACCACCTAAAACAATAGTCGAAACCGAATAAATCATCCCCTCCATTTCCCCCAAAAGATAACTGATTGCATTAAACTCCTTTGAACTAAAATCCAAATTGTGCATAAAAGTTTTATTATATCATGAGTGTGCCAAGTGCCAACCAACTTAGGGTACCAGCTGCCAAAGGTTGAAAAGCTAAACTGAAAAGAGACCACCAACTTATCATAAGAATCCAAAGCCAACAAGAGAATCGCCTTTCCTTGAAGAGGACGTATATAATGTCACTATTCTTTTTAATAAAGAATCCAATGCCCACAAGAGAATCGCCATGCTTGCATTGAAGTTGCACATGTTCTGCTTTTTGGACCCATTTATATTATGAATGTGATTGCATTATTTACCGGTCCACTCAGCAAGAGCTTTGTTTTATATTGGTACAAAAATATATAAAGTTTACAGCAAATGATTATCAAACGATGTATAAGCTACTTGTTGGCACTATGTGATGAATGGGGTTGTCTAAGATAAGAGTGAGTTGTGAGCATCCTTTTGAGTTGTAAAATTGTGTAAGATCCAATGAATAACGACTTTTATCATGGTTTTTCGGTTTTGGGGAGGATAATATATCTAGTGATTTTCTTTAATGGTTTTTTTCTTATTTATTATTATTGGAACAGTTCTTAAATTATATTAATAAAAAATGTTATGTTATGTTATATTATATTGGGTCATTGGGTTTTTTCTTTTTACAATCCGAAGGAGTTGGTGAATACTTAATAATTTGCAGTTTCAAAAATGAATAGACATCGAGATAAATCTAGGGAGAGAATTGACCTTGGGACCTATATGGGACGAGTCTAAAGCCCTTAACCAACTACGCCACCCGTTCGGACTGGTTTGTAACCCCAAGGGAATAATGGTAGTCGCTTGTATCTTGGTCATAGATTTGTTAGCTGTTCGAAAGTGCCTTTCAATTCTTTGATACCTCATGGTATTACCAAAAAACTAATAATTTGGAGTTTTAAAAAGTAAATTTTAAATATAAGGTGAGCATCGATAATCAATGTTAACTGGAACAACACACATAAAACCCTTAGTGCATGTTGCGAATAAATTGTGAAATTTGAACCCACAATCCGAACTACCTAAAATAGTATTTGAGGCTAAGTGAGCCGATTCGAAAGCTACTTGGTTACTAAGTTATAAATTAGAGATTTATGTTTAAATGTATATATTTTAGGTTAAGATTTGGCGGACTAGTAATCATATAAATACACTTTAAATGAAGTAATAATGTAAGTCAATAAAATAAGGACATGAAATGTCTATAATATTAAGTATTTTTTTAGGTCTATAAGATACTCTATCACATATTATAAGATTATTGATACTCTTAATATATAAGTTTATAAGAAGAAAAAAAAAGACTATTATTTGAGTTAAATGATGTTATAAATATATTATTATGATTTGAACTTGAAATTCAAATATGATGATGTATAACCTATCACCTCAAAGTATGGAACTAAATAATGCAATGTTCGAGGACAATTGGTACGATCTTTGTTAAAATTGTATAATCATGACACATCTATATAATGAAACAAGACTCTCCAAATCTATTCACCCTTTTGTCACTTTTTTTTTTTTTTTAAAGTATGTGCCTCGGTTCATATGTTCTTGCAATATGTTGAATTTGTAAGTCCAAGCGTTAAAGGTTTTTGGTGGGGTGTGTGTTATAGAAATCAACTACTTCATAAGACCCTTCAAATAGGAACAAATATATTAATAGAAAATAATTACATAAAAAATAGTTTCAATAAGTGCTTCACAATAGAGTCCTAGCTCAAAATTGATAAGTTCTTGAGTGTACTTGATCAAATGAACCTAATCACTTATCAATTTGTAGATAAATTGAACTCAAACTTCGAGAGATTTGTATGCATGCCAAACTTCCAACTAGTAGAAATGGGAAAATTGGAAAGGGATCATATTTAATAAAAGGAAATGCACAAGTAATATGGTGAGGACCATACAAATGATCTCAACATGGGATAAGGAAATCATAAAAATATTATAGACGATGACACATATATGAACAAAGGATAGTTTCAAACTTTATAATTCAACATAATAATTAAATAACACCTAATTAGATAAATCACTCGTACATGGAAAAATACAACAAACAAATAAACACATATGTATATATTTATGTGTATGTATATATGTGTGTGTGTGTGTGTGTGTGTACACACACATATACATATATACACACTATATGTGTGTGTGTAATACTGAGACACATGCATAAGTATGTGTATGTGTATATGCATACATGCACAAGTATGTGTACACATATACACAAAAACATAAATATACACATATTTAATACACATATATGTATATATAATATTAAATAAATTTTAAAAGGCCGCTTTTAAGTATATATAACAATATGACAAGATACTTCAAAATATAACACAAAAATTACTACAGAATCTAAATCCTTAAATATGAAATGTTGAATTTAAGAACTTTGTAAAACCACACTTACTTTTCCCACATTAAATGTGTAACCAAAAATAATAAATGTTAAATGTGGAGTGAATCGATATGATAAGATACCTCATTTGCAGTAAGTATGGAGTGGAAGGGATCACATTTAATAAAATAAGAGGTGGGATGGAAATAAAAATAAATAGTCTAATGATGGGTCTCCACATATCCAATCTAATTACGCCGAAGGCGTTCCCCCTATGGGAAAGGCACCTCCGGACGTTTCTACGATTGTCCTAATTTTGACGGTTTGATGGCCGTCTGGACGTCTGTTTGTAGCAGTTTGTTTTTGTGGTGACGGTGCACGTGAGGGGTACGCCTGGTTATATTGCTCCTGAATTTGTTATGGAGTATGCAATCACTGCTAAGAGCGATGTTTACAGTTACGGAATGGTGCTTCTTGAGATTGTAAGCGGGCGCAGGGTGATTGACAGATCGGGAGAGTCCGAGCAGTGGTATTTGCCTTCTATCGCTCTGGCCATGTTAAGAGAAGGGAAATTGGAAGATCTGTTTGACAGACGACATCACATGATTTCGGTGGGGCAGCTGAGGAGATGGCGAGAGCCGTTAAATTAGCGATGTGGTGTATTCAGAACAATTCTGCGTTGAGGCCTAATATGGCCACTGTGGTACAAATTCTTGAGGGTACTGTAGAGATTTTGGATCCACCTTTGGATTCCTATTTCGCATTCGGGCCAATTAATGAAAAGGAAAGTATGATGCTGGCAAGGGAGACATCATCTCCAACAACAGGTCCATCTCAATCCTACTCTTCTTCTTATGTAGTTTCACGAGTTGAGTAGTGAATAATTTGCAGCCAGCCAAGTCGGTCTTCACGGGATTATGTTGTTCTGTATAGATAGTAGATAATAAATGTCTTTACGATAAATATTTGAGACAGATATTCCGATAATTTCTTTCTTGGGTTCCTCTCAATTTTACCATAGCACTCTACCGTTTACCATAAATTCAGATTGACATCATTTAGGGTTACTCTAAACCTGTGTTTTAATGTATTTAATTGGTTATATTTATAAAGAGAGTTAGTCTCCGATTTGATGAAACATTTTGATTAAGTTGAGCTAGATTGGCAATCATAGTTGATAAAGAGGTAGTTAGGTCAAAGTTGTGTTGCCTATTTTATTCGTCATCTATGATGTCGGAATTCCTCATTATTTATTAGTATTTCGATAAAAAATTTAGGACATTAATATAATGAACTTTATTTATTTTTAGTTGAAAAGAATAATGATTAGTACATTTGTTTGGTTTTATTTATAAATATTTATGTTCTAAGTTTTAGATGAAACATTTTGATTGAGTTGAGTTGGATTGGCAATCATAGTTGATAACACTAGCAATCACATTTGTACAATGCAATGTGAACGCCAAATGTTATTTGATATTTGTTTTAGAGGGATAGTTATTATTGATCCACTTAATCTTTGCTAGCACGTTGAGTGCATGTGCAAAACTTGGTGATTTGGCACAGGGCAAACAAGTTCACACCCACATCATTAGAACCGGGTTCAGGTCTCAGGTCTTTGTATCAAATGCACTGGTTGACATGTATGCTAAGTGTGGGAGGCTGGATGAGGCTCAAGGCGTGTTTGATGAAGCTTCTGAACGTGATGGAGTTTCTTGGAATGCATTGATTACAGGATATGCCCAGAATTGACATGATGAGGAGACACTGAAACTATTTGGCCAAATGCAACAAGTCGGTTTGAAGCCTTCATTTTTCACATTTGGTAGCATTCTCAAGGCATGTGGTGGTGGTGGAATTCAAGAGCGTGGCAAAGTGGTCCATGCTCACATCATTAAAACTAGATTTGAATCAGATGTCTATGTTGGGTTTGAAATAGTTGACATGTATGCTAAATGTGAGGGTATAGAGGATGCACTTGTAGCGTTCTACAAAATGCCTGAGAGAAATGTGGCTACGTACGATGTAATGATTACAGGTGTTTTCCAGACTACAGATGTTGAGTTGAGTTGAAAATATGGGAAGGAGGCACTCAATATGTTTATCCAACTGCAGCGGATAGGGATGAAGCCTAACCATTTAACCTTTCTTGGTATTCTTGGAATTTACAGCAGCCTAGAATTTCTTGAACATGGCAAGCAAGTCCATAATCACGTCATAAAGGGTAAACTTGAATTAAATTAATTTGTGGGAAGTGCTCTTGTTGATTTGTAGCAGATCTGACATCTGTTACAGGTTGAGAAGAATCTGATTTTCTTAGGTAGGAAATGTCTGAGGCTTCTTTGTTAAATAGTGGAGTTCTTAGGCAGGAAATGTCCGAGGCTTCTTTGTTAAGTGTTGGAGTTTTTGCTTGAGTCTGATTACCTGTAGAATTCCTCCCCCTTGGAAACTTGGTATGGGTAGTACTCTTAACTTGGATCTTTGACCTTGACCTTTTGACAAAACTTTGTTCCTTAATAAGAATTTTAGGACGGTGTTTTTCTTCTTTGGTTTTCGGGTGGGAACTTTGTTTAAGTCGATCTCATGATCATGTCCTTCTTGAACTGCTAATAGACCTTCTCTGGGTTGTAAATGGAATGTTTTATCTTGAAGGGCATCATTACCTCCCAAAGTTGGTAAAGCCGACACAGAAGAAAGCTCTGGAGAGAGTAAATTGGTCTGTTTCTCCTTTGAGTGCTCAACTCTTTCATGCATGCATGGAGTAGATACTCTGTTTTCTGCAAGTAGTTGATTTTGAATATTATTTGGTGGAGTCAATGGGTCAGGATTAGTTGCTGAATTCTTTGATCCAGAGTTGTTGTGGCTGGCAATGCTTGTAGAGTTACAAACAGGTAACCTGTCTGTAAATACAAGAAACACATGTATAAGATTGGAACCCTCAGAAATTAAGATATCCAGCTTCATTAAAATTATCAAAACTTTCACAATATGCACTTAGATGCCTAGTATATATGCATTATGCTATTTCAAAATCCCGAGAAAATCCGGTCTTGGCATTAAGAGCAGTACCTTCATTTATGGAAGAAGAGTCAACATTCTGATTGATCAAATTACTAGATGTTTTGCACTCATCCCCATTCGGCTCATATAAATGAGCCTTGGGAAAAACATCAACAACATGATGCTGGTCTCCACTTATTTTTTCATGACAGCTGGAAATTTCAGTTCCTTGAACTGGCAAGGCACTTGCTTGACTATTTCCTACACAAATGAGAGGTTGTGACATTTCTCTAGGGAAACTATCAATATGTGATGCCTGGGTTGAAATATCAAGAAGGGTATCACAGTTTGTGGAAGAAGAATCAACATTCTCGACTACTAAATTAGTCGACATTTTACACCAGTCGCTATTTGGCTCAATTGACTGATTATTAGGAGAAACATTAACAAGAAGATGTTGGTTCCCATCTGCATTTTTAGAATAACTTACCATGTCGGAACCTTGATTTTGTAATGCACTTGCATCGTTGCTTCCTACCCAAGAGAGCTGTGGAAATATTTCTTTATTAGAGCTATCACCTTTTGGAATTATATAAATTGGCAAGCCGACAAGACAATCTAATTTTCTCTTTTTTGCAATAGTCTGGGGTGGCGTGTTGGGACTTTCTATCTCATCTGGATAAATTATTGTGCTTTCCTTGTTACTATTCTGATTTCCAATCTGGCAGGGAATGAAGCATGTTTTTGGATATGTTAATAGCTAAGGATACTTGCCAAAAATGGTGGAAGGCAAATAGTAGAAGCTTTGAATAAATTGAGCTGATTGTGGCGCAGTTCTTCTTTTCTTCACAGCCCAAGAACAAAGGCTTGGCGGATCAAAAATTTCAAGCTGCTTTGTCCGCACAATTATTTCCTTCATGGTATATTTAGGACCTTTTTTTCTCCCTTTGATATACAACCACTTTTTGTCCAGCTTTGGCCCCTTTTGGACATATTTCTGGTCCATACATTCTGCAATAGTGTAATTCAAAATTTTAGTGATCTAGGTATTATGCAAATCAGAGCTAAAATCAGGGTTGGACATCTTTGCAAGAAGTAAAATCAAGTATGATTGACATTACAACTCTTAGGATTGCCTACCACATACTCACATTCACACTTTTTGCTTTAGAGACTACTCTACTGCGTCGACGTTTTGTAGTGTATCCATCCTACAATATTGCATCAATAATTGTTTAGAGTTCTGCACAAGAAAGATCATGAAAGAATGCAATATAGTATCAAATGTTTCCTACTTTCAGATTCCAATACATGTACTACTCTATTACAAGGTGTATCAAATTGAAAGCACTGGAAGAAGGTAAGAAAATTCATACCCACACATGTGATCAAAACTGGTTTAGGCCTTGTGTTTTTGTCGCACTAATCTTGTCAATAAGTATGCGAAATGTGGTAGTTTGGATGATAAATGCCAACTGTTTGACAAAATGCCTAAACCAGATATAATTTCATGGAATTCATTGATTTCATGATATGCCCAACATGGACATCATAAGGATGTTCAAGGAGAATTTTCGCAGATGCATAAGCTGGGCATGAAGGTGGACCACTTCACCTTTGCTAGCACGTTGAGTGCATGTGCAAAACTTGGTGATTTGGCACGGGCAAACACGTTCACACCCACATCATTAGAACGGGTTCAGGTCTCAGGTCTTTGTATCAAATGCACTGGTTGACATGTATTCTAAGTGTGGGAGGCTGGATGAGGCTCAAGGCGTGTTTGATGAAGCTTCTGAACGTGACGGAGTTTCTTGGAATGCATTGATTACATGATATGCACATAATTGACATGATGAGGAGACACTGAAACTATTTGGCCAAATACATTCTCTCTGTTGTGAAGAATGCAAACAACAAGTACATGAACCAAATCCATGCAAAAATACTTCAAGGTATGAGAAATAATTCTTTGTTTTGAGTAGTTAAAATTAGAAAATGTGCAGCTTTTAACCGAAATAAAATCTTTCCAGTAATTATTTGACTCTTATACCTTGAGACATGGATCTTTTTCCTGGTGTATGTGTAATTTTTACTCAAATATCAATGCTTGAATGGCAGGTGAAATGATGCAAGAAAAGTAAGATACATGATGAAAGACATGGGAGTTAGAAAGGAGCCAGGACTAAGTGGATTGAATCAACAATACTATAAATTTTTGTATGGTGAAGATAGATCACACCCATAAATAGAGAACATATGCAACATTGGAGAGATTTGTCGCAAACTAAAGCAGCAGGGTGTGCACCTAACACAAAATTTGTTCTACATGATGTGTATTAAGAACAGAAAGAAACTTCTCTAGCATCATGGTGAGAAACTGGCCATCGCATTTGGGCTAATTAGTGTTCTACTTGTAACACCTATCAAAGTCTATGATAATCTGTGTGTGTATGGGGACTGCCACACTGCTTCCAAGTTCATTGTTTTTCTATGAAAATACACTACCAAGTTCATTCTTTACTAGGAAAATACAGTACCAGTAATTCATTTACTGAAAAGTGGAACCTGCATAATTGGGTTCTTTCATACCCTATGTTGCTAGGTTATGGGTACAGTACGGGTTCATCAAATGACATCAAGCAAGCTCATGTTGATATAATTTTTGCTACATTGGATGGAGAGCATCGTGTGTAGTTCTAGACCAAGATAAACTTAATTGTAGATATAATTACAGATAAATGACAAGAATAATATGCTTATTGGGTTTTTGTTCTCTTTAAATGCTTTACTTGCATGATCCTAGGTCATGTTGACATGGAAAAGCATGAATGTAGGTTTAGTATGAATCTTGTGATGAACTTCCACCTGGTTGGAGGATTAAACTGATATAAAAAAAAAAGTATAGTGGTTGATTATTGTATTAATTTTGAAAGTCAAGAATCATAGTAGTTGGGGATTGAAGTGGAATTTGTAACCAATATTTTAAATTTGTTAGTACTCAAACATAAGTGCAATTACATGCACTCAAAACTGCTCAAATATACATAGAACAATAAGACATGTTTTTTACTCCTCATGATATATGCAAATGTATATCTACGAATTTGCAAGAAATTTGAAATGTAGAGAGAAAACCTTTAAATGTAATGCTTCATCTATATTCATGCACTTACAAAATCAATCACACCCCTTATCAACATCAACTACAAAAGTAATAACTATCCTTCTAAATCAAATAACATATACCGTTCGGCGTTCACATTGCATTGCACACATGCGATTGCTAGTTTAAGTAAGCTGATATAGATAAAAACTAAATTTAAAACTATGTATTCATTAAACAATGAACCTCGAAATTAATAATATTGAATATTATAATGCACACGTCCATTTGTCTATAGTATGTAACGAAAATCATTTCTAAGTCTATCATATCATCTAAAAAATAATAGTCTAAAAATAAGAGAACCATGAAATTTTAAATGGCCAAAGTTACCTCTTATTCCTATACATATTTCAAAAATGGAAAAAACTAAATATATTAATCAAACACAAAGATTTAATTCGACATAACAACGATCATCGAAGTTTTAAAATATATGATGGTTTAGTAAATGTTGTTAATCATTTTCTTTAGTGCTTTCATATAAATTTAAGAGAAATATTACATAACTATAGAACCATCGCCAAACAAATGTGAACATATATACTATCAGGAATCTTTAAATTATTGGATGAAATCTATTTGTTCATTATTTTCTCTTTTCAACGTCTCTCACCCATTTGTATTTGATTATATAATTAATATTCTTCAAATATCAAAGTTTTTTCTATTACAATTGTGTTGTTCAATTTTGTTATTAGATCACGAGTATGGTCATTTGTTTGAATTTTTGTATAGTTTAGTTATTAATATTTTTCTTATTTGATTTATTTATTTCTACTAATGAAAAATTAGAAGTGCTCCCTTTACCATCAACACTTCAAGGAAAATATGCTTTTTTTCCAAATTACTCAAGTTAAAGTTATAATCTTGTAGAATTCAAAATTTTGTCCAAACACTTGACAATATGGTATTTTCCATTTTTATGACATGTATCCCATTTATATAGAAATAAATAATTTTAAGCACCCTCTTCCTCGTATCCTACATTCTAATTCTATTAGATATATACTATTTTACAACTCAACTCCTCAAATTCGTTGCACCTATTACAAAACAGTATACACACACAATGTGGTATGTTTGTGTGCATATATATACTTGTGTGTGTGTACATATATACATATATGTATGTACATACATACATACATACATAAAATACCCACACACACACACTTGTCTCAAAACAAGTTCCTTTTACACATTAGATAAGGTTGTAGGTTAAGTACATGGTTAGTCGAAAACATGTCCAACCTTCCACAAACATGTCCCTTGCACTTCTAACGGTCATTTTTTCAAAAGGGTAATTTAGCTTAGTCATCCTAGGTGGTACTTTTGGATTAGTTGAGCAAGGAATCATATGAATGGTCTCAAGTCCATACACATCTATCCTAAGTTATTAGGGACATCTAGAGATATTCTACTCTCTCACATAAAAAGCTCAAGATAAATCACCACATCATTATATTCCTAAAAGTGCCCATCACAAAATAAGTTATTGAAATTATGAAGTCATCTATATTGTTGCTTTAGATGATGTAGACACAAATTCTTGGTACATTTATCCCCCATCTTGCGTTCACTCTCCTTTATCGCCATCTCACACATACATACCTATCACACTATTCAAATTTCTATTTCCCTCCTAAATAATTATTCCCTCTTAAACCCTATTTACCCCTCCTAATTCCCATTTTCTCTACCCTAATTCCGTTTAAATCCTATTATTATTTATATTCCCTAATCCACCCCTAATCCTATTTAATTACCCATTAACCCATCCATTTTCCTAAGATTCCACCCATAAATACCCCCATTGATGGTCCTTAGGATTCCACATGCATCCATTTAATATCATCTTATCCTCCCACCACCATTTATTCTTCCCCATACATCATTAACTCCCCCAAAATAGATAAACCCTAACTTTAGCCTCTTTAAGGCCCCCATTTTGAGATTTTCATCACCTCCACCTCCCAAGTGAACTAAGCGCCATAGTTGTCGGTGACCCACCGGGTTCTTATCAACCTTATTAATATACCTCCACCCTCCTCTCAAATGGCTGAAAATTTATGGTTTTCTAGCTATCTTGTGAGCAGTCTACTCTCTCTTCCTTTTATAATCAATCATCACCCATTTGAGGTAGTAATAGATACTTTGCATGCCATCCATTGAGAATTGAAGATCCAAAGCTTTCTTAGCATCATTCCATTGTTCCATCATCCCACCCTAGAAGGTCCACTTGTTGCTTTGGAATTCTAGCATGTATCATCCTTCCGATTTACTTTAGATCCATCTTCCGTCCATTTATCTCATCAAAGTCCTTAATATTTCCTGGTCTCCATCGACCTGTCCACTCATCGTCGACCCAATCAATATCATCATCAAATTTGTATCCCTTCACATCCTTTATATCTCGGCTTACCATCTTGAAATCAGACCTAGCATCCCGACATCAGATCCAGATCTGTTTCTACTTATTTTTGACCAAATTTGCATCGATCAATCAGCTATGCAGTCGGTCTCAGTCGCTATCGACACGAGAAGGTTTGGTTTTGTTTATCAAGATTTAAGTTATCACATATTTATTTCAACATCTTTAGCATATCTCATATCTATGTTATCTACGTGCATCCATCTCATCCATTATCGATTTACCATATATTTTATCAAAGTGGGTTGACATCCATCCTAGGAAGTTATCACTTCTTAGGATTGACCTTGTCAGGAAACCCACCATCTTATCTACTAATCATTTTCATGTTTAGATTCTCTTTGTTGTACAAAGTTGTTAAGTTCGCTACGAGAGAGGATATTTTGCGCCCATACCTTCTTCATCATTATCATCGTTGTATATCAAGAGGTAGCCTTAACCCTCATATAGATTCGATTTTCTTGATTTCTTGTATCCCTTTCATTAACTTGAAATAGGATCAAGAAATATTGTCAAAAATTATGGCACACTCGATGGTCCCTACCCTTCTTCTTTGGTGAGTCCTTTCTTGATTATTGTCATTTTTCATTTTCCTTTCTATCTCTTTCTTTCTACTAACACTAGAAGCAAGCGTCTTCTTGATTGTGAACTTTGCGGATCTTTTTCTCTTGGATCAACAACACATGTGCTTGAAAATAAAAATAAGAAATAGAAATTTACTCGGGTATTCCTCGTTTTGTCCTTATCTAATCCTTTTTGCATCTTCTCTCCCTTCTTTGTCTGCTTCCACTAATCAAATATAACATTTTGTTTTGGACTTAAAAAGAACACCTACATAATTTCTTACTCACCTCTTCTAAACTATAGGAGGTAATTTGTTGCATCCACTTCTTTCACACACATCCAAACTCACAAATCAATTTACACATCTTAAACATCTTCTACTAGGTGGAACTATTGGGATTTCATCACCCGATTGGAAAGTTGCCACATAGCTCTATCCGTGTTCTAATTTTTTGACTATCGGTATATCAACTAAGTGCCCGACACCCTTATCATTATGGTGTGTGAAGTGCGGGGGTAGGCCCCTATACCAAGCCACATACTTGGTAGTCATAACAAATTTTTGCCTCATGTACCTTTGGGTATACCAAAATTCCATCCGAAACATCCCGAGACCATCCTTACATTGGCTGCTTCTTAGGTTCCCTCTCAGCCTTTCTTTTTTCTTCTTCACACCTTCCAAATAAATAGGATAGTTAACACTTTTCTATGTGGTTTACTTGTTGTAATAATAATCAACACAAGTTAAAGTTTTTGTTTCATGCCCATTCTCACTCGATCTCAAATCAGAAAAATGGAACAAGCTACCTCATTAGACATCCCCATCTCTAACAATCTATCCAAACAAACATCCAATCTTGCCATTATTTCTTCCACTCCTTTGATTACTTCCTCTATAGTCTCCCAACATGTCATTTCCATGACCCCTTCTAGTGATCCCCCTATGGTCTAAACCCATTCCCACGTTGAAACCAATCCTTTCATCTACCATCATTTTATTCCTTCTAGACCAGCTACACCCCCATCTTCCACTTCCTTAGAGACCTTTGGGCCTCCCCTTATCCCTCGTGGATGCTTGGATTTTCAAGGACTCTTGGATGTGAAACCTATTTCCCTTCATGATTATATTATCTAAAAATCCACCAATATTCTTATTGATGGGCCCCCTCTTGATAAATTTATGTTTATCACTCTCAACCCAAATCCACCCAATTCCTCACCTCTCAAATTGTTGTCTTATGAACAATCTTTCCATGGCCCAACATGAAAATGGCTCTCACGAATCTTCTACTATGATCCCCTAAGCTCATCAATCCATTTAATTGGTGGTTCCCATTCCGCCCAACGTACCTTGCATTAACATTTCCCCTAATTCTTCCATCCCCATCGCTTCCTCATCCACTATTGTCATTATTTCCCTTACCCAAACTTTACAAGAATCCCATCGACTTCCTCCAACCCCCGAACAAGTGATCAAACTCCGAGTTCGTATCTCTACATCCCAAGTCCAAGAAAATGTCATCATCTCGCAACCCCACCCTTCAGAATCAACCCAAACTCATCAACCTCCTCTTTGGAGTGCCTTCCGCCATATGTTCCCTAATCAGTCTACCCAAAACTCTTAGCCACCCCATACCTATATTCCAACTCATCCCATGTAAAACCAATACAACATCCCCACCTTTGATAGTAAATGTAACCAAATCCATCTAATTATGTCCCCATCTCTCAATAACATCCTATCTCCCACCTATTCAATCATAACCATTCAACTATCTTACCGCTTATCAACCACCCCCACAAAACCTACTTACCCTTAGCACTATCAATATTACTCTTAACCAAAACCATCTAATACCGAAAACCTCATCCATCAACTTCTCATCCTCAAAACTCCAATGAACCCACGCAAGCCCTGCTAAGTAGGTTGGAACCGAACCTAGAAGCCGCATTACCTTCCTAAAATCCATCGTCCATGTAATGAGCTTATCCTATCCTGTCAAAGCTTATCCTTTTGGGAACTCCCTAAGTGTTCTAAATTCAATAGTAAAGAGGACCCTCAACAACACCTTTGTTCCTTTAGGCACACATGTTATCTCATTTCACATGATTAGGACCTCATGCTCCATACTTTCCCCATGTGGTTGGTCGACCACGCTTTAGACTAGTACAATGATGTATACCTGCAACACCCCCTTTTCTCATCCACCCAACTCGCATAACTCTTCTTAGAACATTTCTCCATTAATATTGTGTGAAAAATCACCATCATTGACCTTTATGCCATTAAATTTTTGATGAAAAATCCATCAAAGATTTCATTGCTAGATGGCTTGACATCATCGATCAATTATTTTCTCCTCTCCCCAAACCGAGCTCATTGAGCTATTCTCTCGATCATGTGTAAAGCATATCTCATCAAATCTTCAAATTCACCATGGATCGTAAATTGAAACCTTGTGTCCTTGAGTAATGCCATTTCAAATTTGATCTAACAAGCCAAAAACTGAATTTACCAAGTCTTGTACCCATAATGACAAATATAAAAAACACATATAATGTCATCATTGTTAAATCTTCTTCTACATCTACCTCTCATACCGAGCCTCCAAAAAGGATCCATGGCATACTCTAAACTATACCCCCTCAAAGAATCATATAGTTCTATCTTTGACAAACTCATGGCTATGCATCTTATCTAGCTTCCTACCATCGCCTTGTCGATGAAACATGTCCTAAACGCATGCGGTACCATGAATAACACTACTTCAAACACCATCAAGTTTGCGGTCATGATATTGAAAAATTCCGCACCTTCAAAGACCTCTTCCAATGCCTCATCGATCACGGGGACATTCAATTGGATAATCCTAACACCCCTCCTAACCAACCATTGATTTAACAAATATTGAATTTTTTTAACCCTAAGATATTGTAGAGTAACATTTGATACATAAACACTATAACACAAAATTGATGTAAACAATAACTAATGAAAATTGAAACCCTAGGTGTAAGAGAGGATTATAAGACTTAGCTGATTTTGCAATATATCCCAAAGTGTTCTAGACTGGAAAATTGGTAAATAGAAGGAGTAGACTATCACAACTAAACCCGAGAAAATTTTGTAACTTCCGAATAATCCTGGACTAGGGTGCCTAGATAGGGTCAAGGGAGCCTAGGTCATTGAAGACCTTTGTTTGGCTCCCATGACTGTGAGAATGGTTAGAAACCGATTCTTCTTGTGTCACAAGGTGGTTGCTAACCTTCGTTGTTGGTCACCTGTGTGTCACTGGATGATTGTTGTATTCACATGTAACCTACAAAACAAATGATATCATACAAAACCATAAAACACATCAAATACTAAATAAGAAATATGCAAGTGAAGTCAGGATGACCCCGAGAGGTCACTCAATAAAGTGAACTTATGACTGAATGTTGCACTACATCTCAGACTCCATATAGTTTGTGTGCGTGTATGTATAAATCATGCCCTAGGAAGCTCTTGTGCAAGATGCACTTGATAACGAGTGATAACTAGATGTATCAATGTAAATAGATGTGTGGGTGGAAAAATAAACTTCCCCTCCTATGCATGTATCCAATCCCATGTCCCTTGAGTGAGTGCTAGATGGATGCTTTGATGCTCGTAGAATGCCTTTAGATGCTGACATTAGGTGATGATAACAGATGCTTAAAGCTTGGTCCCTTATTATGGTCACACAACTTTGTATTTATATGATTCCCTTGTTTGAATTTCGTAATTCACAACTAAATGGCCGACCCATAAGAAAAAAAGATTCCCAAAAGAGGAAAGTAAGATACAAAATGGACAGGGGTATCCAAAGGGGATGAGAAGGCCTTAGCACTGACGTCTTGGATGGGCGTTGGTTTCTAGAGTTAATAAAGATAAATCAATGAAGATCAAACTAGGATGTGGGGTGTGCAAGAAGACAGAAAAGAGGCCAAATATAGATGTCAATTACTAGTTTCCTCACTTAGGAATCATATGAATAGTAGTATGTGATTGTGACCTAGAAATATACCAAAGTGCGTGATTTTTGTCTATATTTGCCCCCAATTTATGTTGTTAAGTGAATACTCAATAACATAAAGTATATAAGAAATGTGTACTGATAACAATGTAGAGTGTGATGGTGAAATCATACCGAAAAGACAAGAAAAAGCGTGCAAAGTGATAAAAATGAAGTGTGGAAGCTAAAGAAGAGGAAGTGACCCTAGGGGTGAAGCATATGTGTTTTTCGTGTTGTACTGTTGTTGTCACTTGATGTTTACTTGATGTGGGATTACTTCTTATTGAGTATTAAGGACAAACTTGCAAAAAAAAAAGAGAAAGAGTAGTCAAATTTGTGTGTTATGAAAACTCTATAAAAAGCATGTAAAAGTATGTAAAAATGTGAAAAAATAGTAAAAAAGTGTGCCCCTGATTTGTGATGAGTGAAAAGGATAGGAAGTGTCTTAAACTATTATAGAAGAGTGAGTTTTTGGGCGATCTCACACCAAGAACGAGTTTTGGATGATCTCATGCCAAGTGTGAGTTTTTGGGCAATCTCACGCCACGACAGAAGAGTGTTGGGGAGAAAGGTCTAGTGTTATTCTCCATCCCTAACTACTTCTCGAAATTTATACACCACTGTAGATGGTGTGATCCTACTTTGTTCCATGTGATCCAAGTAAAATAAAGAAGATATAAAGCATTCTAATCACTTTGGAGGATTGTGCATGTGATGTGAAAAATCATCTCGTAAACTACCGAGAATTGTGCAATATGAGAAAGTAATATAAGCGCCCCTAGTCATAGCTAACTAGGAAGGTCAAGAGTGCCCATGTCTTAGTGTCTATAGTTGTGTGCTAGTTTTTGTGCTAAACTAAGGACCCAAGTTAGAATTTGAGTCATTTTGTGTCTATAACTCTATTCTATTCTGTCTTATGATGCATGTATTAAAGCTCTGAGTTGTTGTATGGGGTGATTGATTCACCAAATGTATTCCCCTCTCACTTGGGGTTGCATGTGATGTTTTACATGAGGATGTGGCCCAAAGGAGAGGACAATAAACTAATCTGAAGTTATATCCCTGGGGAGGGAATGTGTATGGTAGAAACCAAGGCACATGCAAACAAAGTGGATAGAAACATGTGTTAGTGCAATAAAGAAAAATACACATATAGAAGATAATGTGTAATCTAGCAAGCAAGAAGACAATGTAGACCACAAAAATGGGTTTCAAACATGGGACATCACTCACAATGTCGCAAGACAATTAGGGACAAAGAGGCCAAAAGCATACAATCAATGACCAAAAAGGCATAGGGAAATTCCCACAAACAATGGCATGATGGAAAGAATGATAAATAGTTGCAAGTAAAGTATCAAATAAACATGGTGGCAAATAGTTCCTGCAAAGTAAATTTTGCACATGAAGCACCCGTTAGCATGTTAGAAAGATAAAAAGTATGTCAAGATGTGTATATATCGATAGAGTAGTGTGCTAGTAAGAATAGAAAGTAGTATAAAATAAAACAATAACACCTGTAATGTGTAAGAAAGTATATGCCCCAGGAGCCTCGGTGGGACTAGTAAGAGGTACAAAGTGCCAAACATCAATTCTACGTGTAAGGATCTGCAAGAAGGTTGCATTCACAACTAGAGAACAAGGAAAGCACATGTGTATATGATAAATATAATGACATACAAAGTATTTGTCTAGCATGAAAAAAAGTGTACATGTAACTAGTATAAGAAAGCAAGAGTATGTGCAACCAAGATATGTAACATGTTGCGAGCATAAATGGAATGGAATGCAAAGTGAATGTGATAGGAGAAACATGCCCCCAAGTGAAATTTTACGAATGTATATGAGATGAGGTTCATTTATAAAAACCCCTCGAAAGTCGGGAATAAACCATAGAACATGAGTGCATCATCGGGAAATGGTTTGAAAATGTGCACTAGATAGATAAATCAATGAAGCATAGAGCATAAAGGCCATGAGTGAGGTGGGGTCAAAAGAGTAATGTTGAAGGTGATTTCATTGATGTTTGAGGTTGTATTGATGTCAAATGAAGTAAGGGACATGAAATTTGATAGGTAGTGTCATGTAAAGTTGAGTGTCTTGTTGAAATGTTTTGGTATTAATGGTGTTACATGGGTTATTGAGTAGGTGTGATGGATTGTAGTGTCTTGCATAGGTGTAGAAGTGGTAGGATGATGTTATACTGATGTCATGGAGTGTGGAGAAGGATCTTGCAAGTTGTCAAGAGTGGAAAAGTGTTGAGGAGATCATTTTTGGTGAAACAAGCATGTTTTAGTGGCCTAATTTGGAGGCATAGTCAACATGTATGGTATGAAATGATGGATTACATGTATGTATGAGAGTTTTGAGCATGGGAAGCACTTGGATGAAGTTTAGGGACACTCACAAGTGTTTTAGAGTGTTGTTTAAAGGTTTAGTCATGTTTTCTAGGTCTATACTAGACCTATTCTTAAGCCCTAGGTGCCAAAATGAGATTGGTTGGAAAGATTTCAGAATGGTGATGGAAAGGGAGAATTTTGTAAGGTGTATCAATTTTGGTCCAAGTTTCAAGTACTAATTTACAATTTTGAGCAAGATATTGAGATTTTACCCATGTCGAGTTGTTAGAATTGAGAAACCAAGGTCTATTTGGACTTTTCGATGCTCATTGGAATGTGTAAAATTTTCATGGTGGTCCAAGGTATTCATGGTAGTTGGGGAAGGTGTGAAGATGATGGTATAAACATTAGTTTATACATTAAGGGGTAGAGATGTATGAACAATTGTTAAGAAGCTAAGGAGGTTTAAACCATCTTAAACCCTCGTTCAAGCGATGGAGAAGAACTTGTTGTATCATTCCAATAATGGATTGTTTTGACTTGTATGATTATTTGAGATTGTAGATTACTCTCTCAGGTTTCTCTAGGTGTAATTTAGGTGTCATGGTTGTATGTGGACCCCACTCAAAAAGGAAAGTTTATGAAGAAGGTTTGTTTTCTCTCAAGTTTTTCATTGGACCTATTGACTAAATTAGTGTTTGAGGAATATGGGAAGGTTTTATACATTTTTAGAGTGGGTTTAGATCAATTTTGATCCCTTATGAGGTTTGTTGAATTCATTCTTACATGACTGGTTTTGGGGCAATTATGGGCAGTTTCAGGTGACACAGGTTGCAAAGGTGTTTTCATGACATTTCGGTCAGATTTTTGGCATTGATAAATTTTGGTGATGACCCCGAGGTCATGATATTTCCATTGGTATATCAAACTTGCATGATTGAGGTGATTTGGTGTTGGTTTGAGCCTCATCTTTGAAGACTAGTTTTGTAGGTCTTAGACCTAGTGAGGTTGGTTGCTCCAAATGGTGGTGTCTTTTCATGTTGTGATGACTCAAGTTGTATAAGAATGTTGGAAGTTTCTTGAAGGATTAGAAAAATGTCTAAGTGGTTTCTAAGGTTTGGTGATGGTGAACAATTAGATTTGGTGCGTGGGTTATTTGAGTGCTTTTGGGCTTTTTGTGTCCTAATGAAGGATTTGGGTATGAAAATGGTATTTTCCGACCTATATGGTCCTTTGTATGATGTTTCTAGGCTATTATTACAATTTATTAAGTTAAAGTTTTGTATGATGGCCGACCTAGTTGTATTAGGTGCTTAAGTCATGTATAAAAGTAAGTTGTATTGGTCATTTTAGCTAGTTGTGAGTAAGATGGAAATGTACAAGCTAGAGAGGCGAGTAAGAAAGTGAAGGTCTTTGTGACCATTATGAGAGGGAAAATATTATGTTATGATATTATAGAGAGATATTATATGTTGATGAGCTAGGTCATTAGATCTAATCAGCTTGAAAAAGAAGACTATGAGCGAGTTAGCCTAAAAGGTAGTTTTAAGGAAGATAGAGAGAAGGTGAGCTAAATTGGTGTCATCATCGAGTTATGGGTGCAACATTTGAGAGGTAAAAAATAAATTAGGTGGCTTTAGTTAGTGTTGAGTAAAAGATTTAAGGTTCATATCATAGGTTAAAATGTAAGGATAGAAATTGGATCCACTGCGTACTGAAGGATTAGTGCGACATTTCGATTCCAATACTGGAACCATCATCAGGGTGAAGCATTTTCTTGAGATCAAAAAGAGAAAGTGAACTAGAATAAATACCCCATTTCTCCAAAAGACATGTCGTTCCACAAGAAATTTGAAAAAAGGAAAAATATTTATAAAAACAAAAATAAAAAATAAAACAAAAGAGGAAAGAAAAATTACACGGGAGCGAGGAAAATATGGGTTAAGCAATGAGACCAAAGGCCGAATAATAAAAACAAATAAAATCAAACGACCAAAATGAAAGAGGGAACCAGGGTGGGAGGAGTTTGGGTCATCAGTTTATGCAAAAGTGGTTTCCACGATTGACTTAGTTTCCAACCATTGTCACAATTTAAGTTGTTTGGGTGCTTTTCGATTTCAACAACTTCTCGCGATTTCCTGTTTGCATAGTGCAATTCCATTGCTATTAACTTTGCATCGTTGATACAAATGGCATATTTTATGGTGTCTTCATGTTCCGCTAAAGCCAATTTACTAACTCGGGTGTGCTCTAAGTCTCGAAGTGTTAATGTAGTCTTGTTTTTAGTGAATGCCATGTTTCTCTCGATATATGTTTTCCCACACATACAAGGTATGGTGTAAACACCTTTTCTTAAGTTAGGGTTCACAAAGTCTTTTGGGTTTTTAAGCTTGTTTCTTATAGTTTTCACAAGAATGAAACAAGTTTTTATCCCCTTTTTTCTTAATATCCTAGCAATTCTATCAGTGGTCCCAGAGATGTATGGTAGGAATGCTTTATTATTATTACCACTTTCGCATAATGATGAAGATCGAGATGGCCTTGACAGCCCGCCTTAGCCCTCCTGGCAGTGGCTTTGATTTGCCACTTTTTATAACCATTTCTTATGAGAACATTTGTGAGATGCTTCTTTTCTAAGTGTAAGTGATTATTATCATATATTCTCGAGCTCTTGTGAAAAGAGTGTTTAAGACACCATCCTTCTAAGAAGGATGATGGTGTGAGTCAGCTCTAATGTATAGGTCTGTATGAGTCTTTTTCCGATAAACTTGTCGTGCAAGAGAACCATCATCATTACGTTTGATTAGAACATCAAGAAACGAGAGCATGCCACCTTCTTCCACTTCCATAGTGAATTGTATGTGTGATGATTATGAGTTTAAGTGCTCTAAGAATCTATGTAATTTTTCCATGCCATGCTTCCAATTGACATTAGTGTCATCCACAAATCTATACCACCATTTAGGTTTCAGAAGCAGATCTAAGGACATTCTCTTTGAATTTCTCCATGAATAGGTTTGCCACAATAGGTGACAAAGGAGAACCCATTGGTGTTAATTCATCTAGGGGTTGGTGCCTCCTTGTAAGGTTGGTGCTCTACTAAATCTAGGGGTTGGTGTCTCACTAACCCTAGGGGGGGTTAGGTTGGTACTCAACTAAATTTGAATCATGGCTCTAATAAATATTTGTTTTAATGGGTTTTCTTCCCCTTGAGGGTTTCCCACTCATATCTGGTGTGTTCTTATGTCTCATTTGCATGCATGGATGTTGTTATGTTTTGATGATTCATGTTAAGATGGTTTGAATGATTAAACTAAATGGAATGGTTGATGAATGTTAAAGTAAATGTGAATGAAAGTTTTAAGGCTCATTGATTCACTCCCTTCTCAGTGATTGTGCTTCCAATGGGGAGCATGGGTGTGACAATTAATCACATCCATTCTTCATCCACATGATTTTGTTTATAGAGATGATTCATAATGAGAATTCTGAAAGTAATTTCTAGGATCAACTATACATGGAATTTTTATAATTTGATATGCATGAATGCACATACATTAAAGTGGGGGATTATGTAAGCACCTAATTTTAGTAGAAGATTAGTTTATTGTTATGTTATTAGTGTATTTGTGTTATAATAGATCATTGGTCCAAATAAGATTATTATTGGCATTTTCTCTAGTGTTTATTGACTTTTGACTTGTTTCTTGTGTCATTAATGCCCTCGACATTGTCCTTTCTTGTTTACTTCACATTCATCTACATGTGGCCCCAATATACGTTATTTTCTCTAGTCCTCTTGTTTTCTCTCTATTTTAAATTTCTCTATCCTCCCCTAATTTAAGCATGTTTCCTATTATTTTCCATTTTTGTCAAAAGTTACCATTTTCATGTCATAATAAAATGGTCATACTCCTATGAAAATTGACACAAGTTTTTATGGGGTAGACCCTTTTCACTCAAGTTTGATTTTGTTTAGTTGTCTTCTTCTTTTGTCAACTTTCCCACATGCCAATAAGATCATAAGTTGAATTTTAAGGGTCTATAAATACAAAGGTACACTAAAATATTTTAAACAAGTTACACACAACACATGAGAGCACATCCATATTAAAGTTATAAGGAAAAAAATTGTTATTTTTAAGGATCACAATAGAAAAGATTGATTTTAAGTATATAGAAGCATATAGATTATCCTAGTTATTGCACATATTGAAAAGATTTAAGGGTTATAATGTCAATTACACTACATAAGATTGATTGTTGGATGCATTCTAGTTGTTTTTGTTTTCCACATTGTTCTCCAATTGAGAGACCTGATAAATATCAAGGAATCTCAACTTTTCTTTGCTTTAACACAAGCTTCAAAACAAATTTGTTCTCTTTATGCATTTTGCGAGAATAAGAGGCTAGATTTGGGTTTTTGAAAAGGAGATCACTTTCCTAATGATTCAAGTGTAATCCAAAAAACTTGATACATGCTTTCGCACGTTAGGGCACACATAATGCATCACAAAGTTAGAATCCATTTTGCACATACAAAACCATTTTCGTAGAAGACCCATCACTTTCATCCCACAAACAAATAATCCTTAAATGAAAATAGTCAAGGGAGTTTGATGGTCCCATTTTTGTAGGAGTCGATCCTTTACTTTTTGGAAACATTTTCTTATATTTCTATTAACAATTTTCTTGTAAAAATACATGAAATTGAATATTATCCTTTAAACCCTAATTTCAAATTTTATTATTTCAATTTTTTAAAAAATCTAAATAACCTCTTTTATAGAATGAACTGTAATATTTATAAATTTTTTTTTGAATTGTATTGTAGCAATAACCGTCACTTTGAGAATTTGTGTTTACCGTGTCTTGTTGAAAGTTGTGTGCTTCTTGTGGAGGTTGTGTTATATATTCGAACTCTTTTTCTTTTATTGAAAGGAATCCTTCGACATGGATTGCGTGTTATCACGGTAAAGCAAAATTCACATTAGTTTATTTCGGTGCTGACTTTTGTAATAACTGAAATTTATGCAACTTATCTCCGCGTGTATATATGGTTTGAACAAGCAAACACGTCCATATGGTTTGAACAATATCTTATATATAATAGAGTTTGAACAAGATGGGTTGTCAAATAGTCCAATCCACTCAAAAATGAGTTGTCAATGTACATAATATTATTTATATTTATTATACTTAATTCATCTAAAATCTCTAGATGGAAGAAACAAAAGAGAGACACTTAGAAACAATCATGACTACAATAAAAAGAAGACTTCTTTGATGAGCACAAGAGTGTGTGTTGAAAGTTTGTAATTGCAGATGTGGAAAGTAGTTTTCAATTACGAAATTAGTTAAATTCATCATCGCACATTTAAATTGGGTTTAATTTATATTAAAATTAATATAATAAAATTTATTGTAAAAAAGTGTAGTTTAGATTATAAGAATTTACAAAAATATTAAGATATTTAAGCACTTAAATATACATATAGTGGATTTTATTGCAATGAAGATAGTTATCAATGATATGTGATAGAAGATGTGTCTATAACATGAGGTAAGTTAACTCTCAAAAAATAGAACAAAAAAACAATGACTAGAATTATATATATTATATAGAAATGTATGTTTATTAGAACCCTCGTAATTATATTACTATAAAAAGAGGTTATAAAAAAGGGGTAGCCAAATAAAGTCACGACCCAAAAATGCATCAAAAGGTGGATAAAAGCTAGCAAAAATTACACGATACTTAAGCACAAAATGTCGCAAAGCATTGGGTGGATGAGAGATCATTATGAGGTAGAAAAGTGACAACAACAAACACCTCGTCATTTGGCGGGTTCGAATAAATTAGTTGTTCGAAGGGTACCGAGTAGCCAACGAAACCATAAATCCCCACCCAAGAGGGGTGGAGCTCACCGAGATGTTGCGTGCACCTATGCGGGAGAAGGCCATCGAGATGGCGTTGCACTAAGAGGACCAACATCATATTTCTATCGTGGCGGCGGTGAACTCCATCCTTCAAGTTCGAGGTGACGAAGTGTGAAAACAACCACACGGCCGGGAAAGGGCCAATGGATTCGTAGACACCGAGAAGCCGAAGGCAATGAGCCCGACTAGCGTTGATCCGAAGGTATATGACTCATTGTGTAAGGGGTGCTCCCCCATTGAGAAAATCCTAAAGATGTTGGAACTCGAAGTCCACCATTTCCTCCTACCCCGGATCTAAAAGTACACAATAAAAACACCATTAATTCTATCATTACATTCAAAGTGGATAAAGATATCATCATTATTGAAAATCATTGCATTCCTAGCTTGTCATAATTGAAATAAAATGATAGATCTAAAAATTCCACAAGAATGCATCATTGAAGCGGGCCATGGATAAGAGTCACCAAACATAGTCATTCTCTAAGTGAGAGGCTCATGATGATAAGGCTTGAACAAAGAGTGTATCCAGGACTAGAAACCATATGCGGGCGAGAACCAAAAAATGTGCTTGAAATTTTCAAGTCTACCACAAGTTGGGCATTTGGGGTGCTTAACACCAATGTGTTCAAGTCTTTCTCCGAGTGGAAGGTCATGGTTAACCAAACACCAAAGGAAGTGGGTGATTTTGAGATCAAGCTAGGATTTCCAACCACAATTGATGCAAAACAATCACATTCGAGGGGAGGAATTAAGGGTTCATCTAGCATTAATCTTACCAATGTTGGCGAGATAAAGGGCTCATGAGCTAGTAGAGTAAACTGATGTGTAATTCTTAAAAGAAGTGTCAAGGATGCGTTATTCCTTCCACCAATTAACATGAGGTTTCATCCCCAACTTATAGAGCATAACATCTTAAAGAAAATATTGTACTTTGAGAATAGAAAGGAGGTGCATTGCTTATGCCAAAATTTATTTTGAGCTATGGAAAATGAATCCAATATATTTAGTGCACTAAATTGTAAATGGTATTAATCCCTTCCGAAAAGACACATGGCTTTGATTCCAAGATTTATGCCAAAGGAATGTAATTGATAGTCATACTCGGAAGACCACAAGATGTTGTGATCATTAAAGGATAACTCGGTCCTAAACCCATCTTCAATACTTACGGGTAGGGTTTAATAGGATCAAAATCCTACAACAAGCTTCTAACAACAAAGGTACCTTCGATTTGGAGAGGATTCAAAATGATTAAGTGATTAACTAACATTAACTAACTATGTAGTATGGGGATAATAATCCAAGTTATGAACATTTGTAAATAAAGTAAATAAATTTAGTAAGAGGAAAAGCTAAAATCTATGTGAATAATGATAACCCTAATATGGAGAGTGAAGAGGAAAGAACTTAGTTATAAAAATCGGAGAGTGTCACAGAGGTATTTGGAAAATCAAGAGTAGGAAGGACTATGCGAAGTCCCAAAAAGGATGGATATATAAGATCTAATTAGATTGGAGCACTTGGAGGAGGGATCGGGGCAATGGTGGGTGCTCTAATCTAATATGGGTGCCCTGGTCTGTTGAAAAGATTTGAAACTAATCTTCACCGGCTTGGTAGATGGTCCGAAACCCTCGTTGTTTTTGCATCAACTTCGTTGTCCCATGCTAGATGTCACAAATACTTCAAAATGAAAGAAAGACCTATAAGACCCCCAAAAAAGCATCAAAACCTATTAAAAATAATACATATGAAGGGGTCAGACTGACCTCAACTTCCACAATAGTGGACTTACTAACCGAGTGTTGCACTACATCTCGGGCCCGATGTATTTCTATGTGAAAGTGTGTGTGAACATGCCCTAGGTTTCTCTTTTACAGTCACACTTTTTGAAGTAGTGAACAATAACTATGTGTAAAAATGTAATAGAATGTGTGCATGGAATAGAATAGAATCCCTCCCCTATGAAGTGTGATGTAGATGTCCTAGCCTTGTGACTTGATGATGGAGTTGTGTGGATGCAAGTGATCTCCAATGCAATAGATGGATGCAACTCTAGATGAAATGATAGTAGTAAGTGATGCTAGGTCCCTCATTATGGTCTCATAAATTTATATTTATAGGGTTCTCTTGATCTAATTTTGTAATTAACCCCGAATATGTTGACAAAAAGAAAGGTAAATATGTTAAACGAATAGAGAGAGCCCAAAAAGTGGTGAAAAAGTGCAAAAAGGACTGGGGTGCCCCTGGTGGGACCAACGCACCCATGGGCGCCCAAGTGCTAACTGGGTACCCCCAATTGAGGCTAAAATAACAACAAATGACCAAATGACTGGGCATGTGGATGAAAGGGCGGTAATGAAGAAATAAAATAAAACAAGATGGCCAAAGGATGGTGCTTAGTTAGTACTTTCTTCACTCAATAACATTTTAAATAGTAGTACGAGACTAGGATAAATAATGTCTAAAGTGTATGATTTTGTGACTACATTTTTCCCCACTTTATGTTGATGAGTGGAAATATCGGTAACATAAAGTAGATTGAGATGCGTACCTAATGTCCATGAAGAGTGTTGTAGAAATGCACCGAAGGACTAGACAAAGCGTGAAATGATAAAAAGATGGAGAACATGGAAACTAAAGATGAAAATGAAAAAAAAAAAAAGTGATGAGAGTGAACCTAGGGTGGAATGCATGTGTAGCTGATGCGGTGTGTAATGTAACTACATGTTTAGTAAAGCATGTGTTGTCATGAAGTGTTATTGTTGACGTTGTTGCTGTTGTTCCCCATTTGAATGCTTGTTTGTCATTCGGTCGAGACACAGCAGGAGAAAACAATCAAGTAGTAAAATATGTATGAATGTGTAAAATTGCAATGTAAAAGACACATGTATATGGAAGCATGTAAATGTGAAGTACGCAATTGTAAAAGAAAATGTAAATGGAACATGTGCACCTGATCCATGTCGAGAGAAAGAGTGTAGAAGTATATCTGTCTTGTGAGTTTTTGGGCGATCTCACGCCACCCCGACCAAACAGTATAGGTAGGAAATGCTCTGTGTCCTCAAGCTCTAACAACTTCCCTAAACTGTGTGTGAAGAGATATTTGTATCATCCTAGTTTTTTGGGAAATCCGACACCACTAAACCAAGTAGTGTAGAGAGGCACACCCACTGTAAGATCCAAGCCTGTAACTTCTTCCTAGAATGCTAAGGACGCCATGTCCTATAAAAGCCGTTGTGTATAGGGTTCGTAGACTTGTCTAAACCCACTAGTGATATAATTGAACTGAACCGGTGTAGAATCTCTGTGTTAGTATGTAAACCCAAATGATTCCCCCTCTTTGGGGGTGCATGCGACATCATTGATAGGAGAATGCAGTCCCAAAAGAGGACCAACCACATGAACTATACCTATTATCCATATTTCACCCCAAGCTAAATATTGGATCAAATCATGACCCCGCATAGGAGGAACCGAGAAAACTCATTCAAATCCTACAAATTGGTTGAAAAAATATTCAACAATGAAGTGGCGGAGATGAAGAAAGAGAAAAGGATCATGTATAGAAAGAAACGACTCTATCAGGCCATTTCTACATCTTAAATCCATTCTCCAAGTTACAGGTAGGAAGAACTATAAAATAGCAGGGTTAGACAAGAAGGGAAGATGCTACAAAGGAGCCATAGAAGAAGAAGGAAGAACGATGAAGATTGAAGTCCTCGGGCTCAAAACAGTTCAGGAAAAGGTCAAAAATGACTAAGTATGGAGGAGGTAGTGGAAGAGACACGTGTCCTAACGACGCTTCTCCAAAGTGAATCCAAAAAGGGAGCTCAAACTTGTGCCAACCCTCCACGTAGAAAATGGTC
Organism: Taxus wallichiana var. yunnanensis; assembly: GCA_018340775.1. Lineage (NCBI taxonomy): Eukaryota > Viridiplantae > Streptophyta > Pinopsida > Cupressales > Taxaceae > Taxus > Taxus wallichiana. Next base: position 171,975,308 of record CM031240.1, read on the forward strand.
AAAAAGAGTCAAGGGGCGGGTAGAAAGCTTCAAAAAATGGCTAAGTATGAAAGTGTAAGCGAGAGAGTGCCAAGTGTCAACCTGGTGCATTTCCAAGAGTTAGTCCAAAGCGGAGACCCAAGTGAGCACGAGCTCGCCATGTAGCCCAAAGTCAAAAAGTAAGAGGGACCATTGAAAAGTCCACAAAGTAGCGGAGGCCAACAAGTGTCAACTCGATGCTCCTCAAGGGAAAATTTGGGTCAGGTTTACAAACAAGCGTGGTGCCTCCACGTGTCCTCAAAGGGGGTAGAGTTAGTTGAATAGTCAATGCATAAGCTAGGCCGGCGGAAGCTGCCAAGTGTCCTAAGGGCGTTGTTTCAAGGGTTAAAAGGAGAAAGGTTCCCGAGTGAGTGCCAGACTAATGCGTGTCCCAAGGGAAGGTGAGGTGTTGGGGAAAAGTTAGTTTTTCCCTTTGCCCCAAAAGGAGTAAAAGTTGCAAAAAGGCCCGCAACTCCGCCAAGAGGAAAAAGTTAGCATTTGAGCCCGAGTCAAAGCTGAGGCGGGGAGTTGGGGAAAAAAGTGAAAGTTTTCCTTTCATCCAAAAGGCATAAAAGTAAAGATGGAAGCACATTTCCTAGCCAACCAAAAGGAGCCACGTGTTCATGCGGAGTTTCGGGGCTGCGGGGATTTTTAAAGTTTTGCATTTTTTACACAAATAAAAAATGTAAATTATAGACCCATGGACCCGATTTTTGTCCCAATCTGGCTGCCATGTGTCCTAATCCAAAAGGGGGACCCATTTTTCAAATTGTTTTCTAGCCATTTGTATGGAATCGATTCAAACTTGAAAGGGCATATCTTTTGACCAGGGCTCGAGAGATTGCAAATCTAATACCATTGGAAAGATCTCGATCTCGTCTATGCCATGGGAGTCTGAAACTTTAATTTTTGGGAAGTTAGGTGGAAGAAAAATGGAGAAACATCTTCGATCTTTCAATGCAAGATCATCAGTATCAAAAACCAGATCATATTCGATCTATTTCTCACTGTTTCCTCTTCCTTTAAGGCACCGAACCAAGGATTGATGCAAAAAATGGATTCGAGGGCATATTTTTAGTAAAAGCATTAATAATGGTGGTTGGAGCTTTGACCCGTGTTTTCCCTTCTCTTCTCTCTATCTCTTCTTCTCCCATCGAATTTATAAATTTGGGGGTAGGATTCATTATAAAGGGTTGGATATTCTTAGTTTTTCAGGCTCCCTTCTCCTTCTAGCAAAATATTTGTGGGGTTCAGGCCTTCCATTAAAATTGTAATATGTTTCTTCTTTTGGCTATTTTTTAATGAACTGTATCAATCTATAGAGCAATAAAATACATTTGTGATCAATCTTAGATCCTTCTTGTTTCTTTTTCTTCTATCTGGTCTCTCATTACAGATCTGGCTATCTGTGCTTGTTTATTGTATGCATTTTATTGGTTCGTGTCGAAGGCAAACTAAGTGTTCATCATTCCTTTGGTGCATCACCTGGTAGTTTAGTTATTTCTTATTTCTGTACTCTTTTATCCCTGTCTCCTTGGCAAGTTTTAGACTAGGTATAGATATATATCCTCTGCAAATCCTATGTATGCATCTAAACAGAGGAATAAGGAGCCAACCTCTAATATGGAGATTTTCCCATTTGCAAGGTCCCACACCTTAGGAAATGTTCCATGTTATGCAATCACACCAGATGATTCTGCCTTAGAAAAGCAAATCTTTAGAATTCATTTAGGGGTGATGTGATTTCACACTAATAATACCTGGTAAGTGCTTGGTAGAAACCAAGGCACACACAAACAAGAAGGCTAGCCAAAGACAAGTGTAAACATGCATGCATATAGAAAATAATGTGTAAGCTATGTAAATAGTGTAAAATCTACCAGACAAAGTAATAATGTAAACACACAAGAAGAAAAGGTAAGTAACACAAAGAGGGCTATAAACATGGGACATCACTCATGATGTCACAAGACACACAATGCTATCATGGTCATAAAGTGTGCACACCAAACATAGGGTAAGGCCCTAAACAATACCAAAAATAAGAGACAATGTATCAAACAAGTATGGAAGCAAATATCCCTACATAACAAATGTTTCACATGAAGCACACATTAGCATGTTATAAATATAACTAGTATGTCAAAATCATGTATAACCAAGTAATGTAAAGTGCTAAGTATGAAATGAAACAATAACACCTAGAAGAGACAAATGTGGATGCCCCCAATGACTAGTGTAGGAAGGGTAGAAGGAGAGCATTTATGCCGCATGTAAGAGACATGTATTTACGATCACAACTAGAAAAATATGTGAACAGGCATGTATGGATGATATAGATAAATGACATACAAGTAATCTAACTAACATGTGTAATAAAGTGACCATAAACAAGTAGAAGTAAGAAAGATTAAAAGCAACCATAATATGTAGTATGATGTGGATGGATGGAATGGAATGCAAGATGGATGGTAGGATTTGTGTGCCCTCGAGTGAATGGAAATTTATGTAGTGAGGTTCATTTGGTTTTCCCCCTCAATAGTCAAGAATGAACCGTAAACAAGAGTTCATCATCACGAAATGGTCGAGTAGTGTGTGTTTTGTCTAGCACATTGTGATGAATGTGTAGGTGTGGTGATGAGATGTGACCTAATGATGTGTGCGTGAACCCTATAGCTGAAGCGTATATCATGACTAGATAAATGTATAAGTGATGATTTAGCCTAAGTGCATATCACTATAAGATGAATGGATGGAGTGGTGATGTAACCTAAGGTGTATACCACTACAAAATGATAGAATAGGTGATGATTTATCCTAAAGCATATGGCACTAGCCTAGGATTTTCACATGTGTGATGAGTGTAAGGTCCATTTGATTTGTAAACCCTGGCATTCAAGTATGGACCGAGGAAATAAAGTGTGTCATAGGCTAGTGAGAGTAGAAGATAATGTAGTAAATGTAATGATAAAGGGTGACCATGTGATGAAGAGAATAGGTTAAAACGTGATGTGCAGATGCGATGGTAGATGTGTAGAATGTATAAAATGGAATGTATAACATGTAATGTAATACATGTAGATAGATGAGTAATGTAGTATGTAAAATGATGTAATGCTAGACTCATATGTGATGAAGACTAGTATAGTATGTAGAAAATGTGTGGCATGAAGACACATAGTGTATGATGTAAGGCATATGTCGTGAGATGTAGTGTAGAGATGCTAAATGGAATATGTGTAGATAACCTAATAGTATGAAGTGTGTGATATGTATAATGGAAGTTATGATGTAAGATATACTATGTGTGATGAAATGTAATGTGTAATACCTATAGTGCAGTGTGTGGGGTTCAATGTAGTAATAATCCCTCAACAGTCAAGTGTGAACCGAAGCACAAGAGTGTGTCATCAGTAGCGAATATGATAAATTTTTGATGAAAAATGCCTATATAAAAATGAAAATATGATAGATGCTATGATGAAATGCGGGGGGTTAGGTGTTATGCCCCTCAAGTATATAAAATTGAGTTAACTAACTAATGATAGTAAAGGATGAAGGCTCTTCACCGATGTTTGTGAGGATGAAAGCGTAGGACCATGATATAATAGTGGTGGTGTGGTAGACAAGTGTCCTGCTGGTTAATGAATTCTATGTGCATGTGATGGATGAATATATGGTGAAGTTTGGGGCATAGTGAAATGCGTCGATATGATGGATAGATGCGATGTTGAGGGAGAAGGTGATGAATATCTATGCGGAATAAAACAAAGTGGCGATCAATGCTGAGATACAGTGATTGTCCTAGGAATGGGCCTATGCCGATGTGTAGGGCTAGTGGAACGATGTGGTCGTGTAGGCGGTATGTTATCACCAATGGCACTTTATGATATTTCTTCTTCTTGGGAACTCCTCGTCTTATGATTATTTACTAATGAACAACTTTTAGTTTGGTGGATGAAATCTGAGAACAAACATAACACAAGAATACCATAGACTATGATAAGAAGGAATGATGATAAATCTGAAATATCGGTTTAAATTATAATATCAATATGAAATTGTTACAATCTCACCCATAGGTACTTCAAGTGTTACCGACTTCACTTACCTTCCAACAATAACTATGGAGAAACTTCACAATTACATGGCTTCTTTAACACACCTTCAAAATGATGGCTTACTCATACAATATTTCTCACTACTTCCTTCTATGCTAAATGAGGGGGTGCCTCTTTATTTATAGAAATTCCAGGCTTATCTATCTTATCTCTAATATAGGATAAGAAATCCACTCTGACAATGAATCATATTCCATACCTTAACTCTTATCTATACATGTAAGCTTATCTTTTAAGATAAGATAAACCTTATCATTTCACATGGGTTCCACATTTTTAGACTTTTTACAAATAAAATACACAAAATATTTATGAACTCACTCCTTGTCCTTATTACCAATATAATATTTCTAATTCCTAATCATGTAGACCCTACTTCTCTACTTACCCCAACTTTGACATTTTAACATTACCGGACCACTTACGACAAATATTTACTTTTTACCACAACATTCATATTGTACTTTTGACTATTACCGTACTATACATTATTGGCAAGGCGTCAGATATCTGATGCTACTACTAATTATACTTAACAACATCCTAATCCTAATACATACATTAATGAAATAGAAATTACGAGAGGAAAATTTTAGTGTTGACATCTTCCCCTTCCTAGCTTCTACTTCGTCCTTGGAGTGACTATGGTGCTTGAAAATCTTCAACTTGTCATGGTTGACCCATTTCATAATGGGAGTGCCATCCAATTCCTCCGGTCGGTGTGTGCCATTTTCATGGCTAACTGCATTTGTAGGGCCCCATCCATTTTGGAAGAAATTTTCTCTGTCTTCTTTTTTGTATCTGGAATCATATACTAGAACCAAGTCATTCACATGAAATGGAGACCAACGGATCTTTTGATCAAAGTATTCCTTCTACTTCATTTTCTTCTTATAGCTTGTATCCTTCACTATTTCCCTCATTTCCTCTAGCAAATGAAGATGTACCAACCTTTCTTTTACTGAATCACTTTCATCCATCCTTTCATTTTTCATAACTCTCATAGTGGGAATATCAAATTCAATAGGAAGAACTGGATCAATGCCATAAGCCAACTAAAATGGGTAGTATCCTGTTACTGACTTTGATGTTGCCCTATATGCCCACAATGCTGCATGAATCCTTTTATCCCACTTATGTACCGTAAGTGCATCTTTGCTAGAATTTGACACAATACAAAATTTTTCATTCCACCTATCCATTTGTGCTTGGCTTATATGTTGTTGGTGCTTAATAGAAAACTTATTGACTAGGGCTTCTACTACCTCATTAATGAATGATCTATTACAATTTCTAATGGAGAACTGGTGATAAAGCGTTCATATATGAACCTTGCCACTTCATCCATGGAAGTTTGTTTTCAATGGCCTAGCTTCAACCCACTTGGTTAAATAATATGTGGAAACTACAATCTACTTATTTTAGCGTGGAGTAGTTGGAAGTGGACTCACAATGTCTATTCCCCACTTTTCAAAGGGAACGAAGTGGAAGAATAGGCATAATGGAGTTGATGAAGTCTTACGGTTACCATGTGTTTGACAAATATCACATGTCTTACAATAATTATAACAATCTCTAAAAAGAGTGGGCGGTGATAACTCGATCCAAGATCCTTCTTGCTGTAAGTTGTCAGAGAAGTTCCCTCCACATGTACCATTGTGGAATTATTCTATCAGCCTCCTTCCCTTGATCACGTCCAGTCCATCGAGGGAAATAATACTCCATGTAGAATAGAATATGGACGATTGAGTAATCTTCCTCTTAATCTTTGTATTGACACCATTAGGTGCTGGAATTCATTTAGATAATTCCAAATATCTATGTATTCACTAGGGATGTGTCAAGGATAACAATGTTGCATCCGGGAAATCATCATCATCACAAGATGAACCTAAACCATCATAGGCTCGAGAGAGTGCATCTACATTGACATGCTTCTTTCTGGCCTATCTATAATATCAAATTCAAATTCTTGTAGCAAAATTATCCATCTTGCTTATCCTCCCACACGATGGGTTAGAAGGCTTATTGACAATATATTTTAGAATGATGCATTCCAACTATAAATTTCACCCTAGCAAGTAATTTCTTAACTTCTTTACAGCAAAAATGATAGGTAGAGCCTCTTTTCGATGATAATTTACCTCAAGTTTGCTCATTTTATGCGCTCCCAAAGTAAAAGCTGGATGATCATTCCCATTTTCATCCTTTTGGGAGTACTTCCTAGTGTTGCGTCGAGGCATCGTGATACACAATGAATGGCTTACTCCAACTGGATTCTTTAAAATAGGTGAAGACGCCAGTAGCTTCCTTGATTGTTGAAAAGCTTCATGCGCCTTATTTCCCTGGTTCATAAGTAACATCCTTCTTCAAGAAATGGGTTAGTGGTGTGTAATTTTGAGAAATTCTTGATGAATCTTCTATAGAACCCACATGGCCTAAAAATGATCTCAACTTACTTCTATTCATAGAAAATGGTAACTCTTTGATTTTTGAAACTTTATCGGAGAATCAATACCAATACCATCTACGGATCAACATGCCCTAACAAAACGCCTTTAGAACATCCAAAGACACACTTTGAGGGTTTAGTGAGGCTTGTGCTTCATATAACCTTTGAAATACTATCTCCATCAGTGCGGGTGGTCCATCTTGCTCCCATAGATGCAAAAATCATCCGTAAATATCGATGAAGTTCCCAATGTAGAGGTTCAAACACCCTATTCATCAAGCGTGGAATGTTGCGGGAGCATTACACAACCCAAAAGGCATAACTCTATAAGCAAACATTCCCAAGGAGTGGTGAACGTGGTCTTCAACCGATCTTTTCTGCTATACGAACTTGGTTGTATCCGCTATATCCATCGAGAAAAACTATAGCACTCCGGCCGCCTATTTCGTCCAAAATCTGATCTCGAGAATGGAAGAGGGTAGTGATTCTTCTTTGTTGCCTTATTAAGCTTCCGATAATCAACACAAATGCGTAGCTTCCCATTCTTTTTTATTGAGATCACAATGGGAGAAATCCATTCGAATTCTCCACAAAAATATGAATCCTGCATCAAGCAACTTATCTATTTCTTCTTTTACAACAAATATGAATCGAATCCTTGCCCCTTTGTGAAATCAAAAAATCCATACACCCAACTTTCTTCTCCTATGTTTCTTACTAGTTTCTCCTTTCATCTTCTTAGGATCATTTCCATTTTGATTATCTTTTTATTTATTTCTTTTTGTTACAAACACATCTACTTCATTATTTATGCTCTTATCTACTACATCAAAAGAATTCACAGTGTACTTTTCCTTTATCATTATCTCTTGAGGATGTAGAAGCTCTATCTCGGACAATTATACTTATAATGACCCTTTTATAACAACCATAACATACTTCAGAAATATTTCTTTTTGGACCTCTATCTCCTCCCGAGAACTAAATTCTTTTCCTTGAAGAAGATTAATAGTTAATCGACCCATCTTCTTGAGCAGATCTTCATACTGAGAGATGTACTAGGAGAAATATTTCGCTCATCGAGAGTGGTTGTGGATTCTAGACCAAAGGTGCTTGGTGTAGACTTTACTTTAACAACAATTTCTTTGGGCTCCTCTTCCATGCTTTCTTCTTGCCTTCTTGCAATCTCTTTTGCTTGTTTAATGGTAGTGGGCGGTCATACTTCACTTGTTGTTTGATCTTTGGCTTCATCCAAAGAATGAAGTGCTTGAGAGGAGATTATCAACGCCATTCATCAACCCATCCGCTAATCCTTTCTTTCAGATCCGGGCACGAGCTTCCTCCTTAGCTCTAGAACACGAGCATGATAATCCCTTATCTTCTCCTTCTCTCCTTGGGATAACTTTGTGATATCGATCATGAGATCTCGTATTTTTGTGTTCACCAAATTCTTCAAGAAAACTTTCAGTTAATAAATCCCATGAGTTTTTCACATTATCACCTAGTGTTTCAAACCACCTAAGGGTTGAACCATCCAAAAAGGTAGGAAAAAATTTAGTCCATTGTTCCCTTCTTATAAGGCCATTACAAATACAAGATCGTTTAAATTCTTGAATGAAAGAGGTCATCTTCATTAGATTGGGCTGAAAAAATAGGAATCTTCCCCATTTCCAAAAGTAACCACAATGAAATACCAACCCATAAGTACAATCAACAAGACTTATGTGCACAAATAATTGGAATCACTATAATAGAAAATAGAAATGACCACGGTAAACTATGGTAAAACTTGACTTACTGTAGTAAAAATTGACTTTATCTTGTGGTAAACACTATACACGATAAAAGTATTTGCGATAAATACTATTCACGATAAAAAGTGACTTTACTTGTGGTAAATACTATTCATGGCAAAAAGTGACTTTACATGGTAACTACTATGCATAGTAAAAACAAGGATACTCTCCACTAAGTGGGAATATCTCTCCGTAAAATCCACCAACGAGGAATGGTTGAACGGAACCAAAATGTCATCACCAATCCGGTACTATGACAATTCTTCAGGAACTCCTTGTGCTATGATTATTTACTAATGCACAACTTTTAGGTTTGGTGGATGAAATATGGAAACACAACAACAAACATAACATAAGAATACCATAGACTATGATAAGAAGGAATGATGATAAATATGAAATATCGTGTAAATTATAATATCAACATGAAATTGTTACAATCTCACCCATGAGGTACTTCAAGTGTTCACATGACTTCACTTGCCTTCCAACAAATAACTATGGGATAAACTTCAGCAATTACACCTCTTAATGGCTTCTTTTAACACACCTTTAAAATGATGGCTTACTCATACAATATTTCTCACTACTTCCTTCTATGCTAAATGAGGGGGTGGCCTCTTTATTTATAGAACTTCCGGGCTTATCTATCTTATCTCTAAGATAGGATAAGAAATCCACTCGACGAATCATATTCCATACCTTAACTCTTATCTATACATGTAAGCTTATCTTTTAAGATAAGATAAACCTTATCATTTCACATGGGTTCCACATTTTTAGACTTTTTACAAATAAAATACACAAAATATTTATGACCTCACTCCTTGTCCTTATTACCAATATAATATTTCTAATTCATAATCATGTAGACCCTACTTTTCTACTTACCCCAACTTTGACATTTTAACATTACTGGACCACTTACGACAAATATTTACTTTTTACCACAACATTCCTATTGTACTTTTGACTATTACCGTACTATACATTATTAGCGGTGTCATACCGACATCGCGTTATCTTCTATCGGACCCTACTACTAATTATATTTAATAACATCCTATTCCTAATACATACATTAATGAAATAGAAATTACGGAGGAAATTTTTAGTGTTGACAAGTACTGATAGGTAAGATATGAGTAGATTGTGCTTTGAGCAACATAGAATGAGATGCGCTAGATGAAGTAGGGGATATGCTAGATATTGTGTGAGGGGATGGTGACCACGGAGTAGATGGAGGGACACCATCAATAGAAATGACCTGATTGTTGTAAATAAATTTGAGTCGCAAATGATTCATATAAATAATAGATGAGAGTGATGAATTTAATTGAGATCGAGGAGCATGTCGCATGATTGTCGATAGTAAAGTAAGAGGACCAAGATGTAGTTGAACAACCCCAAAGGGTTTTATGAAAGGGTATTCGATTTGGGATGAAGGATACCCGATAGCCTTGAGAAGTGAAATAGAACATGTGCTAATGGGCCATGATGGGTCAACCTTAGTATTGTTGATGGAGGTCGAGCCAATAGATGCATGGATGTGTAAATGATTAGATGTAAATTTGGCATGATAATCATCGTTGGAAAAATAAATGATTAGTGGCGAAGCTTTAGTGTTAGAAAATAATAAATCGAGAGCCCCGATGGGGAGAAGGAATTGTGTGATAGATATAATTAGCAGAGGAATCAATCATTTTCGTATCATGTTTTGGCAAAGGGTTGTTAAAAATATTAAGTTTATGATTTTTAGTAGGTGTGGATGTTGTAGATTTTGGAAGCTCAATTTGACCATTGTCAAGAAGATCTTGAATGAGATGTCGTAATCGTAGAAACAAAAATTAGTGGAATGCCCTACCATGGATTGATGATAATCACAATAATGGTCACAATGAAAGTATGCCCTTTGGGTCGAGATGGATCAAGTTGTAGAGGTGATGGTAAGGTAATAAGATTACTATTGATGAGTTGCGGTAGCAAAACAAGGGGTACTATACTTAGTAAAATTACAACTTTATGGTTAGGTTAAGCTCCCTAGGAGTAGAGAATATGTTTATAGTGGTTTTTCCATCCATGGGTTTAGGTGTAGAAGGCTTAAAGGTGGGCTTGTTCTAAAATGCGTGGATGATGATGCTTGCTCTTGATACTTAATTTTTCCTATTTCTAGGAGTTTAGTCTCACAAAGCTTGAGAGTTTGAAAAATTTGATCAAACGAGGAAGATGTCTCAAAGAGAATGCTCTCTAAAGTGGTGGTAACAAAATCTAAATAAATAAATCCTAAAGCTCAAAATTGCAAGTATGTTAGTCATCTTAGCTAAATTATTTTTGTATCGCAAGACATAATCGGATAAGTGTTTATTGGACCCTTTCTTGAGTTGTGCTAGTTGAGCATAGGAGATCTTAGAGCCAATGTTGATAGAAAAATCTATGAGAAAAATGTCAACCAAATAAATGAAAAAGACTTTGAATGAATAGGAAGGTCATAGAACCATCGCATCACATAGTCTTGTAAAATACGAGGAAAAAGCTTAGTGAGGATGGTGTGATCATCCACATAGTCAAGACATGCTATGGGAAAAGCGCGGAGATGTTCTTGTGGGTCACCATGGCCTTTAAAAATGGGAAACTTAGGAGAGATGAAGTTAGGTGGAAATGAATAAGTGGAGATAGCCGGTGTGAAAGGGGTATGCAGTAATGAAGTAGAATCTAAAGATGGTGATCCTCGAGAAGTAGCAAATTGGAGTTGGTGAATTTGATTTTGCAAATCCTGATATAAAGATGTGAAATCAGGATTGTTCGAGGAGGATACAAGCTGCATATTAGGAATGCCAGAGTAGGTGATGGAAGTAGTAGTTGTAGCAATAGGAGAAAACATATGTAGGTTGAATAGAGACCAAAGAAGCATAAGAAGAAATAATGAAGTGGAAGCATCACAAGCTCTCTTAGAAATGATTAAAGCATGTAAGACATGAGCGATATGTGTAGGGTTTTCACAACACTTGGCAAAAAAATTAGTAATAGTGTTAAGTTGGTCTTGATCAATGTTGGTGTCTTCATCATAGGAATTTTCACTACTAGATGCTTCTATCTCGTGGAGAGGAACCTGGTTGGAAGTATCTAAAGGATTTTTAGCCATAGATGTAGTTTTATCAGCCATTGAATTAGAGGTACGATGGGTAAATAAAGGGAGCTCATAGTATTGAAGAGATCCAAAATGACCGCTATGGGTGATGGGCATAAAATGAAAGAAAAATAAACAAAACCCTAGGATGAATGAAGAATCTAGAAGTGTGAATGATCGAGTCAGGTTCACCAAAATGATTAAATAAAATTAACTAACTATGCAGTATGGGGATAGTTAATCTAAGCTATGAATAACTATAAATAAAGTAAATAAATGTAGTAAAGAAGTATGCAAGCAAGATAAACAACTATGCAAAAGGAAATGTTAACCCTAATATGCAAGAAGGAAGAGGAAAGAAATCAGTTGAATAACATATGCTTGTCAGAGAGTGTCACAGAGGTGACTAGAAAAATCAAGAGTAGAAACAACTATGTAGAAGTCCCGAAAAGGATGGATATGGAAGATATAACTAGACTAGAGCACTTGGAGGAGGATTGGGGCACCCGTGAAAACTCAGTCATGTAATCTAGGCACCTTGATATGTGTAAAATCTCTCCGAAAGTGATCTTCACTAGTTTGACAGATGGTATGAAACCCTCATTGTTTATCACATCAACTTTGATGTCCCATGTTAGATGTCACCAATAATCCAAGATGAAAGAAAGACCTACAAGACCCCAAAACAAGCATCAAACCCTAAAAATAATAATGCATATGAAGGGTCGACTGACCTCAACTACCACAATGGTGGACTTACTAATTGAGTGTTGCACTACATCTCAAACTCGATGTAGTTTTATGTGCAAGTGTGTGTGAACATGCCCTAGGTTTCTCTTGTGTCAGTCACACTTTGTGAAGTAGTGAGAAATAACTATGTGTAGAAAATTTAATAGAATGTGTGTATGAAATAGAATAGAGTCCCGCCCTATGAAGTGTGATGTAGATGTCCTAGCCTTGTGCCTTGATGATGGAGCTATGTGGATGGAAGTGATCTCCAATGCAATAGATGGATGCAACTCTAGATGGATTGATAGTAATAAGTGATGCTATGTCCCTCATTATGGTCTCATAACTTTATATTTATATGGTTCTCTTGATCTAATTTTGTAATTAACCCCGAAAAGGCTGACCAAAAGAAAGGTAAAGATGTAAAATGGCTAGAGAGAGCCCAAAAGTGGCGGGTAAGTGAAAAAGGACTAGAGCGCCCACGAGCGCCCCTGTACTAATCTGGGTGCCCCGAGGCTAAAATAACAGAAAATGATCAAAAGAGATTGGGCATGTGGATGAAAAGGGGTAGTAATGAAAAAATAAAATAAAACAAGATGTCCAAAGGATGGGGGTTGATTAGTACTTTCTTCACTCAAGAAGATTTTAAATAGTAGTATGAGACCGGGATGAATAATATCTAAAGTGCATGATTTTGTGACTATGTCAAGATGGTGTGGAGCTGCTATTCCTCCAACATAAAGGGATTTAAAAAATTCATTGGTAGCATGATCTGACCTTGAGCCAATGCATTTGAGCTATATTTGAGAACCCTAGGCAAAGTAAGCTTTAATAAGTGCGAGCTTGTGTTTTAAACTAGTTGTATTAGACTACAAATAAATATTGAAAGGATAATGTTTTAGAAAGATAGAAACTCTCTAGAATTCAAGTTGAAGAGAATTTTCGGTTTGCTTACAAACTGCACCACCTTCTTTCCAAAATACCAAAGGAATTTGGAAATATGTTGGATGGCCTCACTCCACCACTCGATCCAACTAAAATATTATGGTGGTCAAGGTGCAAGGTTTTAAATTTGACCAATGATTTGGATAGCCCATGTGTGCTACAAAAGTGATGTATTTAGGTAAAATAAATTGCATGGAAATTTAATCTGAACCCCACTACAAGTAATCTGAAAGGTGATTGGAAAGTAGTCAGAGAGAATGCACTCATGATTAATGATTATTAGCGATCCTCACATGTTACTAAATGAGAACATGTGTTGTTTTGAAAACAAGGCATGATCCAAATTTTCAAAAAAATTATCCTATCTAGCTTAAAAATTGGACCAATTGAACCATGGCTACGGATAAAAATCCTACATATGAAGAAGTGGGTCCACTAAACTCCATTTATTCTTGAAATGAAACCAATTCTCATGCTCTCCAACACATTAGTGTGTCAAAGTGCCACCTTCTTTATCTTCATAATGTTCAATCATATTGGAATATCCAAAACCTATCAAAAAGAAAGTGACAAGTTGTGAGAAAAACATTTCCATAAAGTAGCATTTTCACGGCCATTATTAGCAGCATATGTATTGACAATACCAAAAGCATATCCGTTAAAATTTAATATGACACAAATGGTTCGATGTGATGGATCTTCACTTGAGACCACAATTGAAGATGCAAACCTAGGGGATATTGAAATATTAGTGTCACTCTGAATTTTAGTGTCGAAGTGTGAAAGTGGGAAAAATCAAACGAGATGCACTATAAAGTTGTTTGTAAAAGGAAGCTAGAAATTTTCACTTCTTGTAAACAAAAAAATCTAACTTTCCAATTTTATGACATGTAAAGCGTACAAAGAATTTTTTTGCGATGCATATTTGAGGCTTCTAACATTCCAAGATATAAAATTCATGAAGGAATTTCGTCCATGTTAAACTCCCCTTGACCATCTTACAAGTCAAAACCATCATCTAAAGCACAAAATTTGTTAGACAAAAGTGGTCGTTGGTTTGTCTTAATAAAATACTCTAATGAAATGGAGCAATGCTTAGCCCCATTAGTACCACTTGGTGATTCATTATACCCCATGGTGGATGTGAGAGTATCAAAGAGCTCTTAAAATAGGTCTCATCTTCCACCTTAAAAATTCTTGGATGTATCTTGTCTTTACAAGGGTTTATAATGAGTTTGCGCCACTTTGGAAATGGAATAAAAGATGTAGGAATGTTATCGGCTTGGCAAGTGGTGGTGGATATTTGTGAAGTAACACAAAATTGGATTTATTCCCTATGACTATTTTTTTATTGGTCCCAGTGATCTAGTTCTCATTGATGCGAGTCGAGAATTTGGGTCATATTGCTATGGCTTTGTCCCTAGCCGACTTGGGCCTAGATATGATCAGACAGTCTATTATTTTGTGATTAGGGGCCTAACATCGGAAACACATGTTGAGCTAGTTGTAATATATCACCTTCTCGTGAAAACCTCTCATAACCAACTTGTATATCTAAGGATTATTTTAAAACCTTGTTTAAAGTCGAGCTTAACACACACACACACAAACCTTTTGGGTTGTGTCAAATAAAAATGGTCTATTTCAAACTAGATAACATGCCCAATGGGTTTTAAAATGTCAGGGATGAAGACCCAGAGAGGAATAAGAAGACCAGGTAATTTAACCGAGACTAGGGCTTTGATAGAAAATTGATTTGTAACTTTGAAGTCCTGGGTCCAAGGAGAGATGACAAGTAGAGTATTGCAAAGGAGCTAACAACATGATTTACTCAAAATGGCTTGGACCTAGGAAGGTACTATAAAAGAGAACATGAAAAAAACCTTTGTGAGACTCCCTATACCAGTGACCTAAATACCAAGAGGTTCCTAACACAACCTAATCTAAGACATGAGGAAATCTTCGGAGGGAATGTAACTAACATAGTAAGCTATAAGACTATAATCTTCATACCAAATTATGACCGGTTTCAAAAAAAAATATTGTGTTAGGAAATCATGTTAGTGCTAACATTATGTTAGTGGGTTAATTACAAAAGTAATTAGTAAATGTTATGTTAGGTAATTTGTTATGAGTTGTTTGGTTGTTAAACCAACACATGTAGATATAATGATGCGAGAAAGTTTTTGGTTTGTTAATATGGTCAATTCCTTATTTATAGGAACTATATTCCTATATAAATGCATATCATGCCTTGTATCAAATTAATAAGAAACTATTATTGTATTATTGTTTCTCTAAATTAAACTTGAAACTTTGACCAAATTCATTATTTGGTATTAGAACAATGGGCATGCAAATGAAAGAGTTATTTTCATTTAGGGGCAACATATAGCTTTTGCTTCCCAAGTAATGAAAGATTCATTCAATTATCGTAGATCTAGCTATTATGTTTGAGCATCTAATTAGTCTATGACAATCTTGTAGCTAGATATAATCACATTATTCATAGCCTTGACTAAGTAGCAATGGGCTGCACTTTGTTTTATTTGGGATTGTTTAAAGATGATAAACATATAACTTGGATTCAATATCTAACTGTAATGGTGAACAATGTAGGCAACTAGATCACAGTCATGAGCCATTCAAGATAGAATATTCCTTGTGCAAATTTAATGCTCAATGCAATCTCACGTACACACGGAAATTATCATATTATTGTATTCTTGTGTCGTATACACAACGTGTCAGCACCATATGAATCTTAGAGTTTATTTAATTCAATTATTTTCTAGTTTAGTTTCATTTTTGTTACTTATTTTTATATAAATTGTATCTTTTTGGTATAGGTATATCTTTAGATCTTAGATATATTTTCTAATTGGTTGAATATGGAATATGGTCTTCTAAAGTTAAGGTTTCTATAGTTTGTTGCATGGTTCAATAGTCATATTTGTATCATTTTATAGTTTTCTTGAGTCACTTATGTGTCTATTATTGGTCTTTTGATTCGTTTCTTGTTTTATATTCCGTATAATATCTTTAGTCATTATTTATCAGTAAAAGTGTCAAAATCATCTTTTAAGTGAGTATTCAAAATTTGTAAAAATAAAAAAATTCCCTTGTGGATGCATTTTCGGTGGACACTATAAGACACATGCTACCCCTTGACCCCCGTTTGAGGTTAGCACTCATATAACCCCACTTTGGAATTTCAAAATGAAAGTAAAATTGGTGGGGAATCATATATATATATATATATATATATATATATATATATATATATATATATATATATATATATATATATATATATATATATATATATATATATATATATGTGTGTTTGTGTGTGTGTGTGTGTGTGTGAGAAATCAACCATAGAAAGAGAGAGAGAGAGTAAAAACGAGAGAGAGAGAGTCAACAGAGAGAGAGAGAGTATATAATTATATAAAAATATATTAGAGCTTACTTGTCCAAAGAAAGCACCGAAGTGTTATTAGATGTCTACACAATGAAGTTTTTTTTGTGTGTGTGTGTGTGGTGTGTGTGTGTGTGTGCGCACGCCCGGTGTGCATACATATCAAAGTAATACAAATAACTATGTGGATACATGATGTATGTAGTCAAATCATTTTTTCCATGTTCCTATGTCCATAAATCTACAACCATATCATTAAACAAGAGTAAACCAACAATTTCATAATCTAGGAAGGAACTACTTGAAGCGTAAAAAGTACAAGACAATGCAATATGAAGGACTACACTTAAATGCACTTTGAAATATGTATGCTAAATCTAGATTTTATGTGTCTCACGATAAGACCAACTTGTTTTGATCCATTTCTAAATGAGCCTCACAATGAGACCAAGGTTTTTATATTTAATATGGTTTTATCATGCATCATTTTGATAAGGAAATGAAGAACATGTCCTAGAAAATAAAATAATATATTTTTTGTTTTAAATATTTTACATACAATGGCATAAAAACACTAATGTCTAACATAGTTTTAGAAACAATTAATAAATCGTATCATAAGAAAATCAATAAATCATATATAAACCATGTTAAAATAGAGGACGATAATTAATTTTAGAACAATTAATATTGAAAAGAAAGAGGATAAACATTTAGTTTATTTGGCACTATTATGGTACTTAAATTTTGGTCATGTGGCACTTGCGCAATAATAATTTGACATTTATCCCATTATTAACCTATTCACATTTTATTGAATAAAATTGAAGCATTTTTCTCAATTTAACACTTTGATTATGTTAGGTCATGACTTTTTCTTCAACTTAGCACTTCATGAATGGATACTTAGTATACAAAACATATATTCAAATTCTTTGCATTAATGCATCTCTCGGTCTCATATCAAATTCTATCCTAATTTTGGAAAATTTCATAGAACATTGACATTTTCAAGTGATGAATCTATCCCAAAGACAATGAATATGTCCCATGTATAAATGTAATGGTCATCTTTTTAAATGCATAAGTTACCTCAAGTTTCTTGGCGTCAGTTTAACAAGAAATTGTTCTCACAAATAATCTATATAAATATGATCACCCTAACTCATTAGAGGCACATAATGATCTCATATCCAATCACACTCTAAAATGGTCATCAAACCAATAATTGAAGTATCTCTCCCTTACTTGGACATTACAAAAAGTTACTCAAATATTAACACATATATCATCACTTCCGTACATCACATCTAAGCACTAAAATCAAGCCAAGCATCATTGTCTAGTGTTGAAGGCCAAATAAGGGATCCATATTTATTTGTATTTTATAACCTTCACTCCACCATAGTGTTTACACCATAAATCTAGATTAAAGGTTTGATTAGAGTTATTGCATTACTTATTAGTAGGTGTAAGAATGTTATAGGTAGAATATTTCAAATTAAGTAATCCACATTAACCATACAACTCAGAATATATCTTTTTATACAATAAAAAATGATAAAATGATGAATTGATTACTTTAAAATCAAGGAGGGATAGTATTTAGCTGATCATAGAGGTAAAACATGATATGGTTGTGTAGATTTGCTGAAAACAATAATGAAAACCTAACGATTCTTTATATACATAATTGGAACTATAAAATACTCATGTACGAAACCATGCAACATTTTTAGGACATAATATAGTCTAGTGCTAGGTTGTACAATATTGGATTGGAAAATGTTTGGGTTCTAAAACTTCTTATTCCCATCGGTGGCCTATAAATGTGCTTCATTATCTATTGCTATGGCTTTCCAATGTGTCACACCTTCCTCTAGTGACCTTGAGAGATGATACCCTAAAGCACCTATACTAGCACTTCATGAACATGATTAGATAATAAATGGATAAATTCATGTGTGGGTAGAGATGGACTAACCCAAGTGATCAACCCCAATGAACCAATCAAGGTGTTTCATAAGTAGTAGACAAATCTATTTCTACTTGCAAATCTAAACCAATCCCCTAGTGTGGGCCCTTTTTTCTCTTAACACAATGAGTAACAAGTATAAATGTAGATAGAATATAGATGTACCCTTCATGGTAGTGATATAGTGTGATGTGCTTTAGATGCTAAGTTGATTTCCCTTTGTTCCTTAAGACCTTTAGCAACACTTTTTTTCATTTACTCTTGCTAAGACTTGGCTCTAGAACCTTTAGAAGCTTGGTAGTGGAGGAATCTAGACTCTTGAACCTAATTTGAGTTTGTTGGTGATGAAAAGTGTATTGTAAAATAATCAACCCTTTTACCTATCATTAAGGTTAAGTTGGAATTAGTGCAATTTAATTTTAGGGACATTAGACAAACTTAAGTGTGTGGAGGGTAGTTTAATTGTTAGATTGTCAATAAATGCATAAACTAAAGAAACTAACAAGATTATGGCGGTTAAAATAAAGTGAATCACTTAACATAAAATAGAAATAAAGGTAAAAAGATAGAAAACAAATGAAAATAAAAAAACTAACTAAACACACATAAGTAATCTAAAATATTAATGGAACTCTCGACGAGTGAAGCCTATTGAAGAGGTGACCTCTTGAGGGTGCAAAATAGCATAAAGTATACACTATGTTTTTTTATTGATCGAGGGTACCAAGAACATATAAAAAATGTCTTAGATGGTCTCAAATCAAATAAGGATCATTTTATTGTGTGAACAAACTAGTTTTAATAATTGTTTCTTCTAGAATAAAAACCATTTTAATCCATTTTTAACCGTCATAAATGCTCAAAATATTTTTATAGACTAGAAAAAAACAAATGAAATAAATATTCAATTGGTGCATAATTTACTTCATTGCATTTAAATAAAATCTATATTTTATTCAAATTTCATATGATAACTGATTGTAATGTACAAGTTAAAATAAAAGTATGGAATCTATAAAATGATCTTCTAACCAAACACAATGAATTTGTAATCAAATAAAAATATTGTATTGATGAGTACAACATACTTACAAATGGAATATTTACATTCAAAAGAGAAAAATATGCTCATTTTTATACTATATTAGCAAGATCCAAATGATCATATAAGATTCAATAATCCCACTTCGTAATACAAAAAATAAGTGAGAGAATCATGACATACAGATAGATTGCGTTGTAGGTTCAAGTTAGAAGATAGAAATATTTCCGAGATAATTAGAAATATTGAATTGTATATACTTGTTCCTTCTCAAAAATCATGTTTTCAATCATGTAAAGTGTCATTAAAGAAGTGTGCATGTAAAAGCGATATCAAAAAAATGTAACACCAAGTTAAAATTAGATAAAATTTAATTATAATATATCTAGGTACATGTGTTGTTCTCCTCCTATTCCATTTCATCTAATTAATTTTATATTCGTTGCCTCCAAATTTAGTTGATAACTAATTTATTTTTGAAAATTAAAGTCATAATACTTTATTTTAAATTATAAGTAACTAAAGGAAAAAGTAATATTAGATGATAAAAGCCTTCTATTTTAAAAGAGCTTAGGAAATAATAATGTCTCATAACACTTTTAATTATGACAATTTTCATTAAATGACTTAAAAGGGAGTATGGGGGTCACATTCAAAAACACGACTAAGGAAAACATATGTTTAAAAAAAAATCTATATGAAATAAATATTATACCCTTGAATTCATATCAAATTTTGAATTATTTATCAAAATTATATGAAAATGAGGAGGATGTGATGCAAAACAAATTAGCTAATACAAGCCACTCAACAAGTTAGAGAAGACCAATCACCAATCACAACACGAAGCTCTATAAGAGGATCCTGACCACTAGCCCAAAATGGCTTAAAACATGCAAAAAGTGGATTTTTAGCTTCTATTGTCAAGGTACCCTGTTCACATGGCCTAACCAATGCAATTTGATCAACCAATATGATGTAAACAATCAAAAATATCAAACTTAAT
Organism: Taxus wallichiana var. yunnanensis; assembly: GCA_018340775.1. Classification (NCBI taxonomy): domain Eukaryota; kingdom Viridiplantae; phylum Streptophyta; class Pinopsida; order Cupressales; family Taxaceae; genus Taxus; species Taxus wallichiana. Next base: position 171,995,940 of record CM031240.1, read on the forward strand.
CACTTCTTTAGAAAGCTGTCTTGTAGGCATCATAAGGGGAATTACGCTCACGGGAACTAGTTGGGAGAAATCCAGACACAACCTAGAAAAAGTAAAACCACTTTCAGATACCCATTTGGCTCCCCATTCTTATTACCACATTTTAGGATATAACTCAAATTTAAGCCTCCTTTCTCTCACCCTTTCTTTGCCAATTAGCCATTGTTCTTGTAGCCCTAGTTTTGGGGTTTTCTATGCATTAATTTTGATGTAATATGTTTCTAGACAAATTAAAGGTACTTTTGGGTACCCATTTGGCTCTTCTATGTGCATAAAAACTCCAAGTATCAACTCAATGTATAGATCCCCTTTTCAACCACTAGCCCTTGTCTTTTTAGGCCTTCTCAAGCCCTTTCCATGGTCATTTCATGGTTTTCATACTTCCACTCCTATTCATCACCTGAAACCTCTTGAATATATTTTCTTACCTCCTTCCCAATGTTCATGCAAATTTTGAACCCCTAGGAATGGACCCTAACTCCATTTATCATCATTTTAGAAATTTGGTCATTGTCATGCTACAATCCTGGTAGTGAGCAATCTGATTGCTATAAATTTTCTGGGTCTGAATATTATGACTCCAAATTTTTATAGAATATTGTACTAACCATCAAAACATCTCCAAAAAATTTCAATGCCTATCTATTTCAAACTCTCTTGAAATCATTGTTTTAAGAGTTAGTTTTCCGGGTTCTTAGTTTACACACACATCCCGATAAGAGGAAAATAGATTTTTGATCTTTAATCAAATCCTCAAGCTCAAATATTCAAATAGGAGGTTTGTATGGAATTTTCACACGTCCGAGTAATAAATGTTCAATAAATATGTTGGTTTCTTCACAAATCATGGATATCAACTCTCAAACAAAGTTTTACTCCTGTCGAGTCTGTAAACAACCTTACAAGTAAGGTTACATTCATTCAAGGAATTTCAAGGTAACAAAAAAAATTACCAACAATAAAAACATAAGAAACCATATTATCTTACCATTAAAATAGTTTTCTGAAACTTCTTATTTTATTTCCATCTTCTTTACTTATTTATGCATACAAAATCCTCTTCCCCTAAAAAAAAAGTATTCTCTTCCTTTTTCTCTATCCCTTCTATAGAATATAGTTCATCTCTCCTCTCCGACTCAAAAACTTCCTTATTCTAATACCTCGAATCCCTAACTACTTTACAATGTAACTCCATCTTCACATGACTAAACTAGACCTTATACTCAAGTTACATGCTTGAGTCAAGAACTTACATTAAGGTTAACATGTCCAAACACCTAGAACATTAGGTAATGTCCCTCAAGAAGACTTATACAACACATTCATGCATTCTAAGACTTTCTAGACACCTATCGACCCTTTAAATAATCCAAAATTGGCCAAAAGGATAAATAACCTTACTATAAATTTAAACTATGTTTTGGTGGGAAAACTCTTAGATAACTCAAATTCAAATTTTCAAGTACTATAATGACCTCCATACATATCAACTTGCCCACCATGACCTTCCAAACATTACTATAATGAATTTTGACTCAAGAAAACATTTTGAGTGATGCTCTGCATCATAATGCAAATGAGGTTGGTCATTCATATTCAATATATTCCATAATTAAGGTTCGCATGCATCAAAATGAATGGATACATGTGTTTCTCAATTATTGGTATGCCTATCCATTCCTAAAAATGGATGACCTCCATGAAGCGTGCCATATCCCCTTTGACCACGAGAGGTCAAACCTTTGATATTCTATGAATGTCCAGGATTTCAACCATGACCCCATTTTATATGAGGTTTTGAGCCTAGAGAAGAACAACCTCAATCACGAACCTAACATAGTGAAAATAGAAACCAATAATCATAATAAATGTTCTAAATGACTAATTATCAAGCCTTATATCAGCCAATGATCTATTGAAAATATGTTCCAATGTGATTGTAAATAAGTTAAAAACATTAAAAAAACTTTGCACTCAAAATATCATGCCTCAATATGGTCTAATGAGAAATCTCCTTTTCATTATGGGCTCAAAATCTATTATACTCGCTTGAGCTTATCTCAATGTCAAGAGTTGAGTTGTTAACAACTTCATTGTATTTCAAGAAAATAGATAAATAAATATAACTCATAATGCTCATTTTTCATCAAGTTTTTCCCTTCAATCATATAGTCAACATTTCCAAGTAATATAAACAAGATACTTCCTTATAACTCAATTTTTTCTTGAAAAACAAAGCTTGAAACAAGACACTGAATGATCAAATGTAGAAAATTTGCAACATCATTCTTGGTTTCAAATATATCATAATATTAATTTCTTTATCAATATCTAATGATTGTGTTTTCATTCAACATCCAATCTTCAACATAAAATTTAAAATAGTTTGAAAAGTGGAAACACCAACACAAAATATTTCATGATGTTAACACCTATTTTTGGATTGTTTCATACTATATCAACTAAAACATTATAAAAAAACTACATATGATTGTTCCTTTATTTTTAAATGAAAATCTATTACAGTGAACTACTATAATTTTTCTCTCATGAAAAGAAAAACCAATCTTTAAAGGAACTTTACATACAATTTAAATTAAAAGTGCACTAGTAAAGTCAAGGAGATCAAACCATATTTAATCATTGCATAGTATTACAACTTTATCATTCAAATATTCTCAAATACCCAAAATCACTATTAACTTCTAAGAAGAGTTCCAAATTTTGCTTCCTTAATCAAATAAACTCTAATGAACAATAAACTTATTTATTTATAACCTCCATAATCTCTTCACTTAAACGAGGATATCAATCAAATACATTTGATAAGGTGTCAAACAAGTATTTTGCAACAAAATAAAAAAGTAACAAAAAGAATTCTACATTGCCAAAACCATTCTTACCACCAAATTTATTGTATTATCACTTTGTGTCTTTGGAATAGATAAAATACAATGAAAACAACAACCTCAAACTTTAATAATAATAAAAATGAATGATGTTCATTATGAAAATTTATCAAAGAATTTCAACACAAAATCATGGCAAGTTATATAATCTTTCACTATGAAATTGAGTAGAATAACCTTGAGAATTATGCTATTACTATATTACTTTGTAAGAAAAAATTTCAAAACTTTTTCATACATTTTGCATGCACTTGATATACCAAAAACCACCTTATCTCAACAATAAAATCCACCACTTTTTTATATCACCATTTCAAGTGAATCATCCTGAAATTAATCAAAAGATATTTAAAACCCAAACAAGCTTCAAATAAATGATGCAAACTTCAAAGACAAATATTTTTGACCTCAAAACCATTATTATCAATACCCATTAACAAAAACAAATGAAATAATATATACACATTGTGTGTTACCAAAAATAAATGGAAAGAAACTATACACATTCTAAATGGAAAAACTATTAACTATGAAATACCTTCTTCCAAACTTCAATGAAGACCCAAATAATATGGTTTTATTTCAAACATTAAAGTGAAAATGAAACATGCAATCACCAAAAACTTGAAATTATTATTTTATGATAGACCTAAGTAGGCCTTTACTTCAAAAATATTTATTAAAATACTCAACAAATGGAATACAAGCTTGTGATAATGCAGAGTGACTAAAATGATATCTCATTTAAACATTTATGAACTATATGTGATCAGAAAAATGAAAATTTCAACATGCAACCAAATAGAGTGGCATATACAATTTTCATAGCTTTAATGAAAATAACTAGGATGAGATACAATCAAAATATGTTTTCTACATACGTAGAAAGTGATTTATGATATTAATAATGAGCTCTAGTGAATGAAAAAAGCCGGGAAAAACCAAGGTGAAACTAAGATAAACCATAGATTATGGAGAGGAAGATGAAACAAAAATAATAAATGAAATGAGACAACCAAACCAAATCTTGATCTCAAAGATAGCTCAAAAAAACAAGTGCATTGAATGTTATGGAAACTCAACTATCAAATTCATTACCACAAAAATATTATTACCTTTGAAACTCCTCCAAAATTAGTGATAATTATGAGTACCTTGAAAATGCTCACCAACCACTTTAATAATGCACATAGCCTATCAACTATGAATTCTATTGTCATTAAAATAAAAGAAAGATGATGAAATAAAATATGAGATAATATCTTTGAATGTGCCTTGATTTATAGGTGTAAACACTAAAATATGATAACTTTTCTTTGTGAAATGTCAAGTTTAACCTTATATCCTTGGTAAGACAAATTCTAACATTTTAAATCTAATATCCTCATCTCTCTATACATTCTACAACTTTCTTATCTTTACACCATGATCTATCATCAATTCTAGAAATATTATTCAATCAAATCGGCATAAAACATTTGATATTCAAGACACAAATTTTATTTTAGATGTTTCTCTCATGTCTAAACCCATAAGAAAGGTTTAGGATGTGGGGTCCAATCATGGATGACCTTACTGATCCCTCCCCTTTTCCATCACTAACTTAATTTCAACTTTTAAATCATTCTTTGGTCCATTTCATCTTCCGGAGTTGGCCTTATTTGAATATTTTACCCATGAAGACTATATAAAGCAAAGTCATTATCACCTTATAACTCACATGGAATTCTTACAAGATTCTATTGTAATAATCATTCTAAAATATATCATAGGGTTCCTAACTATACTCAAATCATCTACACATCTTATAAGGAAGTCCCTACTATAAGTTTGAAGCACTCAACTAGGTCAAAGAGTCTAGATTCACCTAACTTTAAGCATGAAAAGATCATAGAAGTCAAGTTTTAATAAGAGAAAATTCATCCCAATCATTGCTCAAGGGTTTCAAATCAACACAAAGGCTAGGTCACATAGCTCAAGGACACCATATCTCACTACCACTATACTAGGTACATCATATACTATGAAATTACCCTCTATCTTGGTGTTAATCCCTAGGGGATTGGTTATTTATACACACTTGCACAAACACTTATGAGAACTACATGAAACTTGACTTTTGAAATGAGGATATCTAGTACAACAATAAGATTTATTCAACGGTTGGGAATCTCACCATCCATGATGGTCAAACCTCAAACAAAAACAATGTTTTTTATCCTTTTGTTTTCACATACTCTAATGAAGGGTTATGTAGGTTGTTAGGGTTTCTACTTTGTTACAGGTCACCACAAGTCATCTCAAGGTTTTTGAGAAATATTGAAACACATAAAACATCATTTTTAGACAAGTGAAGCATATAATAAGTGTAAAACCTCACTATCCCTTGGTATCAAACTATACAACTATTTTCCTAGACCATAAAGTTCTATTCCAGGACCTTATGGAATCTATATGATCTTGCACCTTGTCATCTTCAAGTTATATAATTTATTGTACAAAATATATAGCTCTAATTCTTCATATTCCACTATGCTACATACCTAGATCACTCTAGAATCATCTCGAATAACTAATTTATCTCTCATTTGGTGTTTAAACTAGTTGTTTATCATTTATCAATCATGTAGTTTATTTCAATTTTAAATGCATTATTTTGGTCATGTATAATTGATGTTGGAAGATAAATAGATCAAAATAGTCTACCTTTTCTAGCTCTTATACCCTTCTTATTATTGTGTACTTAATAAAAAAATATAGAGTTTAATTAGTGTGTAAACATTTGGTGAACATGAATCTTGAATCAAATTTATTGTTCAACCTTAGTGGCCCTAGGGTTATAATTTTCTCTTTCCTAATTAGATATTGTACATCATGATGTTGATTATTATAAATAATAATCATCATTTATATTTCCTTTTAAACATTCCCTACCATTTCCTTGGTGGAATCCACCATCCCTCTAATCAAGTTCACGCTTTACCTCATTTAGTAAAAGAGGGTCTATTTCCTAACCCTCCACATATGAGGACTTAGGATTATCACTCCTATAAGCTTGATAATACCACTTTTCTACCACACCTATCCACCTTTCCTCACACCAAAATTCACTTATCTTCCTTTCTTACCTCAAGTGTTGCTTCTAAAATTGTTTGTGTATAACTTGGTATATCTTCCTCCACCACTTAAGGTTTATATCAATGCATACCCTAGTATAAAAAAATTTATGTTAAGAAACATTGTAAATTTCATTAGTGTTGTGGCCATATAATGTAGGAGAATCATGGGAAAACTAGTATTCTGCACTACTTGCAAAATTTTGACTAAGTGTTGGTGAGTGAAATGTTTGAAAAAGGTAGTTGAATGTGCATAAGAAGCACAAAAAGCTAACCGAGAGGCGTTAAGTCATTTTAGGCCATGAGATTTGAGTCAATAAAGTGTAACTAGTCTAGGTTAGGTCCTTAAGAGAAACACCAAAGTCCTGTAAGAGCTCCATACGATAGATTTTGTAGCTCCATAACAAGATTGTACATGTAGATGTCGTAAAGCTTATTGATTAATAGAGGAACCATTGAGTTACATTTTGTAGTGTGAACTCTTCAAATAGTCCAAGGTTGGAATGATCCATATATCACTATCACCACCATCCTACTAATTGATTTCTTAATCTTGAACAAGTTATACAAGATCTCCTTGATGTTGGGGTTATTTAATTCCCACACACGCTTCAATCAAAACCAAACTCTTAATGAGGCTCGATCACATTACCTTGATCATTACCTTTCAAAACATTCATATGATGGGTGTATTAATTATCATGGTGTCCCCACTTAATCTTCTTATGATCCATTAATAAATTCTCCCTTACCACCACAAGAAGTTATTACCTTTGTCAACAAAAATATGGCTTGTGATTTTTCTTCTAACGCGTTATACATTCACAAAATTTTTAATCAATGACTAGTCCATAGTTTTATAATCAAATAATTCATTACAAAAATTTATGCACTCTTAAATTAGTGTGTTTCCTTAGGTACAATAAAAAGAATTAACATTTGATGATACTATACAATTGGGAATATTACCCTACATCTTACGATTGGTCATGTTACTATTTATACCCCATTTTTGTTTCTAATTTGATCTCTTCATGTGACATGTGCTTAGGAGTTCCTTGGCTACATTTCTCTTTCGACTATCCCTCCATTATACATCAATGTATCAAGTTCATTCAAAACCAACAAGTGGTTATAAAATAGCTATTCCATTTGATCCACCTTTACTTTTGCATCCCAACAATCTAATGTTAATATACCTTCTAATCCTCATACATACAAACACCATTTTTTTTACTCACATGTTCATTTATTTGAAACACCTATTATGAGCCTCATGCCCTATTAGGAATTTGATCCTTCTTATAGTCTCAATCCATGTATTTTCCCACATGACATTCATATATGTTAAATCTCTCATATAACCTTTACCATTTCATATGTTTCCTCTCAAGGGTCATTTCCTACTTGGGTCTTTGCTTTGTATTTTCTTACATATGCTCGCCACATTTATATGGTTACAAATTATTTTTCTACATCTAAACTTGTTCTCTGTATAATATTTTCCATCATAACTACTATGGTATTTCTCTATCCTCAAAGGCATCTGATACTACATGGGAATCCTTTTTACCACACATTCATGATCAGTCAAGCTTGGTTACATATCTTCACTACACCCTAGTCACACTCCACTTTATAGTTGATCCACCTTCTTATACTAATGCATTTGTCTACTCTAGTCAAATTATCCATATTTTCCTTATGTGGATTGATTTTGGATATATTTTTCTATGTTTATCATTTTCATATTACTCATATTAATTTTTTTCATCCCTTTGTTCGAACTATACATTCATATTTTTAATAAATTATTCTTGACAATAGGTATACTCCTTGTCTACACCATTACATGGTGGTTATCACCCCACCCCCTTATCCTTCTAGCATACCCCTTGATATACACATTACTTATCACACAACACTGTGTCCCATACCTTTTATTTGATCATATTATATGGCTATTACCTCTAATGGGTATTCTTACCTTCATTTTACTTTAGTGCATCTTATGGCTTCTCCATATATCATACATGAGAATACTTCATCTATTTTTCCACTCAATGGCATTTCAACCCCTTCACCTACCGCACATGACATACATCTTCATGAGGTCCTTATTTTATATCTACATCTTGTGTGTGTGTGTGTGTGTGTGTGTGTGAGTGTCCTTGTGTGTATATGTGTTGTGTCTATCCCTTTCTGTGTGTGTGTGTGTGTGAATTTTAAAAACACTACTTAAGCATTCAAATATTCATGAAAAACAAAAACATTCAATTATGAGAAAAAAATACAAAACCATAACTAGTTCTAGTTTCCTTGGCTATTATGTTTCTTTATACATGATGTTTGTTGCATTTATTTGATATATAACATATTTTTTATTTACACACGTTTTCATCGGTATCTTGATCTTGATGGAAGAAATCACATATTATTACACAATTATAGGATCTAGGAAATAAAGTCCCCTCCCCTTGAATCATAGAAGTTAGGAGTGCCATCCTAGATTTTCTTTTATGGAAATCGATTTCATGTTCTCTGTGGTTGGGCATATGGATTCGCCCTTACCCTATACGTGTGGCTTAGGAGAAATACCATGAGGACTATGGGTAAGTAGGAGTATATACATTGGTGGGGGTGATGCTACAGTGATGGTAACGCCATACCATACTATATACGTAACATGATGCATGATGGTGGTGTAATCACGAGCGACCTATCTACCTCCCTCGACCCACCGGGTACCCTATAGTTCTATATGGCAGTTGTTCCTGGCTCGCAATGAAGCTAGGGTGAGCAACCAACTGTCCTCTCCCTATCTATCTACCTCCCCAAACACAATATCTTGAGTACCGGTGGTGGTGACCACATCTGCTGGCATGTGATGCTTGGACATAGAATCAGGTCCTTGTGAATGGGCAAAGCCAGGTGCTCTTGTTCTACGACGATAGGGGCGATTGCTCCCATTACTGACCAGAAACACACCAAATTCTCCTTTAGGTGCTTCAACTGCGGTATAGGTAGAAGAAGCTGGTACGGAAAAACCCTCTGTATAGAGTTCTCTTGGTTCCTTACACTACTCTATTGGGGGCATCCCTCTACACTTTATAGGTGATTTTATTTCATTATATGTTACTTTACACATTTATCATCATGCTTCATCACATACATAGTTTGTATTGTTATTTATGATATAATGGAACTAACACATGTGTTTTGTCTAATGCTAACTTCTCTTATATGTGTTTTTACTATTAATTGTTCTTTATAATTTCTTTACATAGTATTCTCACTACTTATTTATGTGGATTCATTCCTTGATTTCTTCTTTGTGTGGATTTCCTTGATTACAATGTTATGAATATTTTCTTTATATGGCCTAAAGTCCTTATTTGTCTTGTGTCACCATGGGTGTCCCATGTTTGTGGCTTTATGCCTTATTTTCATGTATTCAATTGTTCCTCTTATTTTGGAACATTGTTCATTCTAGAGTGATTGTCTTGTGACATGGTGGGTGTCTCATTTTTGACAACATGCCTACATATGACTATATACTTCTACATGTTACTATTCACTTAATTGTAAATTTTTATTTCTAGATTACATTATGGCTTCGACATGATTTCCATGTTTATTCTATACTTGTTTTATTATGGAGTATGACATGATTTCTATTATCTCTATTTTACTAGTTTATTTACATGTGTATTATTTATCGTTGCTTGTTTCATTATACTATTTATCCATGGCATGGTTCCCACCATGCAAACTCCTTTACTAGTATATATTTTCACATGTGTTCATCACTTCATCCTTCATTATATTTTACATCTTATCAAACTAATCGTGCATGGGTACACATTTGTTCTCTTGAACCATGTCTCAAATTATCTCACACATGCCTCAAAGGAGGGGTAATTCAACAAGGTATTTCTAGAGCTATAGAAAAAAATACCTAAACATATTTTCAAAAGGCTTAAATCCTTAGAGAAGGTCATAAAATGAAATGTGGCATAATTTGAACAAGTTTGAAATTGTATATTACGTTCAAAACCATGGTACATTTTTACCTTTCCATACATTCCTAGATAGAGAGTTGTTTCTTTTAAAATTATAGTTTCTACATATTCACTTAGAGGTTTAAAGGATTTTTACAAAGTTACAAATATACAAATATGATAGTTAGATAAGGGTACAATGGTAATGAGTACTACATAACTTCTTCACAATTTTATTTTAGATGTTACAAAATGGGTTTGGGGCCATGGGCCTCCTTCTCCCATAATATTTTCAAAAATTATACATAATCAATTCGTAGACATGGTAGTACCTTAATGGGGCATGACAGGGTCCATTCCTTCAAATGTATATTGTTTTATATTTGGAGAAAATTGGTCCTAGATTTATATAGATAGGTATATTATGTGGGTTTAGTGTAAAGCATCAAAGCAATAATATGAGATTTTTATACTAATCCTTCCTCCGATGTCACGAAATTCCCAAAATATGGAAAGTGTCAAAGAAAAACTAAGAGCTTCATAGATTAATGTTTCCTCCTCTCTCTTCATATTCTCAAAATTGGGAAGGCCTTGAAGCACACAAATTATTTTTATTCTAATTATTTTCATCTCTACCATTTCCTATGGCACAAAATTAGGGACTGATTTCCCCAATCCTTTGACACCTCAAGAAAAATTCCAAAATCTCTAAGGCATGGAAATAACATGAGATCCTCCCTCTCCAAAATAGACATGTATATTTCCATGTTTTGTATATTTTTGTGTACTTTTTTACAATGTTCAAAGTTACTGATCATTATCTATATTTTGAGTTAAATTTCAAATGCTATCATAGACATTAAATACACTATGTGTTTTAGGTTTGATCATGGAGAATGCCAACACCAATGCATCATGAATTCCCTTTAAGTGAAGAAAACAAATGTGTTCACACAGGTATGTTTTTTTTAAGAATTTACACACTTAAAGGGGGAAATTTAAACACTAAAATCGGGAAAACTTGTCCTTTTACAATGCCAAGTTTGACCTTGTACCCTTGATAATAAAAATACTCACATTCTAAATCCAATCTCCTAATCTCTCTAAATATTATACAACTTTATTATCTTTACACTATGCTCTATTAGAAAATATAGAAATATTATTTAATCAAATTAACATAAAACATTTGATATTTAAGATACAAATTTTAATTTATATGTTTTATCTCCTCTTCAAACATCTTATGGAATGATCGGGATCTCAACTTTTTTCCTAGCCAACATGCAGTCCCACCCCTTCTCGATCATTGACTCTCTTTCAATATAAAATCATTATTTGGGTCATTTATCTTCCTAGGTTCATCTTATTAAAATATATCACCTAGAAAATATTATACAAGTCATTATCACCTTATAACTCACCACAGTCTTACTGACATCTTATTGAAAACATCATTCTAAAATAACTCAAAGGGTTCTTAAAGCTATTGTAATCAATTTTAAATCATCTAGAGGTCGATCCCTACTACAACTTTGAAAAATTCAACTAGGTCAATGAGTCTAATTGCACCCATCTAAAAGCATAAAAATATCATAGAAGCCATTTCTTAACAAGAAAAATTCATCCCAAACATTGCACAAGGGTTTCAAATCAAAAAAATATTTAGGTCACATAGATGAGGCATATCATATCTCACTGCTATCATTTTGAGTACATTTTGTACTACATATCTATCTACTATCATGGTGTCAAGAAATATGAAGAACCCTTATGGGGTTGATTAGTTATACACACTTACAAAAAACTTAGGATAACTACATGATTATTTATTTCCACAACATGGAAATCTAGTGCAACAATGGGATTGGTTTAGCTATTGGAAGTTTTACCACCTAATGCGGTCTAGTCTCAAATGCACTCATGTTTTCTCATTTTGTTTGTTAATTCTATGATGAAGGGTTTTATAGGTTTTAATGGTTTCTAATTTGTTTCATGTCACCATAGGTCATCCCAGAGGTTTTGAAAGCAAGAGATACATACAATGAGCATCATTTCTATACAAGTGAAGCAAAAAGTTACAAAACTTGATTTTCTACTAGTATGAAACCATATAGATCATGTCTTGGATTGTATAGTTATTATCTTAGACCGTATATTTCTTACCTAGACCATAAAAATATGTATGGTCCTACACTTTCTCTTCTTATAGCTCCATAATATTATGTGTAGAATCTACAGATCATCTCTTCTTGTTCCACTACCCCTGCACACCCAAATAACTCTAAAATCATCCTAAAAAGCTAATTCTATCTCCTTTGGTTTTTAAAACTATTTTCTTGTCATCTATAAATCATGTAGTTTGTTTCAATTTTGAATGCATTATTCTAGTCATGTATATTAATTTTGGAAGTTAATTAGACATAATAATCTACCTATTGTTATCCCTTATACCCTTATTATTGTTGTATACCCCATAAAAACTCTAGAATTTAATTAGGGTGTAAATAATAGGGTAAAATAATATATTTATCTCTATATTAAAACCCTAACCACTTAATACACACATTTCTACCAAACATCATGACATGCACCATGTTACCACCAAAAAAACAAACATTCTTCATAATATCCCTATGATGACATGTAAAATTGATGTGGAAATTATTAAGAATTCCAAAATTCCTACATTAATAATCATTTGGGTACCAACTAATTTAATATCACGTTACACAAAGGTGTGAGATCTAATCACCGAAACAGAAAGAAAATGCAACATACACCTCTAAACTATAAGCATTTCAACTTTTTACCATTATTATCGATTGACCAATACAAGATGGAAATTCACTTAATATATTGTTATGAAAAACAAATATAACCATTGTAAAACAATAATTATCCATGACCAAAGGAAGTTTTCTTGGATTAGGAAAGATGAAAAGTTAAAAAAAAAAAGTATGAAAATTTTTAGAAGGGTGAAAAAGTTTGAGATACTAGAGTGCTTCAAACCTAACATGGTGGTTTTTAATAGATGCATTATTTTTAGGTATATTTAGGAGAGGATTGAGTTATTTTAGATTGTAAATTTTAATAAGTGCTCATGAGAATGTTAGGTGAATTCAAGTGGGGATAGAATTTCTTATTTAGGATTTTTAAGTTAGGTATCACATTAAGGGTTAGAGGATAGGAAATGATCCATAAGATTGAAATTGATAAAGATTTATTAAATAGTGAGGGACCAAATGATACATGTTATCCCAGAAAATATTACATTTTGGTCCCATATATGAAATTAGATATGTTCACTTGATATTTTAGGAGATATGCTTGCAAATGATATATTTTTTCAATGAATACAACTAAGTGAAGGAACGAAATATCAATGTGCATATTTAAGAAATTCATGTGGGATAGAGAAAGGTATGTGGATTCATATTAGAATTAAAGTGTAATTCATATTATAGGATAAAATACAATATTATCATTTTCAAAGGATAAGTTCAAATTTGCATGTCTACATTTACCTACTTAAGTGTGAAATTGAAAATGCATACTTAAAGGAAAAATATATACGAATATCCACACATACTTTTTATTTCCTTTATTTTTTTTTCTTGTGTTGGTGTTGTCACATTATATGGTGAAACCTAAAAACATAGTGTAATCAATGCCCATAAAATAAAATAAATTGTAACTCAAATGTGAATAATTTTGTAACTTTGAAAATTGAATTTTTCATGATGAATTAATGAGGCAAAGCATGGAATGAATACACATGTTTTCCTTACCAATGGAGGAGATACCATTATTTTTATGATTAAAGATTCTAATTTCATTTGATCTATCAAAGAATTGGTGGTGATCAGTCCCCAATTTTTTTGAAGGAGAACTTGAAGTAGGAAAGGATTTGAGTGCATGTGACCAAAAAATGACAATAGGTACCATAGAATTTCATCCTAAATAACTCCACAAAGAGGAAAGAGTGTAATATAGAGTATTTATCCACTATGATGTCTTACACAAAAAGAGATGCATGAATAAAAACCTATAAATTTTCTATCCACATTGATATATTTTATCCTCATGGACCACATGCATGTAGAAAGATCTAGGACCAACTTTGTAATAGAAAAAGGTTGAAAAGGAATGAAGTGTGTTCCATGTCCCCATCACGTGTTGTAATAGATGAGTATAATATATGCAAATGTTGAATAATTATAAAGGAGAAGACATGTGCCCCCATACCCCATAATTGTAATAGTATTCGAATGGAATAGTGAAGAAGGAATTAAGTATTTACACCTCATGTATTATACTTTGAACTATGTCATCTATCTCAAAATATATACTAGAATTTTGTAAATTTCTATAATAATTTGAGAATGTTAAATTTTCCTTTAAGTTATCCCTAAGGATAGAGCATCTAATCTAGGCCATAGCTTACCAAATTTCATCCCTAGTGGATGGTTATGTACTACTATGAATTTTGTCCATGTTATATATATGTTCCTATTTTCTATGTATTTTTTCCTTATATTTCTCTTCATCAAAGTGTTTAATTTTATATATACCATCCATATGTGTATAATATGCCCCAATGAATGGCACCTCTTTTAAGATGTGTGAGATATGTCAATAGTGTGCATGGCTCAAAATAAAATATGCGTGCCCACGTTAGATAAGTTTCATAGTTTGCATTGGATCACATGGAGATATGTCCGAGGCGACCACCATTGGAATATTTTTCTTGTAAAGGGGTGTTCATTGTAGAAACCATGGTACAAAAAATTAAAAACAAAATAATAAGTAATAATTAAAAAGTAAACATTTATAGTATAAAACAAGCGAGTATGTAAAAAATAATGCACATTATGAGTGGAAAAGTACAATAAATGTCACATATTTTATTCACTCTACAAAAATGGGACACAAGAGTTTCACATACGAGAACCATAAGAAATAGGATATAGAATCCAAAACACAGGATATGAGAGTGTTCTTAACTAAATAATGAAATAGCTTAAGTCCACATATATAGAATCAAACAATCAACCAAGTGAAAAAAGTAAAATATAGAAGCCAAAAAGGCACATGGAGAAAGATAAGATAACGCTAGACAAAACACTTGTGTTAGTGTGTAAACCCTATTTATATTTTTATAATTTTATTGTATAAAAAATAAGAAGGATATAAGGGTTAGTAACATGTAGACTACTTTAATCTAATTAACTTCCAACATAAATTATACAAGACCATAATAATGCATTTAAACTTTAAATAAGTGAGAAAATTGATAAACAATGAGTAAATTTCTCAAAATGTGAGAAGAGATATATACTTAGTTGTTTAATATGATTCTAGAATGATATATGTATGTCAAGTAGTGGAATTGGAAGATTTGGAACTTTTGATTCTACGGTGAAGAATCTAGAACTAGAAAATGAGAAGGTACATGACCACACATATTTTTACAACCTACAAAGGAGATGTATGGTCTAGGTATATAAATTCCTATTTGATTCACTTTCCTAGAAATAGTTCTCTTTATTTGTATCTCTTTCTCACACAACTTTAGGATGACCTGTGATCACCCTGACAACAAAGTAGAAACACTAGAAACTTATAGAATCCTTCATTGGAGCATTAGCGAATAAAAGGATAAAAACATGTGTGCTTGTTTGAGGACATACCTCACTTGGAAGTCAAAATCCCAAATTTGAACCATCCAAGTTTACACTATATATCCTCATTGCAGAAATCAAGCCTTATGTGGTTCTCATAAGTTCTTGTGAAAGTTTTATAGATAAACAACCCCTTAGGTATGCCCTTGTGTTTCTTAAATTCAATATAACATGATAATTGTGTAGTATATAATGTACCAAACATGTTAATAGTGATATGTTGGTGTGCCTTGCTACGTGGCCTAGCCATTTGTTGATTGAATTCATTTAGAATGATTGGGATGCCTTTTATCTTGTTATTACTTGTATCTATGATGTTTTATGATCGTAGATGAATGATGCTAAACTCTTTGGTCATGTGAATTACTTCATAATTGTAGTAGGGACTACCCTAGATGATGCACATAATTGATTTGAGCATATTTAGGAAGATTTTGAGTGCTTTTGGAATGATTTTTATAATTTGATCTTGTAATAATATCAAGTTAGTTATAAAGTGATAATGACTTACTTATATTGCCTTCCATAGGAGAGATATTCTAATAAGGTTGACTCGAGGAAGATGAAATGACCATAAGAATGATTTAAAATTGGAAGTTGAGTTAGTGATTTGAAGGGGTAGTATCTTGAACAAGTCATCCAAGACAAAACCCTGCATCTCAACCCTTCCATATGGTTTTTGATATGAGAGAGTAATCGTAGGCACCTAAAATGTCTACATGACTAATTAACATTAATCATGTCCCGCATTTTAGCCTCATCATCATTTGCTACCAATCCGTTTTAATATATTTTAATCCATTTACCCATGTGTCATTATTATTATTATTCATTATATCCCAACATCATCCATATAATAATTAATCACTAGATTAATTATTATTAATTAATCCATTTTATCATATTTCCCTCTATCATTTTATCATTATTTATCATTTATCCTTTTAATCCATCTTACATCCCTTTCATTTCATTAATCCATTATTACTTCATATTATTCTATTCTAATCCTTCATTAATATTCATAGGAATTTAATATTCCTATGCCTCACCTACCCTAGTCTACACCTACATCTATCACTAGTTATTCCATGTAATCACTCATCATTAATTATCCTAATCACATCATTTAATCTAATCTTAATCATCGCACATCCTCACACCTTTAAATCTAGAAGCTTCTCTATCTTTCCCTCTTATTTTCAAATATTCAAATGAATCTACACTATTCCATTGAATTTTTAATTCAATGGAGAGTCCTCACAAAATCTAGAATTCTCCATTCTAGAATCCTCCAATCTTCTCATCATTTTTCAACCCTTGCATTCAATCCAACATGGATTAATCCTCACCCTCCGATTTTCCTCTCACAAACTATAAATTTGCACTCTCATCCTCCACGAAAGCAAGAATTTTTAGGAGGCCATCATCTTGCTACTTCATCTTTTGATCATCAATCATCCATCTTCATCCTTCAAGCTTCAATCAAGCTATCCATAGTCTTCATCCAAGCATCCAAGAATCAATCATCAAAGGGAGGTGTTATCCAAGTCTTCCCACATCCAAATCTGAAGCAATCTTCCAATCCACAAGAAAATCCACCATCAAAGAAAGAGAATTGCATGCTAGACGGTAAGTGTAGGTATAATTCTCCCTCTTTCCATCCTTGCTTGATCTGAGGTAGCAAATAGTAGTGTTAGTTTAGGATTTAAATCAATTTATTTCCTAGTTTGCACACTAACACCATTATTTTGTCTAAATTTTGGCGCTCACCATGGGGCTTACCCCCCAATATTTTAATTGTTTTAAATAAAATTCCTTACTAACAACAAACTTTCTAAATTTGAGAAATTTTTGTTGATATTTACCCCTTGAAATTTTAGTTTTTTTAAATCTTCCATTTTAGCACTTTTAACTTTGAAACAATGCGTTTGTAGACCCATATAAGACGTTTGTAATTACTTGGAACATATGTTCAAGATTTAAACCTTAAAATTTCTTTTTTTACAAAGTAGTGCGTTTGTGACTGAAGCGATGCTTATGTCCTAAATCAACGCTTTTGTTTTTCTCTTTTGTTGCCTAATTTCCGAGATCCATAACTTTTGACCCCAAACTCGAAACAACTATATTTTTTTCCCAAAAAGGTATTGAAAAAATATATGCTAATGAAAGTGTTAATTTAGTATTTTGAAAGATAATTTATTCATGGTTTTCATTTTCCTAAATATTGTTATTTTAACTACACATTAAGTTATCTTTTCTTGTTCCAAACTACTAACACTTTGTGTGTAGCTTCCTATGCTTACCAAAGATTAAAAAAATCAATCTAAAACTACTAATCCTTTTTGTTTTGTATCTCTTTTAGTCCAAACATTGGGATTATTCTTGAACTACTTATCCAATTTTCTTATAGATCCTCCTCAAGACATCTTTTGTAATTTTAATTATCTTTTTATCATTTAAAATTTAAAAAAAAATCTTTATCTTGAATATATCTTTCATCTTTCATCTTTCTATCCTTGCATGTTTGCTTGTTAAACTTGAAGGTTGGATTTTGTGTATGCTCTCCTCTCGCATCCTTGGATGATCTTGAGGATCAAAAGTGGTCCACCTTCTTCCCTTTTTAATTTCTAGGAAACCGTAGTGCCCCCTTTGTTCTCATTTCCGTTCTCGTTGTTGTGGTAACGAGTTGGTCTCTTTGTTGTTCGTGATTGTACTGTCCCTACCTGCCACACTTAGTCGGCTAGCTTTCCGAGGGTCATCTTTTGGCTTCGTGACCATTTCAAACTTTTATGCCATATTTTGCTTCATGCCCGAACCTCGAGAACCTTGGACCACATAAGTGTTATCGCTAGGGGTGGCTTCAACCTTACCCAGTCGATCTTGAAGATGACTCTGGTTGAGTCAATCCAGAACCCAATCTCACAAATTTTAAACTTTATAATATATATATGATGCCATATAGACCAAATGAGCGAATGTACGGAAAACGCACAAACTAACATAGTCACTTAATCCAATAAAAGAAAATACATATATAATTTAATATAAAATAAAATAAAACGAAATGGAGGCTAGGGCGAAAAGCTCCAAAAAAATATTCAGTTAGGTTTGTATCTTATGCGTTTGGGAATAGGCAAGTTTGGGGGCGGCAATGCAAAAACACCAGGTCAAATTTTGTGGGCGGCGGCACTGCAAACCAGGGCATTTTTTGGACTGTCCGAAGGAATGCTTCACCAAATGTCATCTCTTGGGGTGCCATCACTGTTGGGCCTTCTCCCAACCTCCTAGCCTGCATGCAAAATTCTCCCGGCCGTGCTAAACTCCGTGTGTGCGTTCTTTTTTCAATGCAAAAAAAAAAAATGTGGATTAATTCGAGAGGTTTGTAGTCGCATTATCTTTGTGGGGGCATTTTTTCTAGTATTTAACTAAAAAGATGGAATGGGACAAACCTCTTGGGAATAGATCTTGGGCTCCCATGCGTGAGAAGGAAAAAAAAGTGTTTTATAACCTGAGTGAATCCTTGGACAAAAGTGCATGAAAAGGATATAAGGGATTTTTGTTGTGTATGTTCTATTTACAAATGCCCAGGTAGATACCTATGCAAAATGTGGAATCCTGTGAGTTGCTTGACAGAATGCCTCAAAGAAATGCGGTCTCATGGACTGCATGATGGCAACATATGCACAAAATGGATTTGTTATAAGGCGGTTGGACTGTTTGAAAAAATGCCTCAAGAGACGTGGTCTTATGGAACATACCCTGACCATGTAAGCTTCATTTTGTTTAATTAGCATTTATCCATATAGGTTCAGTGCATGAGGGTTGTAAATACTTCGATGGCATGAGTGCCTCTTGTAGAATCATGCCTAGAATTAATCATTATGTTTTCTTGGTGTCTAATGAGCACATGAGAATGTGCAAAAAAATGTGAAGGCAGCATGCAAAAAAATTTGACAATGCCACGAAAGGAATGTGGTTTATGGGTAGCAATGATTGCAGGAGGTGTAAAAATAAAAATAAAAATGAGTTGGTTAAAAAGGCCTTGGAAACCTTCAAGCAAATGCAATGGGTACATGTAAAGCCAAATTCCAAAACCTCTATGTCAAATCCCCGCATGTGCAAAAATAAGAGCTTTAGAATTGAGCATGGAAAACCATTAAGGCATAGGAAACAATATGTTTTTGTTTGCAATGCAACTTCCTTGGTAGACGTGTATGCAAAATGGTGGAGCTGAGGGCGCTCGTGGATTGGTTGAAGTGTAAGTGCCCAAGCGAGAGCCGAACCCAAGCTGCGACTTGACCGACTTCGTTCTCCGGGGCATGGTCCTTCTTCCCTTACCTCTCATAATTCTCATGTTTTAGTTCTCTTTTGCAACTAAATAGAATTTTAAAGTATTAGAAATTTTAATACAGTTAATTGTCCCTTCAACTCGTTGTAAAACAAAAAAATTGTCGTGTCGTAACTCACGACGTCATTATAACTAGCCTACTTTAAACCATGAATTATCACCCTCGCTTCGAGATGATTTAGAAAACTCTTACCCTTCTTGACCGCTCCAATATCGTTCCATCGACCAAACGAATTTGACTCCCCACTGATAAAGTTGACCTTCTCTTGGTTTTAAATAGTTAAATTTTGCAATTTTCGGAGACTCACCAAGTACCCTGTGCAACTCTGGAAACGAGATGTGAAGTTTCATTCGTGTACCTTGGTATACGAGGAGTCACCTTGATTTTTGGTTTGACCCGAAACAATCATATGACATCCTTTTGACGCTCTTATAGGAGCCCTGTTACATCGGTTTACAATAGTAGAGAGTTGTTAAAACTAGAAAGTTGGCTTTCATTTGGGACCACCAATTTAAACCGGAAAGAGAAATCACGTTCCGTCTTCGCAAACCTCTAGCGTTTATACTAGAAAAATGCATGGAACATCCAACATAGGAAGGAGCACCTTTTGGGATAGTTTGGCGAAGCCGTTTAGTAGGCCTCCGGTCGCAGTTTGACGAGGTCAAACTGGTCCAATTTTGTCTTGTCGCTCCAGAAAACTTGTCGCCGTTTGAACATGGTTTTCTAGTTCTCAGTCCCGTTGACTCTGATGAATTCTCTTTATATAGGGGAACTAGTAGGAGATGTCTCGTTGCGTGCTTCTCCATCTAACATCAGTTATGGACGCGGTTTTTAGGTACTCGAGCTAACTTTTGTCATTTACTTGTTGGGTGAACTACGACTGGCCTGAGAAAACTAGCCGCCAAACGCAAACCGTGCGCTCTTTTTCAATTCCGTCAGTTGCAATGAACTCTTGGTTTATCTGGGGACACATAGAAAGTTAATCGTGATGTGCATGCTCATCGGAAGATAACCTTTTGGAAGCAGTTTCTTAGCCTCCGAGCCCGTTTTGAACGTTTTGTAACTAGTGAGAAAATGTAAAGGTAGAAAGTTGTGGACCCTCGTAGGGTTACCAAATCACCCTGGAAACTTTTAACACACGTGAATAACTGTCTAAAAACACTATAATGAAACTTGTGTGTATTATAAATTTTGACTAAACGATGTTTTCTCTCTCTTCCTTTCTCTTTCTCTCTCCTGGGTTTATAAAAAGAAGAAAAATGAAATGCAATGAATACATGTTTCTAAACCTTTTTATTTCGATTGCATATTGTAATTATTGTTAGATGTAAATGGGAAACTGAAAAATGATAATTATGATTGATTAGGGTGGATGCCATGCCAACGATTTATCGTTGATTTCATGCTCACATGGGTTTTGCAGGATGGAAGAATGACGATGAAAAAGGCGATGTGTAATTTAATTATCATTATTGTAATTCTTATAGGTCATTGTAAAACGAATAATTGTGTAATGTAGTCTCTTGTTACCGAAAAGTTATAATTGAGATTTGTTAACATGCATGATATGCTAGTTTTAGGGATACTTAGGAAATGTGCATCTGATCACCGGTTCAGTTTGATTCTTAGTTGTGTATGGAAAAAAAGGGTTTGATTTACATAAAGTAAATTTGAAATTGAAGTTAATATATTGTAGTACCTTCTCAGTATTCAATAAACGATTAAATTAATTTCTGGGTTATCTTCTTACCTTGCAAACATAATATAGAGTTTTAATGGGAACACTCAACTTAAATAAAATATTCGTGCTTAACTTGCCTGCATGTGTGATCCTTTTTACCTTATAAGAAATTTAAACCGTAGAATGAACTTAACCTTTACACCCGATGGAGCATCTTGGTTTAGGCAAATAAGATCCCAAGAAGAGGGGTTTATCGTCTTAATAGGTACGTTTAGTGACATCGACATAAACTAGACACATAGGAGCAACACAATCAAATAAATCTTCTACATCGAATGAATTTCTTGTGAGATCCAGATGACATCATGGAGCTAGGGAAATAGTGGTTCTATCACTTAAAATTTTTCTTATGAATAGATCCTCTTAGCTATAGGTGTCATCTTTGGCTAGTGACAATAGAGTGCTTTGATCTCTTATGGAGGGTTTATAGGGTGTATATGTTTGAAACCTTAATCTAATCTATAAGAGAGCGTAAAGCCCTAAGTGAAAAAAAATTGGAATGGCACTAAATCTTAGTTGACTAGGATGTTCATTGTGGTTAGAAAACCATAATCTAACTCCTTGCATATGAAATTGTGTTGAAAGATGTTTTTTTTTTTGGAGAACCTTAGAAACTGAATTCTTGTCTCATAATCCCTTGTTATGTCATTTTATGGCATTAAGGAATAAAGAATATTTCTTATGCGGAAACATGCTATGCAAGGATATGGGATCTTCGTGAACATAGATCACTTGTGATTATGTGTAGTTTTAAGGCTCCTAGCCTTGTACTTCCTTAAGAAGTCAGACAAGTGTTGTCGTAACTCTTTTGTTTAAGACGATGCTAAGAACGAGACCTTAGTGCGATATAAGAGCATATCATATGATGCTGCACACGAGATTTGAGATTAGGATTAAGGTCAATCTTAGAGTCCTTATAACTTAATTAAAAAATTTCATGCATTGCAAAGAATATAAATTATCTTGGTGTGACCGAACTTGAGCAAACAAAAGATATATATATATATATATATATATAAGTCCATAAGTTATTGAACTTTATTAACTAGGGTAGCGAAATTAACTATTCCGTGATCGATGGATGTTCTTGGGGAGCTATCTCGACTCTGTCTTCCTTAATCCCAATAGCTCATCTGGACATCACGTTAGAATCTCTTGTGTAGCAAGAGTAAATTTTATACATTAAATAAAAGTTTGAGAAGCAAAATCTTAACATAAGAATGAGAGAATTAGAATCTTGTAGGCATTTTGAAATATGAAAAAAATACTTATGTAAGTTCTGAAGATTGTCATAAGGGTAAAGAGCAAAATTATATGGTTGAACAATAAGTGAAAAGTGAAAAGAATTTTCAGAACATGTAGGTGGAAAAAGGGAGATAATTATGCTTACATAACAATGTTCTTGGGATGCTAATCGTAACTAAAATACATTTAAAGTAATGATGTGTTGTGGGTTCGCCATTCTTGAAGTCAGGTTCTTGTGGTTGGGTCTCTACTAGCAACCTTCCGTTGGGAAAAGTGTAGCGTCAGCATGTATTTGGTGTTATCATGTGTCTATGTGATTTGATGACTTTTGTAAGTGTCGTATACGTTGTCGAGTTTCCTACTCGGAGCCCTTACTGTGTTGTGTGTAGTGAGCAATGTAAGTCAAAAAAAAAAAAATCCGGTATTTTCTTGTTGTATTTGGGTGTGTAAAATGTGGGCACTACGAAGCGTGATGTGGAAGTGATATCCATGCACTTTTCATAATCCTCACGGGTCTCGATACCTGGGCTTCATCTCCATGCACATAGACACACCCCATGTTTGGGAGGGGGTATATGTTCTTGGAAAACTTTAGATTTATTAGCTAAGTGCTTGCTTGTTTTAAGATCAGCGTGAAGTGAGGGGATTACGTGTCCCAACACCCATGCCTTAGAAAAATCCTTGCAATATGGATTCGGGCCTCATGTACTCAAAAGGTATATAGAGGATGCCCTTAGCAAGCCTTATTTATCCTAGCATAGGTAGCCTTCAGCTACAATCAAGCTATAGTGCAAGGGAAGGAAAAACTCAAGATTACTCATTGCCAATCACACATTGGCGTAAAGGTGGGCCAACTCGGTGAGCACCAATTTGTGTGTGGTATTGAAATTAGGTTATAGCTTATGTTGTACACCCAATTGACTAGCTAGGTTATGTGTTGCATGTGTGTTTCTTGCTCACATATAATTTGACCAAACATTAATCAACCATTCAAACATTAATCAAACAATCAAATCAAACCCCCCAACAAAAAAAAAAAACAAAACACAATCAAACCCAATCCATCCATCTAATTACCACAATCTTATCCCCTTTCCTAATCCATCCCATCCACATTTAATCCCTCCATCTTAGTCCTATCCAACCTACACCCTATCCATACCCTATCTTACTCCTAAATCTTATCTAAACCCCCATCCTCATCATGGCTCCCATCAAAGTCAAATCCCCCACTCATCAACCTTTACCCTTCCACTTTTATCAAAACATCCCTATTACTATCAATATTTAGAAAACCAAATTATCAAACTCACATCCTCTATTCAAAATCTCTATCCCATCCCAATTTGATCTTACCATCCTCACTGACCATCCAAAATCTTAACCAACAATTTCTTGACCTCTAATCACACCTTAGCCAAACATCTTCTCGACCATCCTCCCTCACATCCACTTATGATAGTGAGGACCTTATTAACACCGACCAAGATGATCCCCCATCCACACAACTAATCACACCCAATCCTAAATCCACATCCTAACCACCCTCCTTCCTCACACACACCTAATTACATCAATTTTGATAAACTCCAATCATCCCCTTCCATCGATAAATATCTCCTTTTCAATATTTACGAAACTTTAACTAACTAATATTCATCCACCACATCCACTTATAAAAAAATATAAACAAAAATATAAACCTAAACATCCCAAATCACCACGCCATCTAATAAAATTATTTTACAAATTTCTAACTTATTATCCAAGCTTAATCCTTCATCACCACTAACCCCATCAAAAAATCTAATCCCCAACTCCCTCTCATCAAAACATATCATAATGTACCTTATACATACCCATCCACATCTAATCAAGATCAAATCAAACCACAATCCTTATCCCCCACCTCTCATCTTAGTCTTAAATCCTAATCATCCGCATCATCCCAATCTCATTCCATGGACTTTCTCCTAGATAGTCCCATAAGTCCCCTCCTCTAGCATCTACTTTGGCTCCTAAGCCTCCATCACTTACATCCAATCCCATCAATCTAGTGTGACTCCTAAGTCACCCACATCCTATTCATCCCTAATCCTACTTCATCAACGTGGCCCCCATACCACATTTATCCTCTCCATCCACATCTAATAAATCTACCAATAACCAATCAATATAAAACCTTCTAATGTGATGCCTAAGTCAGCTCAATCTCTCAAATCCAATATGGTTTCCACACCACCCCCTCTACCTTAACTCAACCAACATCACCTAAATTTAACCCATCTCCATCATCAACATCTACTCCATCCTTTAAATCCACACAATCTACCTCTCCCAAATCTAACCAATCTAACACATCCTCTTCATCCACCCCTACCTTATCCACTTCATCCCAAATAAAACCATCTAATCCTACACAAACAAACCATACACCATCCACCTCTCCTAAATTAACCAAATCCAATCCCAAGCCAAAATCCACTACCAATTCAAAGCCAAACCAACCTCTTAAAGCCCCCAAGGCTAATCTTCCATCCAAATCCCAACCATCTAATCCACATCTTAAACCTACATCCAAATCCAATCAATCCTCTCCTATCCTACCCACTCCTACACATATCCTACCTAACCCACCCTTATTACCCACACCATCTCTCTTACCAACCCCAATTGCCTTCACCTCCTTAGGAGAATCCTTGACTACCATCTTCCATCGTCTTAAAACTTTTAAAATGATCATTCACCCACCCATAAAACCTCATGATCCTAACCTTCCCAAACCATCTTGGTATAGGGACCATTATTATTGTGACTTCCACCGCACCCATGGACATTTTCTTAATCGATGTCTACAATTCCAATCTTACATCCAAAACCTCTTTAACCAAATAATTCTTTTCCTTGTACCTCTTTCTCCACCATCCTTTTATCCTCATCCTATACCTAACCATCCCCTATCCAAATCCCCATCCTCTCTTAAACCCCATCATCATAAATAATCAAAATCCATTCCATCCCAACATCCGAACCATCATGCAGATTCAAACAAATCAAAAAATCCAAAACTTCCCCAATTAAACATCCAAATAAATCCAAATCTAAACCCCCATCTTTTGTTAAGTATGGCCTCTTAGCGGATGAGAAAAAAAACATCCCCCAATCTAATGGTGACAACATCACTTCATCCTCTTCCATATCCACTTCCTTCCATATAGTTGAAAAGATGCTTGCCAACATCAAACATCATGGTAAAGGCTTAGGTATCCATGAACAAGGCATCCTTACTCCCATCACTCATCCTCCTAACTCCAAAAATCAAGCTTAGGCTATAAACCTCTCACTAACAATACCCAATCACAACCCGATCCTACCAATTCTCTTGATCATCCCATAAATCCATCTACCAATCCCCAATCCTCTAATCCCCTACACATCCCAAACACCTAAAATCGGATTGAGCATTTAGATTGTTCTTTGCACATGGATTTTATTTCCTCATTCCATTCCAATCCATCTTCACAAATACTCAATTGACTTAATTACATGATGCAAGTTAGTAGTACCTATTACACTTGTGTGACCTTGGTGTATATGTACTTTCAACATCAGAACAAACATATCTTAGAGATCCAATCAATTAAATCACACATATTAATTAAATTGTGGTGAAGACCCTTGGGTGCATTCTATGACACTATATCCAATGTCATCACCACACTCATCTCCATCCCCTCATCAAGCCACCTGTGATTCTTAACCCCTTGATATTTTTCAAGAGATTGGAAGCTCTTAAAAAATCCAAATATCAAAAAAAAAAATCATATCAAAATTTAAAATATCAAATAAAATCCACCTCGAGACTCTATCTAGGGGTGTTTCCAGCAACTCTATTGGGGCTATGGACGCCTGGCTGGCAGTAGAGTAATGTTGTGACAAGAATCATATGTATCTTTTCGGGGATATGGATGTTTGACTGGAAGTGGAGCAATGCATGACTTAACCTTCCATTCACCCTCCATCAACCTACTTTACTTAATCACTCCCTATACATTGGCTAGTTTTTCTTCACATACTACCCATTAAGTCTTCACTTCAAGTGGTAATTAACTATCACTTTTACACACACTTTGATCTTGAAGAGACATCAAGCTTGTATGTTGTCAAGTATTGCTTAGACCTTGGTCACACTTTTGTTCTAGGCTTACTTCCATTTTACACCAGTGCTTTTAAGCTCATCTTTTGTTCATCATCCATTACAAACCATCCGCCCTTTTTATCCATCATCCATGAGTAATCGATGATCTATTGCTTTATCCTACCCCCATATTGTCTTTCTTTAACCCATCATCATTATGACTAGGGGAAACTTTATAATCTACTAGGGGCACCATCCCTTACTTTTCCTTACATCAATCATCCCATCCTTTACTTGGGGGCCTATCTTATCCAATCATCTCGCATCCTACCTTATCCTATCCCAAATCCTTTACCCTACCCTATCACATCCCTCATCCTATCAAACCTTTTTTATCTTGCCCAACTAATCCCTTTTATCCAAAATCATCCCTTTTATCCACATCCCTTATCCTATCCAAAATCACCCTTTATCCCTAATCCCTATTCACATATACCTTGGGACTTATAGGATAAAGTCACCCCTTTCAAACCTACACATCCTATCACATCTTCATCCCACCACATCTAAACTATCTTAAAAATCAAAAAAATAACAAAAATATTAAAAATCCATTAAAATCCATAAAAAATCAATAACACATACAATCTAAAATACTTTTGTATGTATTGTGTATTTTCATTTGTGTGTGTTTGCTTTCTTGTATGCATTTACATTTTGGCCGATGATATGAGGCCACTTTTGTTTATTTTTATTTACACAGTCCAATAATATGAGGACCATGTTTTTTTCTTAATCGGTCCAATGATATGAGGAACCCTTTTTAATATTACTTTTTCCAATGATATGAGGACAGGGGCATCTAGCAATTAAAACATCATGGCCTTTATACCATTAGTGCATCTTGCTCTATGCCATATCTTAATAAAATTGTTAATGATGATAATTGTGGGAACTTTATGATAACACCACCCCTTTACATCATCACTTAGCCTAATCATCATCACCTTATCCAACCAACCCTTCATCAATCATCTAACATCCAATCATCAAATATTATTCATCTAATCAATCTATCCAACATTTTCAATCAATCCTATCAAATCCTCTTACCCAAACATATTTACATCCAATATCAACATCAAATCCTTACCCTTGACCAGGAGGCACCAAAAAATCCAAATCATCAAAATCCAACATCCAACATCAACAACATCATCAATCCAAGATCTTATCTAAATCTACATCATGCTAGGGACAATAAAACATTTAAAATCCAACCATTAAACATCCTACCCCAAAAGGGCATCAACAATCAAAATCCTATGATCCAACAACATCAAACATCCAAATCTAATATCAAACACATCAACCCCTTTACTTAGGTCATCAAACACCAAAACATCCTACACCATTGTCATACGCCTCATCACCATTTATCGCTACCAATCCATTTTTTAATCTATTTTAATCCATTTAATCCATGTCATCATTATTATTATTCATTATATCCCAACATCATCCATATAATAATTAATCATTGGATTAATTATTATTTATTAATCCATTTTATCATATTTCATCTATATCATTTTATCATTATTTATCATTTATCATTTTAATCCATCTTACATCCCTTTCATTTCATTATTATCATATTATCTATTTAATCCTTCATTATTATAGGAATTTAATATTCCTATCCTCACCTACCCTAGTCTACACCTACACCTACCACTATTATTCCATGTAATCACTCATCATTAATTATCCTAATCACATCATTTAATCTAAACTAATCATGTGCACACACCTCTAAATCTAGAGGCTTCTAAATCTAGAAGCTTTCTCTATCTTTCCCTCTTATTTTCAAATATTCAAATGAATCTACACTATTCCATTGAATTTTTAATTCAATGGAGAGTCCTCACAAAATCTAGAATTCTCCATTCTAGAATCCTCCAATCTCTCATCAATTTCAACCCTTGGATTCAATCCAACATGGATTAATCCTCACCCTCCAATTTTCCACTCACAAACTATAAATCAAGCACTCATCCTCCATGAAAGAGCAAGAATTTTAGGAGGCCATCATCTTACTACTTCATCTTTTATCATCAATCATCCATCTTCATCCTTAAACTTCAATCAAGCTATCAATAGTCTTCATCAAGCATCCAAGAATCAATCATCAAAGGGAGGTGTTGTCCAAGTCTTCCCACATCCAAATCTGAAGCAATCTTCAATCCACAAGCAAATCCACCATCAAGGAAGGAGAATTGCATGCTAGATGGTAAGTGCAGGTATAATTCTCCCTCTTTCCATCCTTGCTTGATCTGAGGTAGAAAATAGTAGTGTTAGTTTAGGATTTAAATCAATTTATTTCCTAGTTTGCACACTAACACCATTTTTTTTCTACATTTTTTGCCCACCATGGGGCTTACCCCCCAAATATTTTTAATTTCTTGTTTATTATTATCTAATAATCATATAACTGTCCAAATTTTAGAAATTTTTGTTGAGATTTATTTGCCCCTTAAATTTCAAATTTTTTTTTGTTCTATTTTTATTTTAGTGACCTTGTGAATGCTGCATTTAATATCATAAAATTTGTAGATACTTTCATGTTTTTTTAGACCCCAAAATTAGACATTTTTAACAAAGTAGCATTTTACTTGAATACATAACGCATATTTGACCTAAAAACCATTTACATAAAACTCAAAACCTTTAAAACCCCAAAATTTTTTTTACAAAGTCTTTTTTTTTGTGACCTGAAATGGCGTTGTTATGACTGAAATGGCGCTTATGTCCTGAATCAATGCTTTTTTTTTTCTCTTTTGTTTCCTAACTTCCGAGAGCCATAACTTTTGACCCCAAACTCAAAATGACTCATTTTTTTTTCTGGAAAGGTATTGAAGAGATCTATGCAATGAAAGTGTTAATTTAGATTTTTATTGTATAATTTATTCATGGTTTTCATTTTACTAAATATTTTCATTTTAACTACACTTTGAGTTATATTTTCTTGTTCCAAACTACTAACACTTTGTGTGCAAGCTTCCTACGCTTACCAAAGATTAAAAAATCAATCTAAAACTACTAATCCTTTTTTTTTGTAGCTCTTTTAGTCCAAGACATTGGGTTATTTTCCAAACTACTAATCCACTTTTTTTGCAGGGCCTCCTCTTGAAGACCCCTTTTTTAATTTTTTTAATCTTTTTATCATTTAAAAAAAAAAAAAAAAAATCTTTATCTTGAATATCTTGCATCTTTCATCTTTTATATTTGCATGTTTGCTTGTTAAACCCGAAGGTTGGATTTTGTGTATGCTCTCCTCTCATCCTTGGATGATCTTGAGGATCAAAAGTGGTCCACCTTCTTCCTTTTTCATTTTTAGGGGCAACGTGATGTGGATTTCATCACCACACACTTGTCATAGTCCTAGGGGTCTCGTGACCATGGGCTTCATCTCCATGCACGTAGACACACCCCGTGTTCCGGTGGGGTATATAAATTCAAGGACAATCATATCGTTATTGGCTAAGTCTTACTTGTTTTAAGAGTGATGTGAAGTGAGGGGCTTCCACGTCCCAACACCCAGGCCTTAGACAACATCCTTGCAACATGGATTGGGCCTCACGTACCAAAAGGTATATAGAGGACTCCCTTAGCAAGCCTTGTTTATCCTAGCATAGGTAGCCTTTGCCACAATCAATATATAGTGTAGGGAAGGAACCACCAAAGATTACTCACTATCGATCACACATCGACGTAAAGGTGGGCCAGCTCAATGAGCGCCACTCATGTGTGTGTGGTATTGAAAGTGGGCTATAGCTTGTGTTGCACACCCACTTGACTAGCTAGGTTGTGTGTTGCATGTGTGTTTGCTTGCTTACATATCATTTTGACCACACATTAATCAACCAATCAAACATTAATCAAACAATCAAATCAACCCCCCATCCAAACATAATCAAACCCAATCCATCCATCTAATTACCCCAATCTTATCCCCTTTCCTAATCCATCCCATCCACATCTAATCCCTCCATCTTAATCCTATCTTACCTACATCCTATCCATACCCAATCCTATTCCTAAATCTTATCTAAACCCCCATCCTCATCATGGCTCCCATCAAATTCAAATCCCCACTCATCAACCTTTACCCTCCCACTTTGATCAAAACATCCCTATTACTATCCAATCTTTAAAAACCAAATTATGACACTCACATCCTCTATCAAAATCTCCTAACCCATCCCAAGTTGATCCCACCATCCTCACAACCATCCAAAATCTTAACCAAAAATTCTTGACCTCCAATCACACCTTAGCCAAACATCTTCTCAACCATCCTCCCTCACATCCACTTATGATAGTGAGGACCTTATTGACATCGACCAAGATGATCCCCCATCTACACAACCAATCACACCTAATCATAAATCCACATCATCCAACATCCCTAACCATCTTCTTCTTCACACACAAGTAATTACATCAATTTTGATCAACTCCAATCATCCCCTTCCACCAATAAAGATCTCCTTTTCAAACTTTACCAAACTTTAACCAACTATGATTCATCCACCACATCCACTTCCAAAAAATCCAAATCAAAAAATCTAAACTAAATCAAAATCTAAAAAATCCAAACCTAAATATCCCAAATCACCACCACCACCTAATGACCTTCTTTTACAATTTTCTAACCTATTATCCGAGCCTAATCCTTCATCACCACTATCCACCCCTAAATCCCCATCAACCAATCTAATCCCCAACTCCCTCCCATCAAAACATATCATAACGTACCTTATACATACCCATCCACATCCAATCAAGATCAAACCAAACCACAATCCTTATCCCCTACATCACACCTTAGTCCTAAATCCTCATCATCCCAACCTCATCCCATGGATTTCTCCTAGATAGTCCCAAGTCCCCTCCTCTAACATCTACTTTGGCTCCTAAGCCTCCATCACTTACATCCAACCCCATCCAATCTAGTGTGACTCCTAAGTCACCCACATCCTCTTCATCCCCTAATCCTACTTCATCCAACGTGGCCCCCATGCCACCTTTATCCTCTCCATCCACATCTAATAAATCTACCAATAACCAATCCAATCCCAAACCATCCAATGTGACTCCTAAGTCACCTCAATCTCCTAACTCTAATCCTAATTCCATTCCCCAATCATATCACATCCAATGTGATTCCTAAGTTACCTCAATCTCCCAAATCCAATGTGGTTTCCACACCACCCCCTCTACCTCAACTCAACCAACATTCAACCCATCTCCCTCATCAACATCTACTCCATCCTTTAAATCCACACAATCTACCTCCCCAAATCCAACCAATCTAACATATCCTCTTCATCCAAATCTAACACATCCTCTTCATCCACATCTACCTTATCCACTCCATCCCAAATCAAACCATCTAATCCTACACAAACCAACCCTACACCATCCACCTCTCCCAAATCAACCAAATCCAATCCCAAGCCAAAATCCACTACCAATCCAAAACCAAACCAACCTCCTAAAGCCCCCAAGGCTAATCTTCCATCCAAATCCCAACCATCTAATCCACATCTTAAACCTACATCCAAATCCAATCAATCAATCTCTCCTATCCTACCCACTCCTACACATATCCTACCTAACCCACCCTTATTACCCACACCATCTCTCTTACCAACCCCAATCACCTTCACCTCCTTAGGTGAATCCTTGACTACCATCTTCCATCGTCTTAAAACCTTTAACATGATCATTCACCCACCCATCAAACATCATGATCTAACCTTCCCAAACCATCTTGGTATAGGGACCATTATTATTGTGACTTCCACCACACCCATGGACATTCACTTAATCGATGTCTATAATTCCAATCTTACGTCCAAAACCTCTTTAACCAAAAATTCTTGTCCTTGTACCTCTTTATCCATCATCCTTTTATCCTCATCCTATACCTAACCATCCCCTATCTAAATCCCCATCCTCTCTTAAACCCCATCATCATAAACAATCCAAATTCAATCCATCCCAACCATCCAAAAATCCAAAAACAAATCCAACAAATCCAAAACTCCCCCACCTAAACATCCAAATAAATCCAAATCTAAACCCCCATCTTTTGTTAAGTATGGCCTCTTAGCGGATGAGAAAACAAACATCCCCAATCTAATGGTGACAACATCATTCATCATCTTCCACATCCACTTCCTTCCATATAGCTAAAAATATGTTTTCCAACATGAAACATCGTGGTAAAGGCTTAGGTATCCATGAACAAGGCATCCTTACTCCCATCACCCATCCTCCCAACTTTGAACAATCAGGCTTAGGCTATAAACCTCACACTAACAATACCCAATCACAACCGATCCTACCAATTCTCTTGATCATCCCATCAATCCATCTACCAATCCCCAATCCTCAATCCTCTAATCCCCTACACATCCCAAACACCTAAAATGGATTGAGCATTTAGGTTTTCCTTTTGCACACATGGATGTTCTTTCCTCATCCCTCCATCCTCATTCCAATCCAATCCATCTTCACAAATACTTCAATTGACTTAATCACACATGATGTAAGTCATTAGTACCTATTACACTTGTGTGACCTTGGTCTATCCTTACTATCAACATCCAAGAATGATCATATCTTAGAGATCCAATCACTTAATCACACATCTTAATTAACTTGTGGTGAAGACCCTTGGGTGCATTTTATGACACTCTAGCCAATGTCATCACCACACTCATCTCCATCCCCCATCAAGCCACTTGTGATTCTTAACCCCTTGAGAGTTTTCAAGAGAGTGGAAGCTCTTAAAAAAAAAATATCAAATATCAAAAAAAAAAAAAAAAATCATATCAAAATTAAAAATATCAAATAAAATCCACCTCAAGACTCTCTCTAGGGGTGTTTCAACAACTCTACTGGGGCTATGGACTGATGGTAGTAGAGAAATGTTGTGACAAGAATCAGATGTATCTCTCATTGGGGCTATGGATGCCTGGGCAATGCAAAAGAGCAATGCATGACTTAACCTTCCATTCACCTTCCATCAACCTACTTGACTTAATCACTCCCTATACATTGGCTAGTTTGTTTTCACATACTACCCATTAAGTCTTCACTTCAAGTG
Organism: Taxus wallichiana var. yunnanensis; assembly: GCA_018340775.1. Classification (NCBI taxonomy): domain Eukaryota; kingdom Viridiplantae; phylum Streptophyta; class Pinopsida; order Cupressales; family Taxaceae; genus Taxus; species Taxus wallichiana. The sequence continues at coordinate 172,030,345 of CM031240.1, forward strand.
GTAATTAACTATCACTTTTGCACACACTTTGATCTCGAAGAGACATCACGCTTGTATGTTGCCAAGTATTGCTTAGACCTTGGTCACACTTTTTGTTTTAGTCCTACTTTTATTTTACACATGTGCTTTTAAGCTCATCTTTTGTTCATCATCCATTCCAAACCATCCATCCTTTGCATCCACATCCTTTTGCATCCATCATCCATGGGAAATCGATGATCCTATTGCTTTATCCTATCCCCTTTTTTTCTTCCTTTAACCCATCATCATTATGACTGGGGAAACTTTATAATCCATGGGGGCACCATCCCTTACTTTTTATTCTTCCTTACACTTGGGGGGCAAAAAACTACACTATCATCCATCATCCCACCCTTTACTTGGGGGCCTATCTTATCCAATCATCTCATCATCCTACCTTATCCAATCAAATCTCCATCATTATCCTTATCCAATCATCCCTATCCCTCCTTTATCCTATCCCAATATCACATCATCCTATCCTATCATCCTATCTATCCTTTATCACATCTTTATCCTATCATCCTCATCCTATCCTATATCCTACATCCTTTATCCTATCCAAAATCATCCCTTTATCCCACATCCTTTATCCTATCCAAAATCATCCCTTTATCCCACATCCCTTATCCTATCCAAAACCATCCCTTTATCCCTAATCCCTATCCACATCTACCTTGGGACTAGGAGAAAGTCACCTCCTTTCAACCCCACCCATCCCTATCACATCTTCATCCCACCACATCTAAACTATCTTAAAATAAAAAAAATAAAAAAAAAAATAAAAAATCCAAAAAAAAACAAAAACACATAAAATCTAAAAACATTTTTTGCATGCATTTTGTGTGTGTGTGTGTTTTTGTTTGTTTATTTTTTTCTTGCATTTGCATCATTTTGGCTGATGATATGAGGCCACTTTTTTATTTTTTTAATGATATGAGGCCACTTTTTATTTCTTTTTACATGATGATATGAGGCCACCTTTTATTTTATCTTTCTAGAGGTCCAATGATATGAGGACCCTTTTTATATTAATATGTCCAATGATATGAGGACAATGGGCATCTAGCAATTAAAACATCATGGTCTTTATACCATTGGTGCATCTTGCTCTATGCCACATCTTAATAAAATTGCTAATGATGATAATTGTGGGCACTTTACGATAACACCACCCCTTTACATCATCACTTAGCCTAATCATCATCACCTTATCCAACCAACCCTTCATCAATCATCTAACATCCAATCATCAAATCTTATTCATCCAATCAATCTATCCAACATTTTCAATCAATCCTATCAAATCCTATCATCCAAACATCTTCACATCCAACATCCAACATCCAAACATCAAAATCCTTACCCCTTGATTGGGGCATCCAAAATCCAAATCATCAAAATTCAACATCCAACATCAACAACATCATCAATCCAAGATCTTATCTAATTATACCCCCTGGCCAGGGACAACAAAACATCCAAAATCCAACCATCAAACATCCTACCCCTACCCCTGGGGCATCCAACAATCCAAAAAATCATACATCCAAAACATCAAAACATGTGATCCAAACATCCAAAATCCAAACATCCAATATCCAAACATCCAAAACATCAACCCCTTTACTAGGGCATCCAAAATCAAAACATCTACACCCTTGTCATACATTGATGACTAGGGCCTCCTATAGTTAACATCCTCTCATCTTCTCATCCTCTCACCCACAACCCCTTCATCTTCTCACTAGGGCATCTCCTCTCTTTTCGAGTGGTTACCCACCTTCATTCCTCCCCACCTACCCACTCGAGGGGCATCATATTACCATCCTATCATCTTCTACTTCTTCTTTGAATGATCATTCATTACACACAATAATCCTTCAAAGAGGGGAAAATGTAGACACCTAAAATGTCTACATGACTAATTAACATTAATCATGTCCCACATTTTAGCCTCATCACCATTTATCTCGCTACCAATCCATTTTAATTCATTTTCCATTTTTTAATCATTATTATTATTATCATTCATTATCATCATTAATCCATTTAATATTAATCATTTCATCATTTATATTAATTTCCATTTTATCATATTTCCTCTATCATTTTATCATTATTTATCATTTATCCTTTTATCCATCATTTCATCCCTTTAATTTCATTAATCCATTATTATATCATATTATCTATTTTAATCCTTCATTAACATTTATAGGAATTTAATATTCCTATGCCTCACCTACCCTAGTCTACACCTACACCTACCACTAGCTATTCCATGTAATCACTCATCATTAATTATCCTAATCACATCATTTAATCTAATCCTAATCATGTGCACATCCTCACACCTCTAAATCTAGAGGCTTCTAAATCTAGAAGCTTCTCTATCTTTCCCTCTTATTTTCAAATATTCAAATGAATCTACACTATTCCATTGAATTTTTAATTCAATGGAGAGTCCTCACAAAATCTAGAATTCTCCATTCTAGAATCCTCCAAATCTTCTCAAATCAATTTCATGAATTTCCCTTGGATTCAATCCAACATGGATTAATCCTCACCCTCCAATTTTCCACTCACAAACTATAAATTTGCACTCTCATCCTCCATGAAGCAAGAATTTTTGGGAGGCCATCATCTTGCTACTTCATCTTTTGATCATCAATCATCCATCAAGCATCCAAGAATCAATCATCAAAAGGGGAGGTGTTGTCCAAGTCTTCCCACATCCAAATCTGAAGCAATCTTCCAATCCACAAGCAAATCCACCATCAAAGGAAGGAGAATTAATCAATTTTTATGATAGAAATTAAAATTTAACTAAAAATATAGATAATGCTTGTAACTTGGGACATTATAAAAGTATGGAAAGGAGATGTAAAAACATGGAAATAATACACATTTTCACTTTACTGGAGAAAGGAGATCCCATTTTTGTTGTGCCTTGGGAGTTGGTCTTATCATTAGATATGTTAAAGGATTTGCATATGATTAGTCCCTAATGTTGTGCCATATGAGATAGTAGAGAGGAGGAAGGATTAGATAATGAAAAACCCATGTGCTTTGATGTCTTACTCATTTTGGGAATTTAATGAGAGAGAAGGAAATATTAGTCTACTAAAAATCAAAATTTTGCTTCAACACTTTCCTTATTTAGGAATTTGGAGAGAGAAGAGGAACAATGATTCTAAAATCTCATAGTATTACTTTGACACTTTAATAAAACATGGATCACACCATTATAGACATATCTAGGCCCAATTTTCTCCAACTTGAAAAAAATAGCTTAGAAGGAATGGACATTGTCATTCCTCTCATTAGGTGCTACGTGTCTAAATTGCTCATGTAGAATTTTGAAATTTTGGAGGTGAGGAGGCCCATGCAACCAAACCCATTTTGTAACTACATTTAAAATATTATTGTAAAGAAGGAAAGAAATACTCATACCCTTGTGACCTGCTCTAAATTATTTCCTAGTATATATAACTTTGTAAAAACCCTATAAACCACTAATAGAATTGTAGAAAATAGAATTTAATGAAATTGCCTCTATTCTCAGAACATATGGAAATTTCAAGACTGTACCATTTTCTTGATTATACCATATTATTTTGATTTTTACTTTTCAACATTTAAGTATCTTCAAAATTTTTTGAGTATCTCGAGTCTATGGAAATATGTTCCTATATTCTATCATTTATCCGTAGCTATAGAAATACCTTGTTGAATTACCTCACTTTTGAGGCATGTGTGATAAATAATTTGAGTACACATCTCAAAATAATATATGTGTAACCATGTTATATATATATCTAATAATCTATAGAATCACATTGAATGTTGTAATGGTGGCCACCTCTCGAGAATTTCTTCCTACAAAAGGGGTTGTGCATGGTGGAAACCATGGTGCAGTAGAAAATCAACATGCAATAATAAATAAGTAAGAATACATGTGTGAAATAACCAATACTAACAAATAATAGTAGCAAACATGTCCTACTCCATAGTAAAAAAGTGTAGAATTAGCATAGTAATCATGTCAAAATCCATAACAAAAAACAATAGCGTAACAATTAGTGTAAGATAGAAAAATCATAGTGATAAAACCATTATTGTGTATTCAAGTGAGTAGTAGCTTGTAGAAGTAGATGTGTATGTAGGAATAGAGCGAAAAACATGGGATACCCACAATATCACAAGACAGTCACAGTGTATATGGGCATAGAGCCACAAATATATGACACCCATAGTATAATAAGACAATCACAATAAAATAAGCAATATGCCACAATCAGAGAAGGGAGTGCATACACGTAGATTATACATGAGTCCACAAACATGTGCACCCAAGGTATCAAAAGACAAGTAATTTCCTTAGGTTGTAAAAACTAAACCATAACATCGCAATCATTTAATATAATAAAGTGAATCCACATAGTAAGTAATCAAAGTATTAATATGCATAAACAAGTAGTGAAAACAAGATATAAATCAAGTGTATATTTAGAGTAATAGTAATATTAGATATGGCAAGATAAGGTAGCATTGTGAAAACCACATGTGTTACTCCCATTGATCTAATAGATAACAATAAACACTATGCATGTAAGTGTGATGAGGAATGTGTAAATTAACACATAATGAAACAATGACAATTGTATAGTGTGGGGAGATGCCCCAAAAGAATAGTTTAAAGATCTAAGCCAACACACGTCATGATATATCAATATGTGAGTGTCTCGTATCAAGCTCAAGATACCTCATAAATGCATGTGTGTAAAGAATAGATATTTTATTTATCAAATAAATGTGCCAAACATTGTGTATAAAGCAATAGGCTAGCCAAACACATTAGAACAATTCTATTTTTTTCTCATATTTGGATGTTTTTGTATTATGCGATTATTTGAATGTTTTTAGGTTTTTTAGAATAACTATGCACCGTAAAAATGGGGTAGCTCCATATCTACCCGATAAGAGTATAATAAGGGGTAAATATTAACCCCATGTAGTTAAGGAGGTATAAGCCTCAAATTATTCATAATAGAATAAGTAGAATCATGTATAAAATATCGAGGTGTCATAATATGACAAAACCGAAGAAGGATAGATCCAATAAGTAATATGAGTAAAATTTACTTAAAAAATAGATTTATATTAGAGTGGTATATATTTTTATTTGATTGTGATATGCATTATGATTGAATATATGTAATAAATCATGTTATGATTGTGTATATTATTAGAAGTATCAGAAAAAGTATTGGAAGCATCACTCTTACCAAAGTGCATAGATTCATATATAGTGCAAAGAAACCTATTCTTGGAAAATAAGGAAGGGAGATTTGCATATGCCCCTAGTTTTCAAAAAGGGATTATATTTTTGTGTATATTGATAGCATTCTATCAAGATGAAACCATTAAATAGAAGTATATGTCATTGAATTATATTTAAGGGGAAATCTAAATTTATGATATGTCTTTGGTGATCTTGAAAAATATTGGATGATATTAAAGGAAATTTAGATTGATCAATTTGAAAATCCCTAGGGCCATCAAGGATAAGGAAAGAATCATTGCTATCAAAGAGAGGAATATTTATTATGCACAAATTCTCACTTAGTATAGAAATTTGTTCATGTTTTCATTGACATCAACATCAAATTCAGCTCCCCTAATGGGATTAAAATCTAACTTGCACATATCAAATAACTCATTATAATTAGGATCATTCATAATTGTATTATACTTAGCACCCCAATCGATATCATTATTTTTATTATAATGTGTCTCTATTTTTTCCTAATTACCATCATTATCTATAGTATATCGGAAGACAATTAGTAACATTTTCATTGGGTAATTGCATAGGACATGCCCATGTACTCAGAGATGCATAATCATCTTGCTCAATTGGTATTATTTCCATTACTTGATACAAACGAGCTAGTTCATTTTAATCCTCTTTTTGAGTAGGTGAATCATGTAGCGTAGACAAGTTTTTATCATTAATTGCCATAATGAGCATTATAGCTTTAGGGGCCCATGTAGATATAGAGACTTGAGGTGATTGCATTGGAATTTTATCAAAATATTGTGTATTGAAGGAAATAAAACCCTTACATTTGATTTGTAGGATTTTTCATAGTAAATCATCGTAATCATTGTTGATGTTTGTTAATTCGTGATAATTACAAAATGGTTGACCTTTGATTTTGTCAAGCCGAATAGGAGGATAGTAATGAGTAGGTAACAAAGTGATTAATCACTTATCAAGTAGCTCATATAGAATATCATGTTGTCTAAAATTATTTTCAAACCAAATAGGTGCTTTATGTTATGGTTGCCTTAGTATTTGATATTGATCTTTTGGAACATACACATTGTTTCCTCTATGTAGGACCTTCACTTCACTTGTATGAGAACATATATTATACATAACATTTGTATCACATTTATTTTTGGTAGTCGTATAAGTAGATTGATCATGATGCATAGAGACATGGGTATGGGGGAATCCTTTAGATGTATTATCTCATCCTTGAGATATTTGATAAAATTACACATAACTTGAATTTAGACTTGAAAATCATAATGTAAAGCTCAAATATTATAGGTAGCCCTATGAAGAATATCATTGTTATGATCATAAGTATATGGTAGATCAAAAATGGTAGAAAAATTATGTGTTTCAAGTTCCCTTTAAACATAAATGAATTCAACATGAGGGGTAATAACATGTTCTAAATTTGTACGAGACTCAGAGGATATACTTTAACTTTCCACCTTATGAAGGTCATGACTAATGACATCATGCGGGAGAAGATCCTCATGGAAAAAGGATATGGATTCGATAATGATATTGACAGTAGAAAACACATAGACCATATATTCCTAAGTTTGCATTAATATGAACTCGCTTGGATTGTTTGAGTTGTGAAATAGTTTGTTGAGGGGAAGGGGAATGCGAAGATAATCACCAATAGATAAAATAGGACCATGGAAAGAAATCATGGTATAAAAACTAATATAATATCCTCTAATTAGATAGTAAATAATAATAATTAGCACATCTTTGAAGATTAACTTTAGAGAGATCATGGAGGGTAAGACCCAAACAGGATGTTGAAAAGCGACTAACGTTAAATAATTAAATCGACCATTTATGAGAATAAATAGCGAAATGAAGAAAAGAAAAAAGGCTATTTTGAAATCTTAATATGGGAAATAAAAACCTCACAAGAATTTTCCAAAAAGTGTATATTTTTTTATTATGTCCTAATTAATAAAAATAGTAATTTTGAATTTTGAAATTGTGCTACAAATGTCAAACAAAAATGTTTTGCATTAAATATAAAAAATAAAGAAAACGTCCCAATAATCTTAAAATGGATTTTTATGGTTGATATATGTCTCAAAATAAAAGGATCCCCAAAAGTGATGTATGGAAAATAGTGACCATTGTTAAATCAATAAAATGGCTATTTCTAAAAATAGACTTGTGATTTTACAAAATAGGTAGATGTATTTGAGTATCTAAACATTAGAAATAATAATGTCTAGATGATTTTGAAAAAAAGTGTACATTTTTATAATTAAGCCCTTATTACTAAAAATAGTAATTTGTATTCCCAAAATCTATGAAAGAATAAGGAGAAAAAAATTCATTAAATATTGTTAGTCGGTCAAAATATGGCGCTTAGAGAAAAACATACAAAAGGTTCACGGGAAGAAGAGTAGAGCACATTCAAAAGCGTGAGAGGACCGGGAAGGAATCACGTGCGAGGACGAGAAAAATTCAAGACTTAGCCGTTTTCACGATGATGAGCTATTTTTGGAGATAGCGCAAACACACAAACCGGTTGGAAACTTTTCAGCACGCATTGGATATTTTTGGAGGATCGGATATAAAGCCCTTTACATGAGTACATGTTGAGAATAGATTTACTACTGACAGTTAACTAGAAGAAGTCTATTGTTAACACACTTGCATGTGTGCCTATTATTATGTAATAACATGTGTGGCTGATAATAACATGCGACCTATTTTGGGAATAGATAAGTGGTGAAGGAAAAGTCCCCACGCTTATAAATATGTAATGAAATGCAAAGTATAGGTGTATGAGAATAGTATGTAAGAAGGCGAGTTATTGTGAGGTTATGCTACCAAATCGATGCGTGCATAAACTATGGTAGTATCTATTATAATAAGCTTTTGTGTATTTATTATGTTTAAATGCAATGGAGCGTGTTGGCTGAAAATAAGTATCAAATCCACGAGTATAGTTGGTTCTTGCATACTTGATTTCATTATGGTTATTATTAAGTATGTTATTCTCTAGGTCTAGATCGAACATGCATTGTAGAATGATATATTAGTCATGGATTTGAATGTTTTAAGTCTTCATCATGCTAACATCCTACAACAACAACCCTAAAGAGGGGCCTGGTACCTTTGCACGCTTCGGGTGAGCACTTAGTCTAGGCTGAGTGATGTGCTAGCGCGCCTGGGATTTTACTGGTGAATTCTAGCTGCATCATTAGTTCCATTGCCGGGACCTCTTTTTTAGTTGTTTTTAGGATGGTTCATAATGAAGACATATCGGTTGACCCTAGAAAGTGTTGAGGAATGGATACATGATATGGAAGAAGAATACGCACGGAGGTTTAACATTGGATATGAGTTCGACCACGTGCATGGGTGGAGCAGAATTTATATGACTGTTTGTACAAGAGCTTCTTCACTATATTTCCAATAGAACTGCATTTACGAGTAGCTTATTGCTTATGTGCACATTTGGTCTAAATGGAATTGGAGGTATCACACACTTATCTAGACATAAGAATAATTTTAGGCCATTTTATGATACTGATATGATTTGGACTCATGCTATGGATACGTGGTTTTGTATTGTTTTGAACAGCTATATCTTCAAGTACTCAATTTCCACTTATTTGTGCCCGTGAGGTAGCTGAATTCCAATTTTTAAGATATCCTAGGGAACTTACCTATAAGACATTCCACTAATGATCAAAATTCTGATGGTAACCTTGAACTTGGAGAACAAACCGATGGCAAACTAAACCCCACCACTAATGGGGCCAAGAGTAAGTTTGGTGAAAGATGGCAGATCTAGCAATAGAAAGGAAAAGAGAGGAAAGGTGGCTTAAGTATAATGAGGCACGTGAGAGGGAGATAGAGAAGTAGTAGGATGTTGCAGAGAAAATGGCATTGTGGAGAGAGATAGTTCGGGAAGGGTTTAAAGTTCACGTAGAAGACGTGGAACCCGAGCATCAGGAACTCCCCCATTTGGGAAAGCATGACAGGGAACCCTCCTCGGCCTCACATAGAAGCACACCATTAGAGATGACCTGGGCCACAGGTGCACATATGAATCCACCTGGCAACCTTTCCCTTGTACTTGGTTTTCCTAGTATCTAGTACAATAAATAGTCAGCAAGCTAATTTAGGTAGTGGGAGAGTAGGAGGGAGTCATATAAAAAGAACAATGATGATACAGTGCAAATGGATTCATTGTTATATGGGAGTACCTTTTCAGGTGTATCATCCACATAGAGTCTAGGCATGCATGCTTTTGGAATCTCTTCTAGAGATTAGTAAAACTTCACAGTACTATCGGGTACAATTCAAGTACTACTATTGGGACACATGGAAGTACATCTTATGGTTTGACGCCTTCAACTATAGGTTTGAGATTAGGAGGTATAGGTGGCTATAGCTCTGTGGATCAGGTGGTTTTGGAGGACAAGCTAACACATGAGGTTACGGATCGGGTGGGCAAGGTTGAGTAGCAATTTCAGTTTTAAAAATAGGTCTTTATTGGTTACAGTTACTCTTTACTGAGTTGGAGAGAAACCAGAAGTCCAATGCGTTAGATCAACCCTAGAATATTTACATGGATATGTCTCTTCGTATCCCGAGTATAGGGGCATAAAAGATGTTCTTACTTGAACACGTACGCATGTGTGAAATAATGTGTGGCGTGCAAAAAGGAATCATGGATTACGAGCGTAGGGAAAGTCAATTTGCTACTACGTTACAAGGGCATGCACACATTTGTACAGAAAGTTTGACCCTAATCGACTTGCATAGACTATGCGGCTTTTAAAAAATGCTTTCCTTAAAGAGTTTCACATCCCGAGTTCAAGTAGAAGAGTATAAGTGCGCTTAAGGATATTAAGCAAGGAACTACTGAGAGTGTCAGAGAGTATGATGCCCATTTCAAAACGTTGTTATCTAAGTTTTCTTATGATATTAATGCAATCCAACATGCACAATGGTTTGTTGGAGGTCTGATTACACCTTTTAGGAGGGCACTATCACATAAAACATACATTGATCTGTGTAAAGCACTTAAAGTAGCCTTACACTGAGGTAGTTAGAAGTATAGACACTGGGGTGAGCCCATTTTTAGAAGCATAGATCGCAGCTATGGCAAAGAAGTTAGAGAAACTATCGAAAAATTCAACACATGAGACGCGCACAGGGATTTGGTGCACAGATTGTGAAGTGGAAGGTCACGCATGAAAGGATAGTTTTCCCCACATATCGGGTGTGCTCATTATTGTTGGATGTGAGATATGCCATCTAAACCATGATGCTAGCTAGTTGCCCATTACTACAATGCGCGATAAGGAAGAATGTTTCATGCTACTAAAAAAAATATGTACATCCATGACTCATGACATAGAAGACTTCGGTTGATTGGTCAGATCCATGATACTATAGTTATCGATGTATGACATACATGAGTTTTAAATAAATCTAAAGGAAAGAATGAGCATCAAGATTGGGATTGCAATCAAAAGCTATGATCGAAATGAAGGGAATTTTAAAGGAGGTCATGGAAAGAGGTCGAGGGTTTGAAGAGGATATGGAGGAAAAGGCCATGGTGGTGGAAGAAGCGAGTTCCCTTGTGGAACATGTTATACATGTGGATCTCTTGACCACTACAGGCGTGAATGTCCTCAAAATATTACATGTTCTTTCTGTGGAAAGAATCATAGCTATGAGGAGTTCCTGGACTTATATGAGCATCTTAACAAGAAACATAAACAGGAAAACAAAAGCACGGGATGGTTAGGATACATGCACTATGGAAAATCAATGAATGCCCAAGTTAGAACTAGAATCCGATGCATTTAGGTAAAGATCACGACTGTGATGAAGAAATGCATGCCAAAGAAGCATTGCGGCATAGAGGCCTACCATCATTAAGGAGGAGGTTCTACATGCACGGTACCTAGATCCTTCCCATCAGAAGGAGGTTTACCAGGAAACTATGGAGGTACTCATGAATCTTCAAGGTGAAATACACTATTTAAAGGAGAAATCACGAGAAGATGGATCAAAAGAAAGCATCGAGAGTGGTCCAAACTTATATGGATGACTTGAGAGAAGTGTGCAAATCATTGTGCCAAGAGAATATCATTCCACTATTGAGGAATTGGTTAAAATGAAATACTCCATACAAAAGTACTCAAACTGACAGAAGATCTTGCATGCAAATATTCCCCCTCATAGCCTAGATTATGAAAAGGAAATAACTTTGAATGTTATTGTGGATGGGTGGTTATTGAGTAATATATTGATTGATACTGGCGTGGAAGTCAATGTTCTTACCTTAGATGCATGGGTAAAAATGGGGAGACCTCCATTACAACCATCCTCTAATGTATTGTTCATGGCTAACCAGACTAAGGCCACTCCCATCGAAGTTTTAAAAGATGCATCCATTACCATACAAGGAGCCAAGTTCACTAGAGATTTTGAGGTTTTAGCGTTGGCAAAGTCAGATAGCTTCCCAGATCTATTGGGGCGTCCTTGGTGCTATGCAAATAATTTTGATCTTTGGTTCAACAAGGGTTATATTAGCTTTGAAAACAAGGAGGAAAGAGTTATTATCCCTTTAATAGATGGAAAATATGCACCCTATGTTGAGCCCTTGAGTGAAGAAGACCTGAATAGGATTTATGTACATGCCATCTAGGATCCAGAGGTGCTTGAGCCATGTAAAGAAGGAATCCTTCAGTGGGAGGATGCACAGTCTATTAGTGATACTACAAGTGTTGCTTGTGATAATTGGGCTCATAGACACTTATGAGTTAGTAGGGCATGTAGTAAAGAGCATATTTCCTAAGGGAAAAAAACCATGTTATATCAAGAGAATAGGTAATAACTCGATACCTTGTTACACTGGAGAAGGATATCCTATGGTATTCCTACACGCCATGGAAGAACAGTGGATAAACACGCTGGAAAGAATAAATATGCTAGCATATACACTACGCCGGACAACAATGCGCTGGTGGGTAGTCCACAAGGATAATCTTGTATGATGGAATGAAATTAGGATTGCTCTTGCCACTAGGTTCTATAGGAACAATGCACCTACTCAAATTTGTACTTATCATGGTAATCAACATGTTCAAAGACCACATTCGAAGTGTGAGAGACTTTGGAGCAGAAAGAAGCTTTACCACCTTCACTTTGGGTGCACAAGTTTTATTCCACTTTACATGGTTGCGTGCGTGCTTGGTATGTATATGTAGAAATTCATAGAGAGACTAGAAATTGGTAGGATTTAATTGCAGGAATGACTCAAATGTTTGACTTCTTCTCTACCAAGCCTTTGGTGGAAGAAGCATTAAAGGTCATAAAGTGCTTAACTACGGGGATAGTTCAAGGATGAAGAAATCATTCAGAGTTATTGGAAGAAGGAAACTCAAGAGAACATTTGGTTGAAAAATAGAGGTTGATGACACATTACTTCATCGTGCTTTCCTTGAGAAAGAAAAAGGAAAAATGGTCTACTTAGTGGATGATGAAGAAGTAGAATACCTACATATAAAACATTCACGGGTAGGTGTGAGGTGTTGGACAGTGCAGATAAGACCATGTGTGCCTATCATGAACCTATAAAGACAAAGAAAGTGAATATTAGATCAGATGTTGAGCCTAAGGAGGCCATAATTGGGGACTATTGGTTAGAATCTGAAGTGGCAAAAATCATAGAGTTACTACGGGATTATTAGGATTTATTTCCTCGGGGTACCATGAGCTTAAAGGTGTGCATAAATCATTAGGGGAGATGAGGATAAAGCTTAAAGAGGTGTGTGCCCAATTAGAAAGAGACCCTATAAGATGAACCCCAACTTGCATGAAAAGGTTAAAGAAGAGATTGACAAAATGTTGAAGTCTAGAATCATCAAGCCCCTGGATGAGTCAGAATGGGTTAGTCTAATGGTGATCAATATCAAGAAGGATGATTAGATTAGGATTTGTGGACTACAGGGAGCTGAATGTTGCATGTGTGAATGATCCCTTTCCTACAACATTCACTAAGGAAATACTAGAAGGCATTGTAGGGGCGCAAAAATCTATTCGTTTATAGATGGGTTCTCTGGGTATCATCAGGTTAGGATTTCCTAGGAGGATTAGGAAAGAATACTTTTACTACTGAATGGGGTAGCTTCACCTATATTGTGATGCCTTTTGGTCTAAAAAATGTGCCCTTGTATTTTTTGTGTATAGTTTTCAAGCATTCAAGGACTTTATTCACAACTTCTTGTAGGTTTATTTAGACGATTGGACGATGTATGGACTTGTTAAAGATCATTGTGAAAATTTGTGCTTAATGTTTGAAAGATGTAGATAGTTGACTATCTCTTTGAACATCAAGAAGTGCATATTTTCTACACCATTTGGAATACTATTAGGACACATAATCTGCAAGGAAGGGCTATTTGTCAATCTAGCTAAGGTTGCAGTAATTATAGGCCTAAAAGATCCTACCAGTCAAAGTGAAGTGCATGGATTCTTAGGTCACATGGGTATTATAGGAATTTTATTAAAGGATATGCCAAGGTTTCCACACCTTTTGAGGAGTTACTGAAAGGAAAAGGTACGTTCTATTGGGGAGAACCGCAACATCACACCTTCGAGACATTAAAGGATAAACTTACTACCATGCCTATTATGCATTTTCCTTCGCAGGACCAACTATTTTATGTACATGTGAACAACTCTAGCATGACCATTGGTGTGGTGTTGGATCAGCTAGGAGAAGGTATTATAGATCATCCTATTTGTTTTGCTAGTAGAAAGTTGACTCATGCAGAACAAAATTACACAACTACAAAGTGTAAAGCTTTGTCAATGATCTATGCGCTACATAAATTTAGACATAAAGACCTACTAGCTACTAAACCATTTGTATTTTATATAGATCATATGGCATTGAAGTACTTGGTAAATAAGCCCATTTTATAAGGGCACATATGTAGATGGGTAATCTTATTTCAAGAATTTGATTTCACAGTTGTGGTAAAACTAGGGAAAATTAATTCTGGACCAGACCATTTATCCGAATACGATTAGAGAAGAAGCACAGAAATTGAAGATGCCATGTCGTATGCACAATTATATAGGTTAAAATGAGTGCCATTGGAATTAGAGGATAGTGTTGTATTTCTATGAACATGCATGACACTAGAAGGAATGAAATACTTGGAGAAGAAATAACTTGTTATACATGCAACACCCTATATGTTGATTAGCGGTGACCTATAAAAATTAGGTCGGGATGAAGTATTGCGTCATTATGTACTAGAACATGAGTGCACGAATATCATGGAGGAAGCTCATGGTAGTATTACAGGTGGCCACTATGTGGGTGACGCTACTACGCACAATATCTTACTCGCTGGATTATGGTGGGAGACCCTGTATAAAGATTGTAAGGAATTTTGTAAGGCATGTTATCACTGTCAACGTCTTAGCAAACCAAGTCAATGAGATGAAATTACTCTAAGACCTATTACTAGTATAGAACCATTTGAGAAATGGGCTATCGATTTTATGGGTCCTATTTCACCATCCGCACACATGGATCATGCTATATCATAACTTAAACATATTATCTAACAAAGTGGGTAGAAAGCACCTAGAAAGGATTGTATACTGTATGGTTTCTATTGGAAAATATTATTACAGGGTATGGATTTCCTTTAAGTTTAACCAATGATAGGGGTACACACTTTTTGAATGAGACGATAGAATTTTGTTGGATGAATTCCATATTGCACACCATAAGACTACATCATACCATCCTCGGAAAATGGGACTCGAGGCTTTCAACAAAATTTTAAGCCGAGAAATTGACAAAAATTTGTGATGTTGGAAGAAAGAAATGGGATGATAAAGTATTTGTAGATTACTTTGGGCATATAGAACAACATATAAAAGGTTGAACAAAGCCACACCATTTAGTTAGTTTTTGATGCAGAAGTAGTTCTTCCTATGGATTTCATGTTACCATCTTTGAGTATTAAGGTATGCGTTGGAGGTCTAGCTGATGAGAAAGCATTAGAAGAACAAATTAAAAATTCAATTAATATGGATGAGCGATGAGAAATAGCACGTTGGATTCAAAAACAAGAAAAGGCAAAGAAAAAGCATGGCATGATAGGCACATCAAGGATAAAAAGTTCACAATTGGACAAATGGTGCTCCTTTATGATTCTAAGTTTTTACGCCATCTAGGAAAACTCAAAGTACATTGGTTGGGGTTGTATGTTATCACTCACATACTTGAAACATGCACTTGCCAATTAGAGGCGCTTGATGGCACATGGTTACGTTACTTCAATGGGAGTAGGTTGAAGCCCTACTATAAATAAGTCTTCTTGGTGTTTGTAATAAGGAAATGTTTCCATTTAGATTAGGTTTTCAATTTTGTATTTTCTTAATGTATTTCCTTCTTTGTCGTTATGCTTTGTCAATTTAGTTGGTGTTTTTGTGTAGTAAGCATGGTTACGCCCAAAAGCTAATTACTATTTGAAGAATTTATATGCATAGAGGACTACACATACCATTAGTGTGGGGTGGTTATTAATATCCAGTAAAGGTTGATGAATATAAGTACACATAAAAGGAGATAACTACTATGGGTTCTATTCAAGTTAGAGAATTGGAAAAAAAGAGTGCTTCTAGAAATGAGGACCATAGGTGGAGGTGAATGAAGAAACAAGTATAACACTAGGTAATAAGGGGCCATGTGAACTACCAAGGAAGGCATAGTGGCAAGGTACCTAGGCACATGGAGGCATGCTTGAAGAGAAGTTTCGGCTAGAAGGTTATAGTTTAGGAGCGAAGATGTATCACGCGGAAAGAATGAAAATGGTCGATTAATGAGAGGATTATTGGTAGGTGGAGGAGCAATAAATGAATTATATTTTTAAAAATATATATAAGTATGGGATACGAGTTCATTTTTACCATTGGAATTGAGAGAATTTGAAATGAGCTAAGTGCAAATGAGCCGAGAAATCGTGTTGAGGTGTGAAGAGTGTGAAACCAGATGTGGAGATAAGGTTTGTGTGCATGAGAAGCTTCCATTCCCATAGGTGAAGGGTTTGAGCAAAGAAGACGCGTTAAAAATGAGCTAGGGAACATGATTTCCACTAGGGCATGAAGATTTGAACTAGGGTTTCAACTTTCTCGATTATAGAGGGTAGAAAAGAGATTTTTCAAATGGCACCGAAGAAAGCACCTATAGTAGGAGTAAAAGGGAAGAAGAAGGTCGAAGTGGAAGAAGAAATTGCTCCCGAGAGTAATTTATCATAAATGTAGTATCTAGAGGGCATGATTGTGGGAAAAGAATGGGATTCCCACATCTGTCAATGTAAAATCAGTGATTACAACCATCATACATTAGATAATAAGAAGAATCTAGATGCATTGTTGAGCACAAAACCAACAAGAACACAATAGAAGATATGTCAGTGTACGATGAGGTTGGTGAGAAGTTACTAAAAAAAATTGGAGTCTACCAGTTGTATGAGCTACCATACATTAGAAAGGGCTGCGCATAATGATTAGCACTTGTCAAGCAAAAGTGCGAGGCCCTTACAACAACACAAGAACCACACAAGGAAAGGCTAGATGAGCTTGGGAAACTCATCGCGTAAAATATGGACTTATTAGAAGGAAGAATGACTGCAATGTCCAACATTGTTTTGGTCTTGCAAAATGAGAAAGGAGAAATTGCAAAAGATGAGCTAGAGTCAATTGCAGTGGATATCCCAGAAAAGTAGAGGTTATGCTCAATGATTGGTAGACTTTAGAGGTGGAAATAAAATAAGAATATCCATAATTTATTCTTCTAGTTGAAGTAGAAGATGCTGCAGGGTAAAGTCATTCTTTTATTTCATAAAAATCTTTCTATTCTTCTATTCATATTCTTTGATTCATTTTGGAGACAACCATTGTCGGGCGACAATGTAATTAGTGTGGGGTAATGTTGGTTAGTAAAAATATGGAACTTAGCAAAAACATACGTAAGGTTCGCACGGAAGAGCAAAAGCACGGGAGGATCGAGGAAGGAATCACATGCCGAAGATAGAGACAGATTCAGGAATTAGCCATTTTCATGATGATGAGATATTTTTGGAGATAGCATGCCGAACACACAAACCGGTTGGAAACTTGCATGACATGCATTGGCTATTTTTTGAGGATCGCTATAAAGCACTTTGCATGAGTACATGCTGAGAATAGATTTACTACTGACAGTTATCTAGAAGAAGTCTATTGTTAGTGCACTTGCATATGTGACTATTATTGTAACGACACATGGCTAATAATAGCATGTGACCTATTTTTGGAATAGATAAGTGGTGAAGGGTAAGTACCCACCCTTATAAATATGTAATGAATTGCATAGTATAGGTGCATGAGAATAGTATGTAAGAATTGAGTTATTGTGAGGTTATGTTGCCAAATCTGATGCGTGCATAAAATATGGTAATATATATTGTAATAAGCTTATGTGTATTTATCATGTTTAAATGCAATGGAGTGTATTGGCTGAAATAGAGTATCAAATCCTGAGTATAATTGGTTCTTGCATGCTTGATTTCATTATGGTTATTATTTAAGTTTGTTATTCTCTAGATCTAGATCTGAACATGCACTGTAGAATGATATATTAGTCATGGATCTAAATGCTTTAAGTCTTCATCATGCTAACATCCTACAACAACAACCCTAAAGAGGGGCCTGGTACCTTTGTGTGCTTCGAGTGAGCACTTAGTCTAGGTAGAGTGATGTGCCATCACTCCTAGGATTTTTGGTGAATTCTAGGCTACATCAAATATAAAAAAATAATTAAAAACAAAGAGGAATTTGAAAATATAGTCATTATTTTTTAAATATGTAACAAAATATGAGTTAGGAATTAAGAAGACCTAAAGAGATACCAAAAGGGTAGGACAAAATATGAGACCTTAGGGAAAATGATAAAAAGGAGATTTACGTAAGGTGAAAAATGAAAATCAAGTTTTTATCTATTATAAAATGTAGAGATGGAACCCTAAGGAAACTAGGGTTTAGAAGAAGGTGCAAGAATCAATTATGTCTTGGGTTCACAAATTTTTACATTGTATTTACATTTTTAGAATGTTATTGTATAAAAATTAAGAAGGATGTAAGGTTATAAATAGGTAGACTATTATGATCTAATTAAATTTTAACATTAATAATACATGACCACAATAATGCATTTAAACTTGAAATAAGTGATACGGTTTAAAAATAATAAGTAACTTTCTCAAAAACACGAGGAGAGATATAATTAGTTCTTTAAGATTATTACGGAATGATCTAGGTATGTCAAATAATGGAACATGAAGAATTAGAGTTGTTTGATTCTACACTAAATATTTTGGAACTAAAAATGAGCAAGTACAAAGCCCATACGAATTGTGTACAGTCTAGGTAGGATTTATATGGTTTCAGTTCCTAATATATTTTGGGTCTTCAAATTTTTATGTGCTTCCCTTTCCTGAAAATGGTGCTCATTGTATGTACCTCTTTCTTGCATAGATTTAGGATGACCTGTGATGACCTACAACAAAGTAAAAACCCTAACAATGTGTAGATCCCTTCATCAAATAATTAGAAAAAAAAAAGAGAAAAATGTGTGTGATTGAGGTTGGACCACCCTTAATATTTAGACTCATATTTGATGAACCAATCTAGTTTTTCACTACATGTACTCATTTGAAAACCAAGCCTCGTGTATTTCTCCTAAGTTCTTGTGCAAGTGTGTATAGCTTGCTAACCCCTTAGGGGTTCCCTCATGTCTCTCAACCTTAATATATTGGGATAAATGTGTAGTATAGAACATACCTAGTGTGGTAACAATGATATGAGGTGTGTCTTAGCTACGTGACCTTACCCTTTCTTGATTAAAACCCTTGGTAAATGCTTTAGATGAATTTTCTCCTATTAATAATTGGATCTACTATCTTTGTATGTTACTGGATGGGTTAAGCTAGACTCTTTGAATAGGTTAAGGAATTGAATTGTAGTAGTGAATTCCATAAATGATGTGCAACTGATTTGACCAAATTTAGGAACCCTTTGAGTGATTTTGGAATGATAAATACAATAGAACTTTTAATAATTCCATGTGAGTTATAAAGTGATAAGTAATTTCTTATATAGTCTTCTACATATGAGATATTATAAGATCAGCCCTAGGAATATTAAATGACCCAAAGAATGATTTGAAATTAGAATCATATTCGGTGATTGTAATGGGGACCAAACATGTCGAGATAATATTGTACCCTACATAAAAACCCTTTTGTATAGTTCTAGACAAGAGAGAGAAACATCAAAACTGAAAGTTGTGTTGTGAATATCAAATGTTTTATGCTAATTTGATTGAATACTATTTTTAGAGTTAATGAGAGAGCATAGTGTAAAGATAATAAATTTTAAAAATAAATAAAGATATTGGGAGATTAGATTCCAAATGACATATTTTTTCTTAGCAAGGATACAAGGTGAAATTGGCATTTTATCGTCATTCTAAATTTCTAGCATGCAAAATTGAGAATTTTGGCCATGACAACCAATCCCCCACTTGAGAATTTCTCTCCGATCACTCGCAAACCCTTCCTCTAGCAAACCTTCCCACATTTTCATCCTCATTCTAACTAAGATAAATTTACTAACAATATTTTCAAGTTTTTTTCATATGTAGGAATGTATGCCTAAGGTGATTAAAAAAGCTACGAGAGAATCCAACTACCCTCGGAGGCCTAAAAGGGCCATTTCACAATTGGTGAATACCCTTTGGAAAGTGATTGCAAAGGAACAATCAATGTGAAAGTTGTGTAGAGGATTTTTGAATGCATTCAAGGTAGATTTGTGTAGTTATGTGAATCCAAGTGATTTTGGGAATCAAACAAGAAAAGTAGGGTCATTGTGGGTGCATGGAATGTTATACTTCAATGGAGAAATATGACTTTATGGATGATTTACGTGAGTTATGGGATGAGTTGGGAGGTAAAAAAATAGTTCGATGAAAATCTATTAGAATCTTACACATGATGGAAACATCACTTTTATTCTAAGACTCCCAAATATTCTATGATAATCCAAGACATTGCACTACCCTTTCAAACCAAAAGTGGAATAAGCCCTGAAAATAATTTTTAGGAAGACTTGGCCCTTGAAATTTTTTGGGATGATTCCAACATGTGATTGGGATTGAAAATCATATAATTTTTGACCCCAAAACACCCTTCCATGCTCCCAAGGTAGAAAAATCACTCCCGATGCTCTAAAATGGAGTTTACATGATGACATCAACATATCAAGAAGGCATGAGCACATTTTGAATCATGTTGTGTCCCCTTACATTTTAGCCAAGATTAAAATGGACATGAGGGATAAAAATTGCACCCCCTTCCTTTTTCAAGTTTTCATCACTTAAAGTCATCAACTTTTCAACTATTGTGAGTGTTAAAGGTGTAAGCTCAAATCTAGTCAAATATGGCCCCCTTCTCATGTTCTCAGGACCCCATGGTGCATTTTTGATAATTTTGTGTCCTCTTTTAATCATCCCAAGGGTTAAAGGTACATACGGTATAGAAAATATGCTCCCATGATACATCTCTCTCCATAACTTACACATCATCACTTTCACCCCTAGAAATATGTTTAACTTGCCCTTTTCTTAACCACCTCCCCCATCCTCATAAGTTGACCCCCATGGCACATTTTTTATCTGATGGTTTCCTCTAAAATTTCACAAATAGAAAAAGGAACAAAGGGTAGATGAAAATGCACTCATCTTCCTTCCATTCATCCTTAAGACATATCACAAACCAATTTGTAGCCCCTCGAAGCCATTTCCAGCGCCTTCATCTCCCTCAAAATACACCATAGAATGAAACTTGGCATCGTATGATGTAAAGTGAAATTTCTTTCCCATTATGTCCCTTTTCATCTCTTGTCCCCTCCTTTTAGGTATAACACATGTCAACCATTCTTCAACCTGATTTGGTTGTTGGGTTCAATCTAAGTTAAAACTTGTATTTGAATTAAATAACTCAAACACTAAAAAGCACTTAAACATTTTGAATTGAAATATATGTTCTTTTTCCACCTAAAAATCTATTTTTCATAGGGATGTTGTTGGTTTTCCTTGGAACATCAATCTTGAAAATCAAATTTTCTCGTGTCTCCAAAACTGCGCACCTAATCTCCATGAAACTTTTCCAAAATGATCCTATTAAAAAATCCTTTCACATGATATATCACTTATAGGTTGACATGAAATTATTTATTTTATATTTAGAAATAATTTTATAGCCATGAACTCCATTGTTTCCTAGAATAGTTGAAAATAAAATTACATTTTCCCGATGACTCTACAAGCCATATTTCCCGAAATTTAGAGTAGATGATCCTCGTAAAATTATATTTTATATGATCCATTTATTGAATGATGAAGTGAATTATTTTTAGGCATATTGAGGAATAATTTTTCTCTTAGCAATTTGCCCTATTTTTAAATTTTCATTTTCTATATGATCCAACGAGCCAAATTTCTTGAAATTTAGAGAAAATGTTCTTCGCAAAATCATCTTTTGTTCAAGCTATTGCTTGTACATGATAAGGTGAGGTATTTTGGAAATATGGAGGACTAATTTTATCTCAATATTATTCCCTCTTCAATTAAATTATCACTTTCCCACTAATCCAAATGAGAGAGTCATCTAAAATTTGGAGTAGAGCATCGCTAAAAAAATAAAAAAATTGAGACCACTCTCGTCTAATTTTGACACCCATAAGACCCACTTATAAAATAGTAATTCTTGGCATGATTCAAATTCTATAAATAGTAAGTTTCATGAAGGTTCATTCTATGAGTTTCCATTTCCCCTTGTATATCAAGAACACTCAAAAGTGATAAATTGAGACACTTACTAATAATATACATACTAGAATTGGACTTATTAAAAATAAAAGGTGTTAGGATTGTGTTCAAAATTTGCACAATCATTCATCTCTAGTTCATATCATTTGCCATTGTCACCACAGAACTTAAAAACTCAAGTTGAAGTGAATTTCAACTTCAAACATTGAGTATCCTAACAAAGAATTATAGTTGTATAACAAGTGTAAAACTAGAAGACTTGAAAATAAGGATGTTGATTGAACAAGGAGCAAATGCAAAGGGGAAGACATTCTTAGTGGGCTATTCAAAATTGACAAGGTCACCTTTGCAAGAGATTGGATGGTTTGATTCATCCTAGTGGTTATAAGAGAAGATCATCATGTTTGCAAGATGAGGTAGCCACATGGTGCAATGTCTCACAAAAATGTTTCTGAAAACTCATTCAATTCCTTGGAATATGTCCACATCTCACGAAAGGTGGAAGTTGAAATCTCAGTACTTCAATTATACAAGAGGATAGAGGTAAAAATATCATTCATAAAGCATTTCCTTAAATATCCATAAGAATTATATTCTTCATTACCAAGAAACTTCCCATCTCCAAATTCTCACTTCTCTCTTCTCCTCTCTCCCCTTCCCTCTCTCTCTAACATTCTATTTATTTATTAGGAATGTACTTTTTCACTCTTTCATCTTATTCACTTAAGTGACTTAATTTGGAATTGTAAAAGTCCCTTTTCAAAAATAAGAAAAGGAATTAACTTCATTCATAGGGAATGTGAAATGTCACAAGTGGTGGCAAGATGAAAAGTCACATGGGAGAGAGGAAGATACATTTTATAAGCTATAAATTGGGATTGCTTATCCATTCTAAGCGGTTAGAATTTTTATTATTACTAGTTTTGGATTTCACTACTACAAGAAATGAAGCAATATTCTTCAATATGCTCTCCTATGTACTTCCACCCTCTCTATTTTCTAATTTTACAAGAATTGTAATCTTGTAAAACCAAGAAGGGACTTTGTGTCTTTCATTAATGAACTCCTAGAAATTTATTTCTATGATTTATTAATCTTAATATCACTTATATGGTTGTATTCTTCTATTGAATTTGTACCTACTCTAGTTATTTTTGGTGAGAATTTGTTAGTGCCTACTCACAACATTAACCCTCTCTATGTTTCTCATACTCCCCTTTACCTCTCTCCAAACTAATTCCTCCCTCGTATATCATACAAGAAATTTCCCACATATTTAGTGGAGTATTCATGTGTGATCCTTAGGGTGATGGTTAGCCCAAAGTTATATTTAGTGCATTCCATAAATGGGAGCCCCCATACCCAAGAAGGAGAAGATTAGCCATGTGACCATTGATAAAAACCAATAATCTTCTGCAACAAATTATTTCACCAACACATTACACAAGGAAAAGTTACCATATATTTAGTGTCTACAATCATCCGATGTTAGTCCGCAAGGTATCATATAAATAATGTGAGTTATTGAGTATGATGAGGAAGTGAAATTAATTGTAAATTATATTTTTACCTAAATAGTGTATAAGATGCTCCCAAAAGGTCGGCTCAATGCTGGAAGGCTAGGTTAGCACTTGAAATTGTGTATCAATCTATGTATGTCTTACATCAATCTCAACATACCTTGTGAATTCATGGGTGTAAAGAGAATATAGAAAAATATGATATATATACAGCCATATGAAAAACAACATATCTAAAGTAAAGAACTAACAAATCAATTCATATGTAGGACCTAATTTTATATTTTAAAAGTATTTGAATATTTTGTATTATATTATTATTATAATTTTTTTGTATTTTTATAATATTAGTAATAGGATATGTGATTAACCCATTATATATTCATTAGGTTTAGGGGTAGTTATTCTTGGATCAATTAAGTAATGTAGCCATCAAAGAAAATGTACATCAAAGAACATAGCTTTTTGAATGTAAAATAGTGTCATGATCCACTCTACATTTATAATATGGGTAGCATGTGGTGTCACAAGAGCGTGCCAAAGTATCAAATTACATGGAAGGATCTCGTAGACACTAGAAAATTCACCTTGTGCATAAGGTCTCCTATTCAAAAAATATCAAAAACATCGTAAAATATAATAGTCCCAAAAATCAAATAACCCCACAAAATGGTGATAAAAGACACCTCATCATTCATATACTAAACCTCACCCACTCACATTTAATTATGTCCACGCCACTTACACATTTTAATTTCCAATGAACTATGCACCCTTATCATATCACCAATATATATGCATTTCACTCATATGTGTCCCATTCCCCATATACACTCAAAAATTATAAAACACCCTCACCCCCATTACTCCAATCCTCGACTCTTGGTGCACAAATTTTATACTTTAGTTTTCTTGCTCTCTTACTCACATATCTAAATTTTTCAGGTCTTAAAGAAGTGAAATAAGGGCACAAAGGATATATACAACTTGCTACAACATTATTTTAGAAAAATTCCAACACATATGGGAATCACAATTGTGATTGGATTACAATCTCCATGTGGTTTTGGTGAATCACAACTATAATTTTCCTACTATCTCGAGTCCGGTATATTTATTATTTACATATATTTTTTTGTCATTTTAATCAATAAAATGTATTTTATATCCTTAAAATGGTTATGAATGTGACCGAGGCAGGTCCAACAACCACCAAAAACAACTAACATTTTTCAATTGTGACCTTTTTACTAGTTTAGATTAAGATCTAGAAGAGTTTTACCCACTTTATTAAATAAAGAACCCATAATTTTCCCTCACTTTTCTAATGGCATCATAAGCCCATTATTTTTAGTAGCATTTATTTGGAGATTTCATATCAATTAATACATCTTGTAGGTGATCCAAATCTAGGCATATATAATCACTTAAAAATCACATAAGATAGTGAAAAATATGTCATTGGGGAGGGAACAAAAGATCGTGTTGATCGTCATTTATAATTACATTCATGTGTTGGAACCATGGGTCCATGAGACAAAATTTTTGGTCTATCCATACTTTTCTACCTTGAATTTCAATTGTGTGATGTGTAGACCACAAGAAACAAAGATAAATAGAACCATAATACTGGGAAATATAGAGTCGTACACAAGGTGTTACATGGTTTATTTTGATCAAGTGGCATATGTTCCCAATACTAAAAATTGATGTAAACTATAACTATAAGGTGATAAGAGTGTATAAGTCATGAAACAAGGCAAGGTTTTTGGTGATAAAGGTATTGTTTCTAGATGCGCTTAGATTATTTTAATTATGCCTCTAACTTTGATTTCATTTATTTTTATGATGAGGATTTGATAATTATTAGCATTTTTGTTAGATATACGTTGATAATCACAAAATTAATTTTTGGGCTTCTTATAAATCCATGAAGTAAAGAAATGGCATATAAAAGGTAATGTAATTAAGGTAAGGTCAATCAAGATAGATAAAATCTCTTGTGGTGTGTTCAAATGTTGAAAATAATATCAAAGACAACAACAAGAATAGTAAGTTTATTAACAATGTGTTGTAATAAGATCGGGGCAATTTATAATGGGTTATCTCCTTATCAAACCTATTGTGATCAAGTGGATTCAAATTTATCGTAGGAGTCTCAACTTGAGAAAGATTACATGTGGTATAAAAAATTTAGATGTGGTAGAAACAACTTACATTATATGAGTACTATCATTATGATTTATCATAGTGCATTTAAGTTGATAATTCCTGTGTCTAGGAGATGAAAAGATATTGAAACAAGGAGTCATCCTCTCTAGGGTGAAATTTAAGCTTACGAAAATATTCATTTATAGGTATATAGGTCATCATCACTATCATAATAATCATTAATGTCATATTTATGTACAGTGTTAGCTAGCAAGTCTAAGAGGAGTCTCAATAGTATCGAAGGAGATAATAAAAATTGAAATTAGTCAACAAAGATTGTTTTTTTTATAGAAATGAAGTGAAATCACCAACTTCCCCACAAGTAGTGGAACAAACGATGTAGTATCGTAACTATTTCTTGACTCACTAACCATATGTGTGTGTAACTTATTCATATGAATGGGATGTAAATGATGGCTGATAATGGATTGAATAGGATTAGAGTGGTTAATTATATAATCGTTAAAAGGATCATAATAAAAAAACATTAGTGTGTTCATAACCAACATGTTTAAATTTAAAACATTGATGTAAATTGGATATGATAGCCTCTCGTAGTATGAATATAAGGGTGTCCTAAGAGGATATTGTAATGAAGATAATTTTCCATAATTTGGAATACGTGGTAATGAAATTTTTAGGGACAACTAGGAGATCCAAAGTGATGTTACCTAGTGTAGATCATGTGATATTATCTAGTGCACACATAGTATTATTATTATTATCAATTTCAGTCATATACATACCCATTTTTTAAAGCAAGGAGCTTGGAAATATGTTCAAGTCGAACCACTATCAATTAAAAACACAATGAGATATCCCTAAATGTGGGAAATAATAAGAAATGGTGGGAATCGATCCATACCATGTTTAGGAGGAATATTAGTGGGACTAAAATTAATTTCCTTATCCATAGTTTTGAATGTGTCCATGATGGATACAAAGGAATTCAAATGAATATATGTAGGTAAGACAATAGATTGTAAAGCCTTATATAAAATGTCCTTATAGATGGGTTATTTCTTGAGTAATCCCAAAAGGATATATCTTAACAAGGTTGTTTCTTGATTTTTCTAATATATCATACCCTTTAGTAGGAACACAAGCCTTATTGATAGGAGCATAATTTGGTGGGGCTAAACATGAATTTCCCCAAAAGTTACTTATTACACGTTGTAATAACCATATTGAATTTGGGTCATATATGAATAGGATAGGGTGTGAATTGGTGTGGATGCCTTGTAGTAATAAGAATGATCTCATATTATATAGTAATATAAGAAAGATCCATTCGAGGCTTTGTTGTGAGGTAAGTATAATCAACATATGGGTCACTTTTCTTAAGCTAGGTATGAACATGGACATGGTTAAAGGGATGGTATACCATATTAGATTGAGAGAGACGACCCGTAGGATTGAGACTAAGATACTAAAATATTTGAGGATGATTCATAATGACATGTAGAAAAAAACCAAGTGCTATGAAGTGTATCATATATAGATAAAAAAGAGAAACCCTAGGGTTCGATCAAGGTTCATGTTCACCAAATGTTTACACCCTATATTGAATAAATAAGGGTTTTATTAAAGGTATTTCCTTGCTTATTACTAGGTGTAAGAATGTTACAAGTATGATAGTTGAATTAATTAATCCACATTAACTATAAAACTCAAAATATTACTATTAATTTGATAAATGATGATAGAACGATGAAATGATTACTTAAAGTAAAAGCAAAGATAAGTAATCAGCTAACCAGAGAGGTAAATATGTGATCTAGGTGTACAAACTCGATGAAAATATTAGTAAGAACATAAAACTACTTCGTGTCTGGAACTAGAACTATAAACTAATATTGTACAAAACCATTCAACTTTTACCAGGGTTTAGTACGGTCTTGTCATGGTTTATATGGTTTTGGACTAGCATATGCTAGGGTTATGTAAATTTTGATTCCCATTTTTGGCCTATAAATTTTTTTCTCTTTCTATCACTAGGTGTTTTGAATGTGTGACACCTTCCTATAGTAACCTACAATACATGAAACCCTATAACATCTACACTATAAAATAATCA
This sequence comes from Taxus wallichiana var. yunnanensis, assembly GCA_018340775.1. NCBI lineage: Eukaryota > Viridiplantae > Streptophyta > Pinopsida > Cupressales > Taxaceae > Taxus > Taxus wallichiana. The sequence continues at coordinate 172,058,442 of CM031240.1, forward strand.
ATATGATTAGATGAAGAAATTTGTGTGTGGATTAATTTGGGATGACCTTAGAAGTCAACCCCTACTGATCCAATCCAAGCATTGCACTACATCCCCACTTAAGTGAGATAAAAATCCATGTAGTTCTCCTATTGTAGGTGCAATATTATACAAAAATATAAGACAACCCCTATCGTGCCCTTGTGTCTCTTGACATGATGAGTATTGGGTATTACAATAGATAGAATAGACATGTGCCTGCATGGTAGTGATATAGTGTGTCATGATTTAAATGCTTAATTGATTTCCCTTCCCTTAAAACCTTTGGCAATTCTTTGTGTGACTTATTCACATTAAGACTTGGTTGTAGGACTTTATAAGGTTGGTAAAGGAGGAATATATACTCTTGAAACTAGTTGGAGTTATATAGACTGTGTGGTTTCTTCTCTATTAGATTTTTTTGTTTCTTTAGGGAGATTTAGGAGAAAATTGAGTTCCTTTTCATTGTAATTTGTAATAGGTTATCTTGAGAATTCCAAGTGAGTTTAAATTTTTAATTATACTTTATTTTATATGATTTTGTAAGTTAGGTGTCACATTAAGGCCAACCTAGGGGATATGAAATGACCCATAAAAGATATTCAAATTGAGAAAAGATTCATTAGATGGTGAGGTATTGTATTGTATAGGTATACATAGACCTTAGTATGGCTTGGTCCCACACTCGTATAGTTAGATACATGGTGCGTACATGAAATTTTGATGTTCATAAAATATTATGGGTAAGCTTTGTAAATAAATTAAATTGACTGAATAAATAATAAAATAGTGTGTAGATTTAAGCAATTCATGTAGGAGAGAGAAAATTATGACAACTAAGCTTAGAATACAAGCATAAGTCATAACATATGAACAAAGAAAAACTTTTCATTGCTAAAGGATATGTTGCCAAATTCATGAATCTACACATATGAATTGGATAAATTTTTGTGGCTTAATCCCACATCCATGTATTGTGATATAGCAAAGAATCATCATGTCAATTAGGTAGAAATGAGGTCATTCTAGCACGTGATGAAGTACACTCTTACATGTCAATAATGTCTTGAAGATAAAAATAAGTCACCTAGAAGTATAAAATATTCATCACAAGAGATATAGATATATAAAACACATCTACTTGAAACAAATGAAACGTGAGTGAGAGAGGTAAAATATGGATCATGGTAGAAAAGTATGCAATCTTAAGCCCTATGACACCTTTGTTTAGAAAAATCTATTTATAGACAAACAAATTGTCCACCACTCAATTTTAGGCTTCGAAATTTCACAAGAAGACTTATGACACCTTGTATAGCATCATTTTATAGTTTTATATCGTTATTAAAAATTCTAAGACCATTTATGTTGAATATGTTCAAAATACTAACCATAATTTCTACTATCCACTTTTTAGAAGTGTATTGATTAAATATTTCATCCTTTCATTATGTTATGACTATAATTTTTATCCATTGTTATGAAATTATCTTAATACACATCATTGCAATATCTTGATAGAATTAACCTAGTTTTAATATTATTATTTTTTAACCTTATTTATCTATCGATATCACCAACCTACATCTTCTTAACTCACCCTAGAGTTTTATATTTCTAAATTTTATTTTCAACACTATATATATCCCTAGGTATTTTATCAAAATCCTTAGTTCATGAAATACATCATGATCATGAAAATTATTCCTCCTTTCAATTGCAAGTAAGGCCCACTTAAAAATAGTTTTATAAAACTTATAACATTGACCATTTTAAACTTCCATGAGATGATGCCCTTTACTTAGTGGAGTGAATTCATGTCATAGATGTCAAGAAGGCTACCTCAACCTCAATCATGCCTAGGTGGAAAAAAACCTCTCATTTTTTCACATTCTCAAATTCCTCTCCTTTATATTCATTGAGACAATAGACACATTTACTAGAGCCTTCTACTACGATACTTTATAAATCCTCACACTTAATATCATAGTCCTACCTTTTCCCATAATTGTTGATATGTCTACTCCATAAAGTGTAAAATTTGATGCAAAGTTGAATTACAACTACTATAGATGTGTCTAAAAATTCAACCAATAGATTATTCACATTATGATACTTTATAAATCCTCACACTTAATATCATAGTCCTACCTTTTCCCATAATTTTTGATATGTTTACACCATAAAGTGTAAAATTTGATGCAAATTTGAATTAAAACTACTATAGATGTGTCTAAAATTCAACCAATAGATTATTCACATTATTCCACAAGATCCAAGAGATAAACCAAAAACAATGATGTTGTCATCATGAACACACCTTCAAATGAGATACCACATCCAAATGATGGACCAAATATCAAAGACACACATATACAACCTAATAATCCTCTTCATATTATTACTTTCGTAATTGATATCATCATTATCCTATATCTTCCGACTATGCTTTATGAGGATCCCCTACAATATGCCATGAGTAATATCCACCCTATATATTGACAGTTTATCTCATGGAAACTAAATCCCCATATGATATTACCTACAAGAATCCTATACATCATTCTCATATTAGGAGATAAGATCCCACATTGGATGATCATACACCAAATGAGACCTTACCTCTTTCCAAATGTGATACTATACCACATAATATTTGTCCCAAATGCACATATAGATTCGAATGTTATTTCTATAAAACTTGTTGTTCTTCTAGGTAATGTGCATTACCTATAAATTGAATTTCTAATTTAGATAATAAACACCATAATCTCATTTTTTAATCCTTATATTACTAACATATACATACTTCTTCACCTTGAGCCTCTACTATGTTACGTTTCTAGTCTACATTCAAACACATATTCGATATATATTTTTATATAGAAATCAAAAACATACACTAGTCTCAAAATTATTAACTCTTACACCCTATAATATCTCTAAACATACATGATATCACAATATGTACAATATCCAATATTCCTTACATAATTTCTTAAATTACATTACTAGTTTTAGGATACTAGCAATTTGTATTCATCCCATAAATATCTTTTGTTACCATGCATGGTATCTACCAATGTTATATCATAGATTATACTCCTAAAATCATGAGAGAACCTAAAACATCCTATTTAACACCACACCAAAGTAGCTAGGAGACTTCAATTCTAGTATGGTAGCTCCATACACCATAACACAACCCATGCCTACTCCAATTCAATTCATGCCCTTTTTTTCAATAGACTATGTTACCTAGTTGTGTGTAATTTGTAAAATACAAAAAAACTACGTGAATGTGTCCCATATTGGAATCCATTTATCTACCATTTCTTATTGCATGGAACACCTATTTCTTATGTTAATGTAGACACTTAATCAGGCACTTGGGTACATTTCTAAGTCATAATCACATACCACTATTCATATGATTCATAAGCAAGAAAACTAATAATTGAAATCTATCTTTGGCCTTTTTTGTATTTATAGTTTCCTCTTTGGTCTTGCACACCCCACAACCCAGTCTAATCTTCATTTCTTTATCTTTATTGACTTTTCAACACCAATCCAACACACTCGATAATATTTCACGAGAACTCCTTGTGCTATGATTATTTTAATAATGCACAATTTTTGGTTTGGTTGTAGTAATATGGAAACACAATAGCATACATAACACAAGAATACCACAGACTATGACATAAAAGAATGATGAAAAATATGAAATACAACTGTAAAATATATTATTAACATGAAATTGTTACAATCTCACCCATGAATTATTCCAAGTGTTACCAACTCCACTTGTTTTCCAAAAATAGTTATGGGAGAAACTTCACAATTACTCCTCTTGATGGCTTCCTTAACACACCTTCACAATAAATCTTTTATTCATAAAATACTTATTACAACTTTGTTCTATGATAAATGAGAAGGGGTGGCCTCTCTATTTATAGAAATTCAAGCTTATCCACCCTATCTCTAAGATAGGATAGGAAATATCTTCTGGCCAATCATATTCCATGCCTCAACTCTTATCTTTACATGTAGGCTTATCTTCTAAGATAAGATAAACCTTATCATCTCACATGGGTTCCACCTTTATAGATATTACACAAATTTAATATACAAAATATTTATAACATCACTCCTTGTCATTATTACAAATATAATATTTTTAATTCTAAATCATGTAGACCCTACTTATCCGTTTACCCTAACTTTGACATTTTAACATTACAAAGACCACTTATGAAAAATATTTACTTTTTACCACAACATTCTATTGTACTTTGATTGTTACCATACTCTACTTTATTAGTGGTGTTGTATTGGCAGTGTCGTTATCTTCTATCGGACGCCACTACTAATTATACTTAACAACATCCTATTCCTAATACATACATTAATGAAATAGAAATTACAGAGGAAAATTTTAGTGTCGACATCTTCCCCCTCCCTAGCTTCTACTCCATCCTTGGAGTAGACTATTATGGACATTCTGAAGCTGGTGCCTGGAAAATCTTTAACTTGTCATGGTTGACCCATTTCGTAATGGGAGTACCATCCAATTCCTCTAGTCGATATGTACCATTTTCATGCACAACTACTATTCTGTAGGGCCCCATCCATTTGGGAAGAATTTTTCTATGCCTCCTCTTTTTGTATCGAGAATCATATACTAGGACCAAGTCATTCACCTGAAATGGAGACCAAAGGATCTTTTGATCAAAGTACTCCTTTTGCTTCATTTTCTTCTTATAGCTTGTATCCTTTGTTATTTCTCTCATTTCCTCTAGAAAATGAAGATGTACCAACCTTTCCTTTATTGAATCACTTTCATCCATCCTTTCATTTTTCATAACTCTCACAAAGTGGGAATATCAAACTCAATAGGAAGAACTGGATCAATGTCATAAGCCAACTGAAATGGGGAGTATCTTGTTGCTGACTTTGATGTTGCCCTATATGCCCACAATGTTGCATGAATCCTTTTATCCCACTTATGCACCTGCAAAGCTGCATCTTTTGCTAGGATTTGACACAATACATAATTTTTCACTCCACATGTCCATTTGTGTTTGGCTTGTAAGTTTTTTCCTTCTTGTGCTTAATAGAAAACTTGTTTACCAGGGCTTCTACCACCTCATTAATGAAGTGGCTTTCTTGATCTGTTACAATTTATAATGGACAACCAAATCTGGTGACAATGAGTTCATACATGAACCTTTACAATTCATCCATGGAAGTTTTTTCAAGGGCCTAGCTTCAACCCACTTGGTTAAATAATCGGTGGTAACTACAATATACTTATTTTGGCATGGGGTAGTTGGAAGTGGACCTAAAATATCTATTCCCCACTTTTCAAAGGGACTAAGTGGAAGAATAGAAAATAATGGAGCTAATGAAGTCTTATGGTTCCCATGTGTTTGACAAATATCACATGTCTTACAATAATTATAACAATCTCTAAAAAGAGTGGGCTAGTGATAACCTGCATCCAAGATCCTTCTTGTTGTAAGTTGTCCAGAGAAGTTTCCTCCACATGTACTGTTGGTCCGAAAATCATCGGGTGGGTAGATCTATGGATAGACAAGCCAACAAAGGTGTGCAGGTCATAGCCCTCTTTGAGACAAAGACAAAGTGGCGGTTTATTGCTATTCTACCAGGGAATTTGCGCAAGTCCTACAAAGATTCTCGCCTTCGGGGTTTGGGATCTCGTCCCAGTTGGGGTATTTCCAACTGCAAAAAGAAGGGAATGAAGTGGGGAGAGGAGATAGGATAGATTTGAAGGGAGAAAAGAAATGAATTCCAAAGCAGAAAAGTCAGAGGGTTTATGTTTTGGGCTGGTAGTAAACAGAGCCAAACCTACTTGCATAAACGAACAAAGCAATACTGATGAACAAATGACAAAAATTAGAGATAGGTCCAACAGAATAAACGCATAGATCTGACATAAGAAAGATCAGATGCCCATGACACACATATTCAGCACAAAGTCTTAATATTTGTATTATGTTTTCTTCTGTTACAAAAAGTACAAAGCCTTTTCTTCTCACTTCTATTTTTTATCTAAAAAGTGTCCACACCTTGAATACAACAAGTATTCAAGTATATATAGAAGGAGAAGGAGAGAGAGAAGGCAAAAAGAAACCAACCACTTAATTACAAAATATCTAAAAGTCAAATGTTGACTTTGGGAAACTTGATGGATAACAACATCCCATGGTGCAACATGGATGATGTCATCATTTGTGCCAACATACTTTTAAATATTACAAAAATAAAGCCAAGAAGAGGAAGGATATTCGTCATCGTCTCGCGGCTGAAAGGGAGTGTCCTGCTTCTAGTCAGAGAGGCAATGTGGAATTGGGCCTAGTACTCCATGAATTTGTTGATCATTGGTTGGAGTTGATCCTGTGCAGGACCCTTGGTGTGATCGCCAATGACTTCACAAGTCTCCCATTCATCTCTGAGTTTTTCTGGGAGCTTGAAGTATTCATTACCTACCTCCATCAGGTATCCCACAAAGTCATTAGGCCGAAGGTTGTTGATGGATTCAAGCATCAAAAGTAGCTTCTGGCCCTAACCCTTGCGAGATGATCTCTTTGAAGATCCGAATGGTTTCATCTGCCTTCCTCAAGGTGAATGATGGAGTGAGCAAGCCCAGAGACATTCTTAGGACAATTTGCTCCATCTGATGCATTACATCCAGGGCCTCCTCTTTGACCTTGTCAATCTTCTCCAGGACAAATTCCATCTGATCGACCCGGTAGTCCAAAGTAGCAAGGACTTTGTTGGGTGCTCTGGGGTGATCGAAGATGCCGAATTTAACTAAATCATTGACTGAGCAGTCGAGCATCTTCTAGAATGTCTCATGTTGCAACCTAGCATGGTCCAACTCTTCGGAGATAGGTCCTGCAATCACCTAGAGTTCCTTGTTCACCTGACCAATATTCTGATATAGCTCAGTGAACTTGACGATTACTTCCTCACTATCTTTGAGGATCTAGTCTCTCAGGCGGATACTTTGCCATGCCTTGTTTGCCAATCTTGGCGTATTCATTTATCTTATCCTGACTAAGGGCCTCAGGAGTTTTTGCAAGGTAGTTGTAGGAGGTGCACTGCCCATTTTCTACAGGGCTTGGAGAAGATGTTTATTTTGCTCTTTTAGTATCCTCTTCTCTTCCTTTGCTTCCTGAAGCTTCTTGCAAAGGGCATCCACTATAGATAGGGCCTCCTTGTAGGATCTCGGAGGACATTCCCATTGTGACCTGCGTCACTGTATAATTTGTAGGAGACAGATCCTTTTTATCCTTTGTGGGATTGGGATACGCGATCTCCATTACTCTTTCACCTGAGGCACTCTGAGAGAAGCGGGTTATTGGCTTTTGCTTCTTAGCTCCTTTTGTTGGAATGACGAAGAAGTCCATAGGTGCAATGGGAATTTCCTCTTGTGCTAGCTCAGGTGTTGGGAGATCCATGTTAGACTTAAGGGAGTGGGACCAGCGGGAGAAGAGGGAACGAGCGGAAGAAGAAGGAGCAACTACAGTGTACTCGGGGAAATGGGTTGAGATGCTTGGTGGTGGCATTGATAAAGAAACCGAACCTCCAATGCTCACAGGGGTAGGAGTTACTGTAGGAGAGGAAACTGTGGGGGCGGAAGGGAGCTGAGAGATGAGGGAAGAAATACTGGGGGACAGCTCCGCGAGGGAAGAGAAGATGGAAGAAGAGGAAGGGGAATAGTAGAAGATGGGGAGAAGATGCAACTAGAGGAATGGTTGCTTGAGCGACCTGAGGAGGGGAAGGAGGAGCGGGAGAAGGGATGGTGGGAACTTCAATGGTTGCAGCAGTGGCAACATCCTGAGTGGATGTGCCTGTTGGAACACTTACCACCTACTCTTTCTCTGGAGATATCAGGGTTTCAACTTGTTCCTGGGCGGCGGAAGGAGGACTCTCGGGAGCTTGCTCTTGAGTAGCACTTGACTCCCCTTCCTTGTCTTTTCCTTTTCCCTTTGGAAAATGCTTCAGCCTGGCAGGTGCATTACCTAGGGAGACGTGGTGAAGTCCACCCCAAGGTAAATGAGACCATTAAATCTGCACCAATGTTCCAGTGCACTGTAAGGTGCCCTTTACCCTCTCCTCAATAGTCTGGGGTGCCTTTGTTCTGTCTATCTCAGCAAATGGCCAGTTGTCCCCATTCGTATCTAGATATACCTGATCAACTTCTTGATCAGTCATTTGGAAACCTTTCAAAAAATGGCCACACCATACTGGATGATCTCTGCCAAGGCCAGGTGGGAGTGATCCTTTCTTCTAAGCTTGACCTCATGATAGAGATCGATATAGACATCCTCGATCTGTGGGACATGGATTGGATCGAGCTTTGCCTTTGGGAGGAAATTTCGTGGATCGAAGGTCGGCCTTGCTGGGAAATTGTGCTTCAGGTTGAGCAGCTCTAGTTCTACAAACATTTCTAGGCTTTGGTGTGAGAAGTGCATGTGTACCTGCCCACCATGAGGGGGAATGGAGTTCCACCCTTCTTTCTCTTTAGGCACTTCTCATGATACGTGATGAGCTGTCTAGACAGCTCCAATAGGATTAACTTAGGGCCTGCATATCTTGGCAACTTGGTGGGCTCCCCCAAGAAGTTGGTTGCTTTGAGATAGGTAAAAGTGGGGAATTACGTAAATAACGATCCCCACTTCTCTATTGCAGTCACTATGCTCTTGGTCGTTCAACCGTGAGTCATATTTGGCCTCAATAGGTAGATGATGCCATAGAAGAAGGCATCATTGATCTTGTTAAACTGTGGAATGTTGTTCTCCAGTTTCAACTCTAGGATAATATTCGTATATTTTCACCTGGGGCCATACCCCGCATCGGCTCAGTGTTGGATAATCTCTCTCAGAGGCAGTAGCGTAGACCACGTAGGAGTTCATGTAGAACCTCCCTATTGTTAAGAGTTGTTGGAGCTACTCAGAGATGGTGCTGTTGATGATTTCTACCCATGCAAAACACTGATCAGGCACGTTTTTGTTCATCATTTCCAGATACCTGAGCATCCATTTGTGGAAGTAATGGGCGTCAGGAAGCCCAAAAACCCTACTCAGGAAGGTAATGGTGTCGCTCAGCTCCTCTGAAAATTCACTGCGATGAATAACCTGGGGCCACCTGGTTATTACCTTCTTATTCTTTAGATAAACCTTTCGTTCATGAGCTACATACATTTTTCCTCATTTTCATCCCATGCTTTAATGCAGTCTTCCTGACTCACGGCCACAAAGTGCCGGTGGTGGGGGATACCCAGCATGATTTCGAAGTGCCTAGGTAAGGTTGATTATTACCTCGCCCTTTTTGTTCTCGACACACCTTGTGTCTTTGTTATAGCAGCGGGCCACCACCATCATGAACTCATTATTCACCGCACTAACGGGGATTCCCCCAGTGAAGTGTAGACCACTACCCACTAGTTTTTCCATCCATGGACTGCCTGTGACCCTTCTGGTTCTGGCCCAAAAATCTTCCATGTCTATATGGCCAAGTTCAGCATCTCTGATGTCTAAGTCACATTCTGCATGGGACTCGGGCATCCTGACCCTTTGATACTTATATTTCATTTCTTCCTCTGTGAGTTTGGCCTTACCCTTTGACTTGGTTGGCCTCTTACTTGATGTAGACATGTGATTCCGAGTTAGCTGCTGATCTGCAAGAAGAAGGAGTGAAGTCCAACGTAGAAGAGCCATGTTAGCCATTAGATCGTCCATCAAAGCTTTACAGAATGAGGAGTTAGCAATTTAAAAGCTTCTGGGTGCAGGCACGGAAAACTATAGACTGCAGGCTCAAAAAAGCAAGGCGCACTGATGCAGAGTGTTGCAAGGAAGAAAACAATGCCAAAGGGCACAGGTGTAGGAATACTACAGACAACATTCAGTGTTGATGTAGAAGGATTTGCGCCTGTGCCGTTGTGTAGGTTTAAACTGGGCACAAATAATTTTTGTGTTGCATGGCGGCAGGATGCGCCAATGGCATAGATATTGATCGTGTTGCAAATAGTTTTGGTGTGCCAAAGGGCACGGGATTAAAGGGTGTATCACCGACTTTAGGTGCGCCAAGGGATTTTTAGCTTTGGCGCAGCACAGGAAAAGTTTACATGTCATACATGTTGGTGTATCCGGAGTTGCGCCCGCACCTTGTTTGAGTTTTAAGGGTTTGTAAAGGGCGCGAGAAGATTGCATGTTGTAGGCAGGGATAGTGTGCCCTTTGGCATGACTGTGTTTTATGCAACAATGATGGCATTTGCGCCAAGGGAAAACCGTAGCTGTGGATTGTGATATCTTCAGATTTCTTCTTTTTCGATTGGTTTATGCGGTTTTCAGGGCTCTTTCAACATGGATTTGATAGTAAGGGGAATAGAGCGAAGAGGATCTTGGGTCTATTTCTGAGACAAAGCCCTCCAGGCAGCAGATCTGGAAGGAGGGTAAAACCGGTTTGGGGGAGAGAGAAGATTGCAAAATGGGCTGGAGGGGTTTAGGTTTCTTCAGATTCATTTTATTATTATTCCACCAACAACCAAACCAAAACAAAAACCATAAGAAAAGTAAGGACCACCTACCCGGATATATAGACTGGAAGAAACGATGTGGGGCCCACGAATGCGATGTAAAGTGACACGGGGATGACTGGAGCACTGACAGGTGCAGAGGAATAAACTTTTCACGTGTTTTTCAATCGTGAAAATGACAGGTCGGATGCGCCTATTTATAGCAAAAGGTGCAATAAATGCGCCACCAACCTTTTTCAAAGGGCGCACAAAATGGAATGCCAACATGAAAATACTTGCGCCTTTGGCGCGGTTATGCATCTGTCAGCATGAAATTATTTGCGCCTTTGGCGTGAATTCAAGACTGTCAACATGGGGTTTTTAGTGCTTTGGCGCACCGCTTAAGGGCGCAACATTTTTAGTGTCGACATGTTGGCGCATGCGCCTCGGTGCAGGTTAGAAGGGTGCAACATGGGGAGGCACAACATTTTTGTTGTTGACACGACAGAGAGTGCGCAAAGGTGCAGAAGAGGGTGCATATACATTTGATGTTGCATGAACAAAATCTGCACCCAGCCAAAAAGGACCGAAATGACTAAGTTCGAAAAACCAGATTCTCCGGAAAGGGATTTTAGGCCATTCGAATGCTAAGGGACCTCGGCAGAAACCGAAACAAAATTTTGGTATGGTTACCTGCAAAATTTCCTTGTCAATTTTACAGGATAACAACTGGCTCTTTCTGGGGACTATCTTTGAGCGAAGCTCAAAAGGTAGAGAATCCCAGATCAACATGTGCCTATCCATTGGGTTACAGAGTCAAAAACAAGGGTGACGACAAAAGGAAAACACGCAACCGACAAAAGCAAACACACGACAAAAAACAAACACACAACATAAAGCAAACTATACAAAGAAGAGAGCAAGCTCTACTTCCTGAATATTTTGAGATGCTACCCGCTATAGGGAAGTGGGAGATCAGTTCCATCTAGATACGAGAGATAGAAGCTATTCTCTCCGTTGAGCTGCTTGATCTTGAAAGGTCCTCTCCATAGAGAATCAAATTTCCCGTGCATGCCCTTTGGCTCTCTTTGCTTATCCCACAAAAGGACGAGATCTCCTACCTAGAAATCTCTCTGCTTGGCCTTTTTATCGAATAGCCTCTTGACTTGATTCTGATGTTCGGTGATCCTGTCGACCACTCTTACTCTCTTTTCTTCAAGCTCTGCTAGATACATGATCCTCTTTTCAAGAGAATTTTGGAAAGTTTCATCTTCAATCGCTCGTGCCAAGCGCAGAGCAGGAAGTTCCAGCAGAGATGGGGAGCTCAACGTTGATTCCATATAATACTTGAAAAGGTGACATACCGAGAGACCTCTTTGGAGTAATGCGGTCTACCCACAAAGCGTCATACAATGACTTGTGCCACGACCGCTGATTCTCATCAACTAGCTTCCGTATGATGGTCACTAAGTTTTTATTACTGGATTCAGCCTGACCATTTCCTTGGGGGTAATAATCTAAGGCATGGGCCAAGGTTATCCCGTATTCATAGAAAAAACCGATAACTTCCCGTGAGGAGAAGTTGGAAGCATTATCAGCAACGATCTTGTTTGGAACGCCAAACCTCACAATGATATTTTCTTTGATGAAATTGCAAACAACTTCAGAGGTGGCATTCTTAACATGTATGGCCTCCACCCATTTGGTGAAGTAATCTATTGTTGTTAGGACATAACTATGTCAAACACTTGATTGTGGATGTAGTGCTCCGATAAAGTCAATTCCCCATTGCTTGAAGGGCTCGTCAATAACGACCGGCCTGAGGGGAAAAGCAACCAATTTTGGTTTGCCAACAAATTGTTGGCAGAGCTCACATTTTGCTACCTAGGTGGTTGTATCCCAAAATAGCGTTGGCCAATAGTACCTGGCCCGGATGATCTTGTGTGTTGTCACGGAAGAGGAAAAATGACCACCGCAGGCTGAGTCATGAAAACTTTCTAGCAATTTTACCTGCTGTGGTTTGTCGACGCATCGTAGAAGATGCCATCAATCCCATGCTTGTATAAACCGTCATCCCAGATGACATACCTAGCTACTCTGAGCTTTATAGTACGCTTCTCTTTTGAAGTTAGATGAGCTGGACACTCACCGTAAGTGAGAAAGAAAGTGATATCGGAATATGAACTTAGCTGATCTTTCTCCGCTATATGAACTTGGTGTATCGCTATAGCCATCTACATAACTATAGCACTCTTGACCAACTACTTCATCCAAGATTTTATCGAGAATGAAAGAGGCTAATGACCCTTCTTTGTCTCCTTGTTGAGCTTCCTATAATCAACACAAATGCATAGCTTCCCATTCTTTTTATTGAGATCACAATGGGAGAAACCCATTCTAAATTCTCCATGGAAAATATGAATCCTAAATCAAGAAACTTATCTATTTCTTCTTTTACAGTCTTGGAGAAATTAGAATTCATTCTATATGGCATTTTCTTTATGAGCTTAACACCATCTACTAGCTCAATAGAATGTTACCCAACTTACTCGATGGATTTCTTTGTAATCAAAACTGAATAAGTGTATGTACCTTGAAAGAGCTAGAGGTAGGATTCCTTCTCACTCTCCATCATAGCATCACCAATATTTATTTGTTGGAGGCGATCATCAATTTCTTCTTCAAATAATTTTATGGGTTCATGAGTCGGTGTGACTAGAAGGATATCCATGACCGAAACATCAACCTTACTTTCTTCATCTTCTATGTCCACTTCACTAGTACTAGAGTAATCAGAGGATGTCCAATCATCAATTTCATCACTTGAATTCACAAGTTCTACCTTATGATGTCGAGGGGTCACATTTATCTTCACCCTCTCTCTGTCCCATCCAAGTGTCATAAAGCCTTCATTCCATTAGTTTCTTGCATGAACTCTCCTTAGTCATGGCCTTCCCAACAACATTGGGTACGCAACAGTACCATTCTTCATCACCTAGAATTCTACCACACATACAACACCCATGACAGATATTGCCACATTTGAAACAACACCTTCTAGTTTAGTTTTTCCCTTATTTAATGACCTTAACATAAGTGTTGAGGGGCGATCAATTTTTAAACCCAACATATTCATTACATACTCTATCATTACATTAACTACAACACCTCCATCTACTAAGACATCATGAATTGAAATACCATTACATAATACCTCAGCTTGTGGAGCGTAGGGATCTGCTTTCTTGAAATAGGACCTCAACCTCTTTCCTTCACCGAGCATTGAGTCCACTTTGCAGCTCCCCCTCTTCTCAGAAGACATAGTAAGAAGTTGACCATATGTAATATTTTCAAGCCTTTTGGACAAATCTTCTAAGATGGAGTATGGTCCTTGCCCCTGTGAAATCAAAAAATCTTGCACACCCAAATTTCTTCTCCTATGTTTCTTACTAGTCTCTCCTTTCATCTTCTTAGGATCATTTCCATCTTGGTTATCTTTTTCTTTTTCTTTTTGTTATAAACACATCTGCTTCATTATTTATGCTCATATCTACTACATCAAAAGAATTCACAGGTACTTTTCCTTTATCATTATATCTTATACCAGATGTAGAAGCTCTATTAGGACAATTATACTTATAATGACCCTTTTTATGAAAACCATAACATACAACTTCATATACATTTCTTTTTGACCTCTATCTCCTCCCTGGGAACTAAATTCCTTTCCTTGAAGAAGATTAATAGTTAACTGGCCCATCTTCTTAAGGATATCTTCATACTCAGTAGATGTACGAGGGGGTGGATTTTTTCTCACCAATAGTGGTTGTGGTTTCTGGACCAAAGGTGTTGATGTAGGCTCCGCCTTAATAACAATTTCTTTGGGCTCTTCTTCCATGCTTTCTTCTTGACTTCTTGCAATCTCCTTTACTTGTTCGAGGGTTGCTGGGTGGTCATACTTCACTTGTTGTGTGATATTTGGCTTCATCCCAAGAATGAAGTTCTTATAGAGGAGATTATCCATGTCATTCATCAACCCATCCGCCAATCCTTCCTTCCGGATTTGGGTATCGAGCTTCCTCCTTAGCTCTAGAACATAAGCATGATAATCCCTTATCTTCTCCTTCTCTCCTTGTGATAGCTTTGTGATCTCGATCATGAGGTTTGCATTTTTTTCACTAAAATCTTCAAGAAAACTTTCAGTTAATAAATCCCATGAGTTTTTAACATTATCACCTAGTGTTTCAAACCACCTAAGAGCTGAACCATCCAAACAAGTAGGAAAAATTAAGTCCATTATTCCCTTCTTATTAAGCCATTACAAATGTAAGATCGTTTAAATTATTGAATGAAAGAGGGATCATCTCATTAGATTGGGCTGAAAAAATAGGAATCTTTCCCATTTTCAAAAGTAACCATAGTGAAATACCAACCCACAAGTACAATCAACAAGACTTATGGCACAAATAATTAGAATCGCTATAATAGAAAGTGACTTTACACATTTCTACGGTAAAATTATATTTACTATGGTAAAAATTGACCATTGTGGTAAAAATTGACTTTATTGTTATAAAAATTATTCACGTGGTAAAAAAGTGAAGTTCCTGTGGTAAATACTATTCACGGTAAAAAGTGAAGTTCTATGGTAAATACTATTCATGGTAAAAAGTGAAGTTACTGTGGTAAATACTATTTAAGGTAAAAGTGATTTTACCATGGTAACTAATATACATGGTAAAACAAGGTTATCATCTAATTGATTTCTGACTAAGTGGGAAAAAATTTCTAGAAAATCCACCAACAAGGAATGGATTCTAGCAATGGAACCAAAATGTCAACACCAATCCGGCACATTGATAATAATTCACCAGGAACTCCTCGTGCTATGATTATTTTAGTAATGCACAACTTTTGGTTTGGTGGTAGTAATCTAGAAACACAATAGCATACATAACACAAGAATACCACAGACTATGACATAAAAGAATGATGACAAATATGAAATACAATTGTAAAATATATTATTAACATGATATTGTTACAATCTCACCCATGAATTACTCCAAGTGTTACCAACTCCACTTGTTTTTAGCAATAGTTATGGGAGAAACTTCACAATTACTCCTCTTGATGGCTTCCTTAACACACCTTCATAATAAATCTTTTATTCATAAAATACTTATTACAACTTTGTTCTATGATAAATGAGAAGGGGTGGCCTCTCTATTTATAGAAATTCAAGCTTATCCACCCTATCTCTAAGATAGGATAGGAAATCTCTTCTGGCCAATCATATTCCATGCCTCAACTCTTGTCTTTACATGTAGGCTTATCTTCTAAGATAAGATAAACCTTATCATCTCACATGGGTTCCACCTTTATAGATATTACACAAATTTAATATACAAAATATTTATGACATCACTCCTTGTCATTATTACAAATATAATATTTCTAATTCTAAATCATGTAGACCCTACTTATCCATTTACCCTAACTTTGACATTTTAACATTACCAAGACCACTTACGACAAATATTTACTATTTACCACAACATTCCTATTGTACTTTTGGTATTCTTATACTCTACTTTATTGACATCGTACCAAAGAAGCGTCATTATCTTCTATTAGATGCCACTACTAATTATACTTAACAACATCCTATTCCTAATACATACATTAATGAAATAGAAATTACGGAAGAAAATTTTAGTGTCGATAGACTCTAGACACTAGTGCCTAGGTACCCTCGTACCCTCTGGGCACCCCCAACCTCTTTGTATCTTACACACCTCTTTCGCGTATATTATTTTCTTATGGGTTAGCCTTTTAATTGTAATTTAAAAAAATCAAACAAGGGAATCATATAAATACAAAGCTATGTGACCATAATAAAGGACCAAGCTCTAAGAACCTACTATCATCACCTAAGGTTGCATCTAAAGGCATTTTAAGAGCATCAAATCATCCATCTAGCTTCACTCAAGGGACAAGGGAATGCATTTTTCTACATACACACATAGGAGTGGGATTTCATTTTTACATCTAGACATCTATTTACATTGCTACATCTAGCTATTACTTGTTATTTTGTGCATCTTGCAAAAAGAGCCACCTAGGGCACGATTCTACACACACAGAGAGAAAACTACATGGAGTGTGAAATATAGTACAACGCTCGTCGTAAGTTCACTTTTTTTGGGTGACCATTGAGGTCGAGCTTAGACTCCCCATTTGCATGTTTTTCATTTTCGGATTTTATGTGTTTTGGGGTTTTGTAGGAGGTGTTTTGTTTTGTAGGTTACTAGCGAATTTGGAAATCATCCAATGGTATACAAGTGACCAACAATGAACATTAGCAAACATATCATGACATTGAAAAATTTACTTTATGAGGTTTTCTGTAGTCATAGGTGCCAGAACCAATCTCCAACACCTAGGCACCCATGACCCAATCTAGGTTCCCTAGTCTCAGCATTTAATAGTTACGCAATTTTATGGACTCGGTTTGCAACAATCTTCCCTCTTGTTTCATTTGTTTTCCATCTCGGTACATTTGCGAGATTATTGTGAAATAAGCTAAGTCTCTTATTCCATATCTTGCACTTAGGGTTTTAATTTCCATTTGCTTATTCCTTAGGTCAGAGTTGTGCTTCATTATTTATTATTGTGTTGTGACTCTACAATTATGGTTTTACAAATTTCTATATTTTAAAAATAAGTTACTCATAACATGCATCTTAATCACACTACTACATTAAGCATCGATGATTCCCAATTATATACCACATGAGAATGTTTCTCTAATTTTGATGATGATTCACCTTTTATTACTCCTTGGAAGGATATGTTCTTACACCTATGGATTCAAGATCTCCTCCTAAGTATAATATGCACTAGAATTTTATTTTCATAAGAAAAATATCTTCAACATAGCTTCCTACTTGTAATATACTCCTTAGAATCAACCACGAATGGAATTATCTCATAGCATGATTCTTAGTCTTCTAACACCTATTTTTTAGTCCATGACTAGACCATATCTTGATGATGCAACATAGTCGGTGGTTCAATGTGATTGTTAAGGGAAAAATTATTACTAATGACCCCACCTCATTTCTTCTATTCTTAAATCCCATCACCTAGTTACCTAAGTACATTTCAAGTTGGTAGTTTCTTATTAAATCTCTCTTGTGGAAAAAATATGAAATCAATGAAAAAAAAAAAAAAAAAAAAAAATAGGACCTACATTCATTAAATAGACTTAGACATTGTGTTTATTTGGGTTTAATACTTTACACATCCTACATCCTTTTTGACACTCTCCTCGTAGAAAAATATTCCAATTACAAATATCCTTAATTCATTATCATTATACATATACTTAATCTATATACCCTAGGGAAACCCATCAAATTGGGGGCATACATGAACTTGGAAAATCTTACATACTAAGACTACATAGATCATACCTTTCAAACTTTGTGGATTCCCAAATCCTTGTACCCTTGAGGATGCCTATTATATTGGGGGCATATTTACATTTGGGAATCATATATTGAGGTTATATAAATCATATATTTACACACTAATACATTGGTGATACTGAGATACTCTCTTTGTTACCTTGCACCACCTTATGTTATGACATGTGATATATTGTTCTTCATCCAATGATCACATTGTTTATTTCTTGCTATTTATTTGACATAATCCATGCCTAATTTTTGTTGATCATTACTTTATACTTTCTTATTTCACATTGCTATGTTTATTTGACTATTATTTTCCCTAGGCTCCTATTTTAACTATTTCACGTTGCTTCATACATTAATTTATAGAAGAACATTCTTTTCTACACATTTTTTTAACCATGATTTATCAACACTCTTATTTACTCCATCCATTTTTTCTCCATGCATTATATTCTTTATACCCTTATATGTTGTATGATCTATTTGCTTCAATGTATTATTTTCTCTATGCACTCATATTCTCTATGAAATTGATTTTTGTATTCTATTGTTTATCTATGTATTTGTTATCTCAATATGCACTTGTATTCTCTATGCATTGTTTGATTCTATGACATAATTTCTCTATATCTTGTATATTATATGCAATATTTTCTATTATAACATGGTTGTTTTATGCATTGTTTAATATATTTCATTGATTGAACTATGTATTGGCTGATCATTAAGTGAGGAAAATGAGGTTTAGTCATTTTGCAAAGAACTATACCAATTCATTCCACTTTATCAATAGCTATAATGATCTCTCCATTTTATGGAATGTTACGTTTTGTCACAATTCACGGTCCTCATCTTTGATCATACCAATACTTTGGCAACCCATGAATTTTTAGTTTGGTTACGTTCAAATGTAAAAATATTCTTCAACTCATTGAAGACATGTGGAGATTTATCTTCAACTCATGGCTTCCCCTTTATGCTACCATATATTTATACCCGTGATTTTTCTTCTTTTGTACTATCATTATTATTTTTGGTCATTGTCAACTAGCATTGATGTACCTAGATACTCCCTACATTGTAAGAAGATATGATGATCACAAAGCTCACTTTGTTTCATATGTTATTTACATAACATAAATATCCACCTAATGCCATACAAATGGGGTGAAAATTGACCTTACACACTAAAGGAAATTTCAAACTAACAACATATACAAATTACTAGTTTTCCCCCTTCATATGCATTGTACATGCAAGAATCTCATATTTTCTATAACTAAGGACATCCTCCATGTTTCCTCTACTTATTTCAATCTTATTTTCCCTCCATTTTCATCCACAAATAGAAGATCATGTTCTATTGTAAGGACTTGTATCCATTTTGGGAACATTTTTTAGTTTTTGGGATATTTCTATGGTTGTTTTAATTTATTTCTTATTCTTTGTTTTGTTTTTAACCGATATGTTTATGAGTAAAATGCATTGCAAGATTCATCTTGTAGTTAAAAATAGTTATGTATATTTGAAAAATGTTAAGTTTTGTAACTTATATTTGTCGTACTCTTCTCCCATATCTCCTAATCTCTTGCAGATCATTCTTACCTATTGTGTATTATCATTGTGTGTGGAGATTATGCTTGCATTTACCGAATATACTTTTTTATCCTTAGACAAAGAGAAGGAAAATTATTCATATGTCTCTTTTGTTGCATCACATTTCCTTTATGGTATTTCCCTCTCCCTTTTCCCTAAAATTTTAAAGTATATAGATTAGTGATAGCATTAGGAGTAGAGATAGGAGACAAGTTATCTCTCTCTAGAGGATAATTTCAATTTTCAAGTCCCACACCTGAGAATAAATCTCATATTGTGTTATTAGTGAGAAAAGTATCACAACTAGACATTTTCAACCACCAATACGCTATTTTTGTGGATATTGGATCATTTTATGGATATTTGAAACTATTAAAAGGGATAAACTCTTACAAAAATGGCACTATCAATGATGAAGTGGAATTGAATTGTTAAACGTGTTCTTAATGCCCTAATTAATTATATCTCATATATTCTATATTTCTTATGAATCACCAAAAAAATATCTACTTCTCTAAAGTCATGATTTGGACTTAAGGTATACATAATGCACGTAAGGATAACAATTTTTTTGAGGCTTACAATTACACCATAGAAAATCCAATCTTCCTTTATATTTATAAGGCCCTCAATTGGAGAATAATGTAGATAATGATAGTAAAAAAATCATCATATATTCAACAAGTAGTCATGTGTAATGTAATTAGCACAACCTTTATATTTTCAATATGGGAACAACTAGGACAATCTACATGCTTTAATAAGATTGAAATTTTATTTTGTTATAGGTATGTTTCTTAAATAAAAATTTATTTCTGTGGAATTTCAATATAAATCTTATCCTCTTGTTTGATTTGTGTCCCTTGTTTTTAAACACTCTAGTATACCTTTGTATTTATAGAGATCTTAAATTAAATTCAGACCATATAGACACATAGGCTAACACAAAATGAGTGATGGGTATTTGTAAACATGTACAAGGAATTATTTACTCATCTAAAATGCTCACTAGATTACTTTACTTACAATTTTATATCAATCATGTGCATCACCTTCATTACGAAAACTTTGTGTGAGCTTAACACCTTTTTTGCTTCACTCTTTATGAGGATATTGGTGGCACATGAATTTTTATGCATATTTCCTCAATTATGAGAGATGTAAGTTTACTTCTTTCATATATGATAGTCTTCACACATATTTATATAATTCCTTGTATGCACCATTTGTGTACATGACATCATATCACATATAATAATCCTCTTCTACCATATTTTTTCATTTAGGATGGTTTTTGTATCAGTTGTGGAAGTATTATTGGTACTATTTTCATGGAGGTATTCTAGTGTAGATATAATCATTTTGTCTTATTTGGTGTTTTTGGGATGTATATTATACTTGTAGTCATGTATAAAGTGTCATGGGGTTTTTAATTTAAGGCTAGTCTACCTTCATGTAAGTTTTTTTATCACACAACCCTTTCCTATATTCTATGATAGGTACTTCATTTCACCCATCATAATTAGTTTTATCCTTATCTTTTGATTATTTGTGAGTTTTTAATGTATATTTCATACCTCACTTGACATTGTTGTTATTTCCAAAATGAGCCTCCTACTCTATTTTTGCAACTAAATTACATTTCCTTTGTTTTCTCATATTTTCAAGAGCTTTCACATCTCTTTTTGGGTGTTTTCTTCTTGTTGATATTTAATCATATTAAGAATAGTTTTGAAGAGTATTCATCATGGAATAATATTCTCTACATCATTTTCCATCGATTCAAGTGGAAGTATTATTGTACTATTTTCATGGAGGTATTCTAGTGCATATATAATCATTTTGTCTTATTTGGTGTTTTTGGGATGTATATTATACTTGTAGTCATGTATAAAGTGTCATGGGGGTTTTTACTTTAAGGCTCATCTACCTTCATGAAAAGATTTGTTTTTTTATCACACAACCCTTTCCTATATTATATGATAGGTGCTTCATTTCTCCCATCATAATTAGTTTTATCCTTATCTTTTGATTATTTGTGAGTTTTTAATGTATATTTCATACCTCACTTGACATTGTTGTTGTTTCCAAAATGAGCCTCCTACTCTATTTTTTGCAACTAAATTACATTTCCCTGTTTTCTCATATTTTCAAGAGCTTTCACATCTCTTTTTGGGTGTTTTCTTCTTCTTGTTGATATTTAATCATATTGCAAGAATAGTTTTGAAGGGTATTCATCATGGAATAATATTCTCACATCATTTTCCATCGATTCAATATTTCAATTTGTTTTCCAATTGTTCTCTTCTTTGAAACTAGTATTGGGAAGGATTTATCTTTACAATGTGTACATAATTGGTGTTAGTATCATTTAGAGACTCTACATTGTAAGAAATTTTAAAAATTAAAGTGAGAGCCTTGGGAAAGATTTGGTTACCTTTGGTTCAACACATTCCCATGTGAAACTCTTTAATAGAGGTCACCTTTATTGTTAATCGGGAATTAACCCCACATTTTCCAAAGATATGACCTTGATGGCATTTATAAAGAAATTCACTTCCATGTTAAGAGGAACAAAAGGTACACCTACTTAGATTTAACCCAAATTAAAAATTGAATAAGGAATTAAAAGGAGACTAGAAACTAGGATGGTATCAAAATGGGTGACATGTATCACAATCTTAGGCCTTAAGATCAAGAGAAGAAAATTTGAAGGAAAAAGGGATCTCGAAGCCCAAAAGATGAAATTGTTCCATGTGGCACAATCCTATGTTGTCATGTGTTATGAAGGTTATGAAGCGGTGGTCATTTGAATATGTAGAACACATATAAGTTCCATATGGCATGAATTTAAGCCTCGAGTCCAAAAATTGGAGCATTGTGAAGACTCAAACAATCATCACATGGAAGAAATTTTAATGCGGGTAAGGTGTATGAGTCTAGAATCTAGGATTACTCCATGTATCATGATCCCATGAAGTTAGGAACTAAGAATAGTCCAAGGTATGGGAACATGAAATAGTTCCATGTGGAACAAATTTGCGTGACTCGATACATGTTTATCTTGAATAGATTTGAGAGTTTGCAAGACCAATTAGAGATTAAAATATGTCTCTCTTGGGGACCAAATAAATCCTTCCACATATTGAAATCAATAAAAGGGTACGGATATAGTGAAAAATACATTTTTCCTTATGGTTTAATGGCATTTGTAAATTGATGGGTGTAGGCTTTTGGTATTTATCTTTTGATTTTGGGCACCAAATCAGAAAACGTGGATTTGTTGGAAATATCTTAAAGGTTGTTATTAAATAGAATATATTTTGAGTTCTAAAACACTATTTTTTAGATTAGATCCGATTTAATTAAATCGAATTAAATATAATATTTCATAGTAACTAAATATGATTAAATACAGTGAAATACAAATTTTAAGCACTCAAGAAATGCAAGACTATAATAAAATGGGAGAGATAAGTGACTTAGTTGATTTATGTGTGATTTGTAGTAGGGGGTGACCGTGTATATGCTTGATCTAGCAAGAAATGATGTGATATGAGCTCATTTAAGAGATCTATAACTCTGTAGTGATTCTGACGGGGTGCCCACATGAGGACAAAGTGCTTAGGCACCGGTGACTAATTCAGGCCGTGACTGTGTGAATCTTTAGGATTTTCTTCTTTTTGGTTACGAAGACCGTTACTCTAATGTTTATTTTTACGTTACATTGTTTTAGGGTTTCAACAATACATGTACCTACACAACAAACCCTAGCTACCTACACAATCTCATAAACACGTCAAATCGAATGAAATATCTAAAATTTGAAGTCAAGACTAACCCCAATAGCCACTTGAAGAGTGAACTTATTTCTGAGTGTTGCACTACATTCCAGACTCCATGTAGTTCCATGTGCTTGAGTATGAAATGGTGTCCTTAGGTTTCCCTCACGTTATTAACGCCAAGATAGCGGGCTATATATAGATTAGATGCAAATGTGTGGTATGGAATTCAACACTTCCCCTTCTTATGTAATGTATGCAGCCCAAAAATGTGGTCCTTTTGATGGTAGTGATAGTATGTATATGTGATTAACCCTTGGAATTGCAGTCGAGGAATAATAGTGTGTGTATTTTGTATATATATGAATATATTATTTAAATTTTGACATTGGTGACACAAAAGGCCAACTATGAGCTCAGGATAAGGATGAGAAAAGTAAAAAGGTCAAACACAAATGTCAAAATGAGAAAAAGAAATAAACTTGACATGAGTGCCGGGATAGATATAGCGCATCTGCGGGCACCAAAGGTGTCTAAAGTAGGTGCTATTTTCCTAGGATTAATGATGATAGATGTGAAAAATATACAAATAGGGATCCCCGTGACCTAACCGTAACCGGGTACTTAAATGACAAATGTGAGAGAAAAACACAATAGACACAATCAAAGCAAGTAGATGGAAAAAGTATTGTGTCACAAAGTGAAAAATTTAATTATTTGAGATCCATGCATATAAACAACATATTGACGGCATAGTAAAATAGTAATATATGTGTGGTTTTTTGTATACATTCCCCCCCCCCTTTATGTTATTTGAATGAAATTTAAGTAGTGTTAAGGAAGTAAGGAACATACCTATATAGAGTCTAGAGAAGTAATGTTGCAAAGTGCATGTAAAATTTTGAAAACTATGGCATGGTAAACCATGGATCAACACTTTGACCGATGTGGCATAAGTGGAGATAGCAAACCATCATAAGGAGCACTTGGAGAAATAGTTATGATGTCATTGGAGATGTTGGATTTTTCATCAAAGGTGATAGAGAGGGTAGGGAGTAATTAATTCCCAAACCCGATTTGTTTGAAAATGGGAGGATTTGGACGTCCTACCACCAGAGGGAGATTTTTAGGGAGAGAGGTATAGTTTTACTCTCCATCCATAACTACATCCCCAAAAATTTCCAACTATTGTAGATAGATAGAGACCAAATTTAGTTTTTATTTAGTTTTGATTAGTTTCGATGGAAAATTGTTTTTCCTAGTTAAAGAACCCATGTAGAGTGGTACGGGAAAGAAAGTGACATCTCTTTACCCCCACTCCTATAGTAGCGGGTGTTCCAGTTTGAATAGTGTTAGATGGATTGTAATTTAGGTCATCTGGAAGTGATAGTAATGTAATGTGGCTCCCAATTTAGGTCATCTGGGAGAGATAGTAAATGTTCTTATTGTATCGATTGATTGATTTGATTTGAGTGATAGAATATTGTTTGAAATAATGTGCATTTAGGAATTTAATCACAAAGAGGTTTCTATTGTGCCCCAAATTAGGTCATTTGGGGGAATATATTTGAAATAGTAGAAATTATTTTTTGGTGTGAGTTATCTTATGTGTCCTCCACTCAAATATGGAGGGGCATCTCACATGGGTTAGGTTTAGGGTTAAGTTTAGGGTTTGCTATTGAGTCATGCACTAGGGTTACTCAACACCCTATATGTACCCTTTCATTTCTGATTTATGAGCATGCCAAGACACTCTGTTGTCTTTTTCTACATGTGTAAGCTTTGTTCTGTTATGCAATTTATTCAGTTGATTGATCGATTCTTCCTTGTGATTACGTTGGAGCCATTATGATTCAACTGGAGTGCAACTTCATCGTGGTGTATAGTTTTTGATACGATTCTTACAAACTCTTTCATGGTATCAAAGAGTGAGATCGGGTAAACGTGCACTCATTTTTTTGAGTTGTGATTACTCTTGTTTTTCATTTTCTTAACTCCTCATGCAAGTTTTCGATCATTATTTTATGGTTTTTCCTTGCTAACGTATTTAACAAGTTACTCTTGGAAAGTTGTCGTTTTGTTGTGTTCTTCGTGCATGTGCAGATCTCCTTGAGCTATCAAGGGTTTTACAGCTACTTTTAGCTAGCTGCAACTAAATCTAGCAGATCAGCCAAATAGAGTATTTTCTAGTTTTTTAAATTTTTATTAAACTGGAATTTTTTTTTATCTCTATTTCTGGTTTCTCTGTGTTTTTGCATGTTTTTACAGAATACCAGTCTTGACTGCTACCCGTGGACGTGTTTTGCCTTGCGTGGGAGTGTTTTACTATAGCTACATTTGGAGATCTGTTAAAATAGAGGTCAAAAATTTGTGTTTCTTTGAGGACGTATTTTTGTTTGGGTATGTTTTTTTGCTCGAGGTGGGTCTAGTTTTTTATTCTCTAGCCGAACTCTGGTGTACTATCTGGTGTACTCTCTTCTCATGGAGGGTCCCTCGTGGTGTGCTCGCTCGTGGCTCTACGTGGCTTGCTTGTCCAAAGCTCTTGTTTTTTTCCTTGTTGCGTGTCCTATGCGTGCATGGTCGTTACCGCTCGCCTGCCATGGACTCTCACCCATCGTGCAAACCTAAACCTCGAGATCCCACCCTCTACTACGGCCTCTCCCCTCCTGAGTCCAGCAAAACCACGCGCATCGTCCACTCTCATCCATGCACTGCATTTTTCTCACAAAAAAACAAACGGTTTTGTCAATTTTTTGGCAAGTCTTCTTTATTTTCTATTTTTTAAAAATACATTAAGCTTTAAATTCTTTTTAAAAAAACGTGGATTCTTTTTAGTAAGTATTTAAAATACTTTCTTTACTTACTTTATTTTAAAATATTCGATTTTTGGTAAGTATTTAAAATACTTTCTTTAAATACTTTATTTAAAATATTCCGTTATTTGGTAAAGTATTTTTTTTAAAAAAATTCCTTCTATCTAAAACAAAAAGAAGCTTTTTATATTTTAAATTAGTTTTATTTAATTTAAAATTGCTTTTTAAAAAAAAAGGAAAGTATCTTTAATTAGGATTTTTTTAGATCTTAATTAAATTAATTGTAATTAATTAGATTTACTTAAATCTTTTTTTTATTAATTACAATCCTATCTCATTTATGATTAGATAAAGTTTTTTTTTTTAAAAATCATTTTTAACATAATTATCATTTTTTTAAAAAGTCCAAATAGCTCTAAAATTAGCTAAATCGGACGTTTCCAAATGGTAAAATTTTAACGCATTATTGTCAATTTTTTTACTAATCGTGTGCTCAAGTGTGCAGTGACACTCTGAGCACTTTTTTTCTTCCGCATGCCCTTCTGGTGTTCTAAAGGTCATCGACTCATCTTGAGTTCGTTTAAAACATTGTATATTACCCTTATTATTGCTTGCGATGAGTGAGCGCTTCCGCCACCATTTTTGCTAGCAAGGGTTATCATTTACGACATGAGACACTTTTTCTCACAACCAAGATCTTATTTTTCCTCCTTCCTAGTTTTTTGCTATTGTGCTTGTATACAGTGTCACTTTGTTGTGCTCCATGAAACACGATTGTGGTCTCCTCTCTTGCGTGTTATTACGCTGATTGCAAGGTGAGTTACCAAGTGTTTTACGACGCACGCTCGGACCTGATTGTATTCAATGCACTAAACTATAAAGTGCCAAAAGCAGGGGGTTATTATATTGTCCTGGGTGGTTGTGTTTTTTTTTTTACATTCCTTCTCTCTCTCTCTTCACTATGGATGCACTTTCAATTCCTTTGCTTACACCATTCAAATTATTCGAATGGATATTGAAAATAATAATAAAACTAAGGGGTAAAGGGTTATTCCACATCACCATGGGAACCGAGCTGAACAGAGACAAACATGAAAAATCTAAGTGGTTAAACCGTAGTGATGAAGCTTTAGGTCTTCTTTGCATGTTTGTTTCTCCTGACTTGCTCTTCCACATTGAGGCGTCTGAAACACCTAAATCTACATGGAAAATGTTGGATGAAATTTTTGGACAACAAGATGACATGAGAGCGCATGAGTTGGAAAACGAACTACTAGGGTTAAATCCTAGTGACTTTGAAAACCTACAAGAATTCTTCTCAAAGTTTTCCACACTAGATTGTTGTTAAAGGAATGTCAAGTAGAGAAGAAAGATTCTCAACTGGTCTTGTCGATTCTCTCTAAGTTAGGTCCCAAATATTTTGTCTTTGTGTCAACTTTTTATGCTACAAAATATGCCTTTGGGCAATGATTGGAAAATTCCCTCCTTTGACTATTTTTCGTCCCAACTCATTCGAGAACAGGACAAACTCATTCAAATGGGGTCTCTAAATTCCAATTCACATGCACTTGTAGCAAGTACTAGTAAGGAAAAGAAGACTGAAAAGAAGAAGAAAGAAAAAAGGATCAACCTAAGAAAGAAACCAAGACTAAAACTAAAAATAACACAAACACTTTGACTTCTAAGCCTAGAGCACAGAAAGACAAGTATTTGTGTTCCTATTGCAAGAAGCCTGGTCATAAAGAGCATATATGTATGAGAAAACAAATTGATCACCTTACTCATTTACTTGAGAAAAATAAAATAGGTGTTCCTGAGTCTATCAAACAAAATGCTCCGAAGGCCAAGTCTTCCACTGCAAAAGGTTCTAAAAATGATAAGAAGAAAGGAAAGGCCCTTGTATCCAAAGTTTCTCCTTCATCAATGTGGATTATAGATTCGGTGCCTCATACCACATGGCTTCTTTGCATGTTGAGTTCTCCAACATCGAGCCTTGTGGTATGTCCCAAATCACGATGGGTAATGACATGACAGTGTCGGTTTCTAGTAGTGGATCGGTAGAGATGGATGGGGGAACATTCAACCAAGTGTTGAGTGTTCTTGATCTCTCTACCAATATCCTATCGGTTTACCAAATTACTCACCTTGGTGAAGGAATGCGAGTGGAATTTGGTCCTAACTCGGTGATTATTCGTGAGCTTAACGATGACACTACAGTGGCTGAGGGAAAGGCGATCACCATTCATGGTTATATACCTTTTCCCACTTTACTTCTGATTCTACGCCCACTACCTTGCTCACTCATGCAAATGAGGTTAGTAAGCTATGGCATGAGCATTTCAGACATCTAAATTATCACTACCTTGAACAATTGAGCCAAAATGAAATGGTCAATGGGTTACCCCACGTCAAGTTTTCTAAGGGTCTTTGTGAGGGTTGTACCCTTGGAAAGCATCCTGAAAATAACTTTGACAAAGGAAAATCCTGAAGAGCTACTCGTCCCTTAGATCTTGTTCACAACAATATTTCTGGTCCATTTCCATCTCCTTCGTTTACTAGAGCTCTTTATGTGCTAACTTCATTGATGACTATTCATGATATACTTGGGTATATTTTCTTAAGCTTAAGTCTGAAGTCTTTGAACATTTTCAGGACTTTAAGGCTCTTGCTGAGAAACAGTGGAACAGTGTATTAAGGTTCTTCGAACCGAAAATGGAGGTGAATATGTAAACAATAGGTTCATGGATTTTTGTACTTCTGAAGGGATCTCCTTGCAGCATATAGTTGCTTATATCCCTTTGTAGAATGGAGTTGTTGAAAGAAAGAACCGTAATCATAAGGAGATGGCCACTTGTATGATTCACTCGAAGTCTCTTCCTCTATAGTATTGGGATGAAGTAGTGAATTGTGCTAATTACATCTAGAACCGTGTTCCACACAAGGTAATAGAGGGATGACACCCTTTGAATCCTGGTTTGGACAAAAGCCTGATGTTGAGCACTTTTGAGTCTTTGGATCCAAGGTTATGGCTCGGATTCCCAAGAAGAAATGCAAGGCATTGGAACCATAATCCAAACCTTATATCTTTGTAGGGTATCTGATGGCATGAAGGGATATCGATTGTTGAATCCTACTTCTCATGAGCTTTATATTGAGAGAAGTGTTAAGTTTGATGAGTCTTCTTCAACTTCTACTTCTCCACCTATTGAGGTTCTTCAGCTCACTAATTTAGATTCTAACTCATCAGATGATGATGTTGTTGAGTGTGCTCCTCTTCCTGATCCTCCCGACCATCAGACCTTTGAGTCTTCCGATTTTGATAATAGTGATGATGAGGAATATGTCCCTTCTCACTCAAGTGAAGAATCTTCTGACTCTGAGCCTAATCCTCTTGGTCCTCTTTGGGCTAGGAAAACTTTGCAAAGTTCTGGATATTTAGTTGGAGATACTTCGGATATGAGATGTACTCGCTCAGATTTCATTTGACACCATTCTTTCTTCACCTCTACTTCTGATCCAATGTCTTTATGGGAGGCTTCTGGTATTCCTGAGTGGGATTCTGCCATGGATGAGGAGTATTCCTCTCTCATAAAGAATGATACTTGGGATCTCACCCCTCTTCTAAAAGGAAGAAAAATCATTCGGTGTAAGTGGGTGTTCCAAAAAAGTATGAAGTAGATGGAGATGTTGAAAAGTTTAAAGTGTGATTAGTAGCTAAGGGTTTTCCCGAGATAGTGGGATTGATTATACTGAAACTTTTTCTCTAGTTACGAAGATGACTTCTATTCAACTGACCCTTTCCATTTCCATAGCAAGCAGATGGAAATTCCATCAAATGGACGTTAAGAGTGCCTTCCTTCATGGGGACCTAGAGGAAGAGATCTACATGGAACAACCTGGGTTATGTCCATGATCCCTCCCTCATTTATAAGTTAAATGAAGTCTCTTTATGGCCTTAAACAAGCCCCTCGGGATTGGTATGCCAAGATGGACTCCTTCTTACTTACATCAAGGTTTACTAGGTGTCACTTTGATCCAAATGTTTATATTCTACGATAAGATGACTCCATACTCATTCTTGTTCTCTATGTTGATGACTTGTTGATCACAGGAAGTTCTTCCTCTATTATTGATTTTGTGAAGATCGCCTTGGCAGACAAGTTTTTCATAACTAACTTAGGTTTGCTTCATTACTTTCTTGGGATCCAGATTTCACAATCTGACTCGAGAATTTTGATTTCACAACCTAAGTATGCTCTTGATTTTCTTGCTCATTTTCATATGTCTAATTGCAAGTCTTCTCCTACTCCTTTTCTTTCTAGGGTTAAGTTGGTTTTGATTGCTCTACTCCCTTGGTTGATGGTACCCTTTATCGATAGTTGGTGGGGAGCTTGATTTACTTGACTCACACTCGACCGGATTTATCGTATGTTGTTGGGATCATGTCTAGATTCATGCAGGAGCCACATGAGTTGCATTGGAAAGCAACTAAATGGATCCTTCATTATGTTCGTGGCACCTATACTGATGGCATTCACTATCATGGAGGGGTGGATATTGACTTGATTGGGTTCACATATTCTGATTGGGCCGGTGACTTAAATAATTGGAAATCTACTTCGGCTATACTTTCTCTCATGGTTCGGGTCCTATTAGTTGGTCTAGCAAGAAGCATAATGTAATTTTGATATCATCTATGAGAGGCGAGAATATAGAGGAGCGATTAACAATGCCATGAATTTATATGGCTACTGGTTATTTCGACAGAGTTTGGCATCCACTTTTGGTGGCCTACCATTATCTACTATGATAACACAAGCACTATCTCAATTTGTAGAAATCTAGTTCAGCATCAGTGGACAAAGCACATTGAGATCCATATGCACTTCATACGAGAGCTTATCCATGATGGTATCATCGACATTAGTAAATTCAAACAGATGATCGGATTGTAGATTTATTTACCAAGCCCTTCACTGAGATGAAGTTTCTTCACTTACGGTCTCTTCTTGGGGTGAGGTCTTCTGCAACTGCTCATCTTCTTCAAGCTATGTAGTCCTTATTTTCTTCTTCTTCTTCTAGGAAGATGTTTTTGTATATGGGCACCTTATCAGGCCTTTAGTTGTTGGGCCCCATTGATACATCTTTCTTAGTTTTTTAGGAGTGTCTTCTCTTTTCGACTCATCATAGCCACTACCCGGCTTTGATGAAGGGGGTGTTGGTGTGAGTTATCCTATGTGTCCTCCACTCACATATGGAGGGTCATCTCACATGGGTTAGGTTTAGGGTTAGGTTTAGGGTTTGATATTGAGTCATGCACTAGGGTTACTCAGTACCCTATATGTACCCTTTCATTTTAGATTTATGAGCATGCCAAGACACTATGTTTCTTTCTCTACATGTGCAAGATTTGTTCTGTTATGCAAGTTCTTTAGTTGATTGATCAATTATTCCTTGTGATTACGTTGGAGCCATTATGATTCCACTAGAGTGTAACTTCATCGTGGTGCACAATTTTCGATACGATTCTTGCAAACTCTTTCGGTATTGATTGTCATATAGAATAATTGTACCTTTGTTTGAATAAGATCAAAGAAAATTGTGATAGTAATATGATAGGAGTGTCGATTGATTGTATTGTATCCTGAGATGGATTATAATATGATCCCAATTGTATGTCGCACATTTCAAAGATATGGGGAAGGCCGGAGAAATGAGTGTTGATTCGAAAGAAAGAAGATGATGTAATAGTAAATGCAAAATAATATGGGATAGTATTGTCAAAGTATGAGTAGATATTGATTAGTACATTTTCCAGAGTTAAATATGAGATGTTAAAATTTTTATGGTATGGTGATAGAGGAAGTTATGATTTGTATGTCGCAAATGGCAAGAAAAATGGAGTTATGATGATCAAGATATGAGAAAAACCATGTGTTACGTATTAGTTGTAAAAATGATTGTAAGTAGTAATTATAGTATATGGAAAATTAGAAGTACTATATATAGTAATATTAAAAAGTGAATGATAATTTGATTTGTACCGATATTGAGTAGAATTTTGAGATCGAGATGTGAGGATGTCACGCATTAGAGCAGAAATTTTGACGTGATTTGAGAGAGTAACGGCGGTCGTGGGTTCGTAGATGACTAAGGAGCTGGTAAGTGTGATAATTTTTGAAAAAAATTGTCAAATATGTCCATCTTTTAGTAAAATTTGAAATTTTGTAATTTTTGGGCATTTTTGACTAGGACGGACAAAGTGTTTTTGTCCCCTGGGAACACTAGCACCGGTTCTTAGCACAAGTGGCCTCACTTTTAGACTAGATGAAAGTGGCTGCTCTCTTAGGCGCTAGCATCCCGTGGCACTGGTTTTGGCATTGTTTTGTGAAATACGTGTATTTTGAGTAATTTGATGCTTATGATGAGTGATTTTAGAGTATGTGTTGTGTGCTAATAGATTTTTTTCATTGTGAAAAGGTACATATACTCTAGATAGTTTCAAGTGGGTCGTCATTTGAGTACATTTCTTACTTTGGGTTTTTCAGATGTTGAGTGGGATATATTGGACCGAGTCGGCCTGTGGCATATTGATAGATTCAAGGAACACCTCATAATATGCCTATGTTGATTTTTGTGTGAGTGATGGTGCATGGATACTTGTACATTCTAGTTACTAACAAGCAAGAGATGATAGTGACACTAGAGGATGTATATAAGATATTGTGGTTGCCTATAGTAGGAGAGAGTTTACGATTATGGTGGCATGGTGGTATTTTATAAGGACATAGTGTACAAGCTAAGACACACATTAGTTTAGATGCCATTTTAAGATTTGGGGTTTCATGATTGTATAAATTTATTGTAGTGGTGATAGCTTCATCGATGGAAGTGGAGGGTGGTGGAGTGGGGATTTTGTATAGGATGCATGATATTTGTCACAACATCAAGGAACATGGTACTAGATATATATGGGCATGGTGTGTATTAGCCCATTTATACATGGAATTGTATAGATTTACATAGGAGGATCATGGTGGTGGGCTAGGAGCCACTACTTTGTTACATGTGTGGGCATATGAGCATATTGCTATATTGAGGCCACTTAGTGGGCCACGGGAAGATTAGGTGCAACTTTGAGATATTATGATGAGGTGGGTGGAAAATCATAGTAGGAGGATGGGTATGACTACATATAGGTCGATGTTAGATCGAGATAGACCCTAGGGTCACTATAAAGAGACCGTATAGGGACGATAGTGGATGCATAGAGGATGGTGTTGAGTTACGATGCATACGACGCTAGATTTGGTTAGAGGATCCATTTCCAGGGGTGTGGTGAGTTTTTCCAAAGCATGAGCGAGTATCTAGAAAGTTTAATATGGATGTTCCTTCGGGAGCCATATATATGGTGTCAATCTACTATAGTGACAAGACTAATAGAGGTGAGGTCGGGCGTGACAAGAGCACAACTAGTGCATCTAGGGCCGGACAAGGAATATGTGGCCATAAAGCCCATACATGTGAGGTGCACTCAGGTGTATAGCTAGTGGTGGGAAATACACTAATGGGTCTTAATATTGCAAGTAGGCGTAGATGTGGCGGTGGGCCAACCATTGGAGGAGCAGAAGGACATGCACCTACTCCCCGAGGTAGACGAGGTAGTAGTGGCAAGAGCGTAACGTAATTATGGATTAGTTTTGTATGTTAGTTATTGATTATTTCTTGATTGATGCAAAGATGTATAATAGCTAATTTTTTTTTGGGATTGTAGGTGATTCTTATTGGTCACTAATTGTGGACACATCTATACACAAGTTGATTCGAAACGTTACCCCAAATGTTCTCGTGGAGAAGGTATGTTAGATCAGGTTGATGTTATTATGGGTGAGCATGCCCATTTATTTTAGTTAGTGGCTATAAAAGTAGCAATGTGTATAGTTTAGTTAAGTGAACGTGATGAGGCTTGTGCATAGGCGGAAGCGAGTGAGAGAGGCCATAGGAGGAGGATGCCTAGTTCAGGATATATTTACATGATATGTGGAGCTACATGGTCGATATGTGGAGTAGAAGGAGGAATGGTTTTGCTATAGAGTCGGTAGAGAGTTATAGAGACCGAGATCAGCAACGTAGAGTGAGTAGTGAAGCCTCTAGTTCTAGAGCTCCTGTAATTGTAGATAGTGATAGCGAGGATGATAGATGATGCATTGTATATGATGTAGTGATAGATGGGGATCTCCCCCAGTGATAGTAATTTGTAACTTATGATTTTGGAGGATATATATATATATATATATATATATATATATATATATATATATATATATATTGACCTTTGTTGATGTGCATTGTATACTATGTGATGATGATGATATGTTCTTATTAGTGTTTATTTAGTTTGATAGATTTTATAGGAATTGTTGGGATGGTTAATTTGATATATATTGTTGATGGTTGAAATGTGTTATGGATTGAAAGGAATAACCAAGTAATGGATTAGATAAAGAATGTGTGTAAATAGGAATGTATGGTATAACATGTAATAAGTATAAATGTATGGATGTGATGTAATGTGGTAGATAAATAAAATTAGTAATAATGATGTGTTGATAATTGAATAATGATGAGGTGTAAAATAATGTTCATAATAACATGTGATGAGAATGAAGGGGGAAGAAGAGTGATTTCCCCATAGTGTGAGAATGAGGTTCATTTATAAATGTCCCCTTAGAAATCAAGAATGAACCATATAACAAGAGTGTGACATTGGGAAATGGGTTTGTCACGGGAAAGTAGTGGCTATAAAAGATATGTCATGAAGCATAGAGCTAGAAGTATGGAATGGGAGGTTCATAGATGTAGTATACTATCAAATTTCAAGTGTGAAATGTAGAATGATATTGTGTCATAGGGTAATGAAATGGAAAATGGATGTCATCTACCAGAGATGAAGAGGCATGTGAGGCATGGAGGGAGCATGTGAAGCAACAATGGTGTGAGGATAAGTGTTGAATTGGATGTCAAATGGCATGGAGCCAATAATGGGAGGTGTGGTGATAGGAAGTTTGAAAGCAAGAGGCTTAGGAAGCCAATGAGGATTTGTAGAAATGTGTGAGGGATGAGAGGATGTAACTATATGTGTATTAGGTGGAGGACGCAGATGGATGATGACCTTAGGAGGTGGGTCGATGATAAGCGTGTACATGTAAAACTAATTATGTTATCTAAATTGAAACTAACCCCTAATAGCTTCAAATCATATTTAATAAAATAATAACATCATGATAAGATGTTATGGGAAATAACTTCTTGAATGCATGAACATGAATAAATAAAACTAAAGGTGAAGACATTCCTCATCTTTAAGATTTCTAATAAAAACATGAACCTAATTAGATCATTTAGCAATCAAAGTTGATTGTTGTTTTCCTCAAGAATTGAGGATGAGATCTCACCAAGAAATGACTACAAAGACATTTTTGGATCTTCCCATACTACTCAAATTTGAGTGAATGGATGCAAGATGAAGAAGCTAATCCAAATCAATGGAGAATGCTCAAAGCAAAATGCCTATAGTTTTCACTAATGAAAATGAGGTGTAAGAAGAAAGGGAAGGAGGAGGGTTCCTTATATAGCTTGCCTATTTGGGAAAGGCTTGCAATTTGGTGGATGTGGGATAAAGCCCAAAGAAGAAATGCAAAGGATATGCATGTTTAATAAAGGATGTGCACTTTATGGGAGTTGAGAGGGGTTTAATTAATCAAATGTGATTAATTAATAGGTAGGGATAAGCTTGTAAAAGCTATTTAGGGGGATTTAGAGGAAAATTAGCATGATTCGAGGGATGTAATAGGGTAATTTGACCAATAAAAGGGGTTTATTGATTCAAATATAAGGCATAATTCACTAATAATGATTAATTAATCACTTAAAAGTGGATTATAGCTAACCTAAAGGTCATTAATTGGCATTCAGAGTGATAGGAAGGATAATTAATTAATGAAATGTAATTAATTAAAGAAAATGAAGGGGAATGTTAGCTTATTAGTGGAAAAGCACTAATTATTACGGAAATGATGAGAAAGAGGATAAGCGAGTGCATCTTTAGTATTAAAATTACGTAAGCGAATTCTAGGTGTCTACATTTCCCTCTCTTTGGGGTGGCGTAAGTGATGCCACTTCAAAGATAGTAGACAAGTACAGAAAAATAAAATTTGAAAGAGTGGAAGAAAAATTAGTTGAATGAAGGATGCCCCCTGAGTGTTGATGGGGTGATGAAAGAGGTCGATCAACGATCGAAAAGAGGAAAGAAATGGATAGAAGAAACAAGGGGGAGGGGGATAAAAAGAATCCCTATTGCCCCAGGTGTTTTTGAAGAAAAATTGTGATAGAAGAAAATGATAAGGAAGAAAAAATGAAGATGAAGAGAATGGAAATATCTTTCATCCAACTGATGTAAAAATAACTTTATTTCATCATTTTTCTTTGTGATCTACATCATCGGTTCTTTATTAGATATATACATACAA
This sequence comes from Taxus wallichiana var. yunnanensis, assembly GCA_018340775.1. Classification (NCBI taxonomy): domain Eukaryota; kingdom Viridiplantae; phylum Streptophyta; class Pinopsida; order Cupressales; family Taxaceae; genus Taxus; species Taxus wallichiana. Next base: position 172,095,207 of record CM031240.1, read on the forward strand.
TAACTAACTCAAAGCAACATACGACGTAACGCAATGCTTTATGAGAACGTAAACAAATAGACAAACAACCAAACAACTATAGATAAATACACTCAAAAAAATAACGTTCAAGACAATTGTACCTATTTTTTTGTTATTTACTTCAAATTCTACTTATTCGAGTTATATGACAAGGGTTAAAGATGACACCCCAAGAAACAATACATTGCAAGGTGAATAAATGAAGGATAGGGAAGTCCCATGAAAAAGTAGATGTGCCCTATGAAATAGTACCATGCAACTCGTTTGTGCAAGGAAGTACAAACATAGTAGGAGAATCAACTTTTGTTAATGGAGGTAAAATAAAAGGATCCACAGGTCACACACAAGAACAGGTGAGAACCAAAGAAAGATGTTTTGTAGGAAAAAAATGTTTGAGGACATTTTATCTCGGTACAAATTCCGTTGGGTAAATGCAATTTTTACCAATTTTATGAATTTTTTAAATTTTTAGGATTTTGAATTTTTGCCGATGTTTAGGATTTTTTAAAAAATTTACCAATTTTGAGGATTTTTGAATATTTTACCATTTTTTTGGATTTTGAAGTTTTTTGAATTTTTAGGGTTGTTTGAAAGTTTTATAAAGCTATATACGGGAAAAAGAAGATGCAAAGATTCCCCCAACGAGAGGTGAGAATGTATAAGAGAAAATATTGCACGTATATACAAGAAGAAGATATGTTGGATCAAGGCCAAGACATATATGTTAAATGTGATGATGAACTTAAAACAATGAAGTACTAGGAAGGAGTGAGCATGCCCCCAATGCAAGTTGGCCAAGAAATAGATGATAGATAGATGTGGAAGATTGTGATAGATATATAGGTGATAGATAGATGTGATAGATAGACACCTAAATATGCTTACACTTAGCATTTCCTCCAATTCAATCGATTAATGACACTACGTTAATTTTCCACTCTTCACTCCATTCTCATATGCCCATTTACGACACTGTTTTGGTCATATTCCTCCTATAATCATCTAATTGGGCTAATATCTCTCTTATTAGATAGACATTCCTCCTTTTGACCATTCATAACCTCCTTATTTCTCTCTAGACCACTTCTATTGGCTTCCAGGCTATCTATCAGTCACAATTGATTAACCAAACTCCTCCCAACTCTCAATGAGTCTCTAATCACTTGTTAATCAAGTTTAACTAGCCTAATCCTAGCTTAACTAGTCTAAAGCATGTTTACTTAGCTCCTAATCCTAAAGTGCTTTTTAGACTTTAGTCCCACATGCACCCAAAGTCCAAACTCTTCCATTTGGAAAACTATAAATACAAGGCTAAGCCTACCCATTCAAAGACACAACTTTACATAACACAAAACCAAAACAAGCCTAAGAAAGCTTTGAGATCTCATTTGTATTAGCTTTAAGCTAATTAGACATTTGATCTTAAGCTTACCTCCTCCATTGACCTTGAGCTAACACCTCCATTTGCATCCTTAAACCAAGTTTTGAGTAATATGGAGAGAACCATTGGCCTTGAAGCCATTAATGGTGAGACTCCATTCTTGAAAGCTTGAAACCATAAACATCTAAATCACCCTTTGATTGCTAAGTTGATCTTCTTAGGTTTAATGTTTAATTAGTAATCTAAAGAGTAGAGAGTAGTATATATGCTAGGTTTTGATGTTTTTTTCAAAGTTATGATGCATGTATAGGATTAACTCTTGTTTAGCTCTTATCTCATGGTGCATGGTTGAGTTAGTTAAGCTTTGAGGTTCTTTAGCCTCATTCCATAGCTTTGAAAATTTTCATGCATACATTTGGCATGCCCGGTGGGACATGAGTCCATCCTCCATTAATGGAGTCATTTTGAAGCTTTTATTTTAGTTTCTAACTTTTTACATGTTTTTGTAGGGTTAAATATTTTGCCTTGGGCTTTTTAGCTAGGTTTTATGTAGTTAACCTTCATTTTCATGCTTCTTTGTTAATTTTATGCTAGAAACTACATTTAATGGCTAATTTCTAACCTATTGACACTTTTAAATTTCATTTTCTGTGTTTTTTGGTGGTTTTTCAGTAAGGGTGCATACACCTTTCGCCAGTGTAGGTGCATTCAAACTATCATTTTTAGCAGAGGGGCGCAGGCACCCAAAACCATGCATAGGTACCTAAAATTAGACACACACACCCAAATCATGGTGCACACACCTTTCTGCCAGCAGTGCAGACACCCTGTAACCTGTCATTTTTACTAGGCGCGCAGCACCCAAACCCACGCGCAAGCACCTTGTGTATTCTCGGCCCTCTGTCAATTTTTTTTTTACTGTGACACACACACGCCCAAACCATGGCACATACACCCTTTTTTCTAGCACAAGCACCCCTCTACCAGCACACACGCATTGTCATAGTTTTTACCATTTCTTTGCTTCAGCTGCTAGCACAGGCACCTATTCTCTGGCGCATGCACACTTATGCTAGCGCATGCATCTCTCGGGTGGCGCAAGCACCCTGCAAAACCCACTAGGTTTACATAGAGGGAATAGGCACCATAACCCATGTGCACATGCCTAAAATGGTGCACATACACCTTGAAGGGGCATAGACATCTCTGTTTGATCTGGATTTGTTCATATAATTTTTTGATCTAGTTTTGGTCATATCTTTTGACCCATTTTTTGGAGTTTGAATAGGCATCGGAAAGAGAACGAAGTGAAATTTTGAGGGAAGTTTCAAAAATTAATATACCTTTGGTATCATTACTTCTATCATAAAACTCCCAAAGTTCCCTGAGACCTCCAAAATGTAAAATACTAAAAACCATTGAAAAATTGCTAAAAATAGATTTATGGAATTTTCTAATTTTCTTGGTTTTCTAACTTTTTTGCAGGGTTCTAATAAGTGGTTTGCAGGTTTATTTTCCTTCATATTTTTATGCTAACTTAGTTAAGTGTTCATGCTTTTCATTTGTAGGGGTCCTTTGAAATGTGTATGCTCTTCCCTCACACCTTCTAGGTGATCTTGGGAATAAAAAAATGTTTCAAAAACCTTCTATTTTGCTTCCAAAACACTTCAATTTAAGCTTTAAAATGGATTAAAGTTCAAAGTTGGCTAAAACAAGTTTCCTTTTGCAAAACACTTAAAGTATTATTTTCCAAACTTATTTTAGTTGAGTTTTCACGTTGTGTATGCTCTTCCTTCATGCATTTTGGTGATCTTAGGAATCAAAAACAACGTGCAAACTCTCTTTCTTATTTGATGGAAAATTACTAACTCCTTGCATGTAGGCCTAATGCTTATCAAAGAAAGAGGAGCCAAGACAAAACAAAACCTTCTAATACACGTGTTTTCATACAGGTTTCCAAATGGTGTGCTACTTAAAACCACATTAAGTTAAGCAAGATAAAAAAACACACCATTTCACTTCACACTATATTACAGGTTTTGGAAAAGGGTACGTCCCTATCTACTTAACTAGAACATAACCCCTTTGGCATAACGCCTTAAGCTACAACAATGGGGGTGGTTCTAGAACCCTAAAGTAATCCACCACTGAGTAACCTCGTGGATGAAACAGAAGTGCTCCGCTTACCCACTTGACTAGATTTCACATTGTAAGTTAGAGTCAAAGTTGTTTGTATCGTGACCCCAAGTGATGGTACAACTGAATGCACTAGTTTCTCATTGTATCAGAAGGGGGTAAAGTAAAGTTGAGATACTCCCAAAAATCAAGTAGCAGTGACTCTTTGGGTAAATCGAGATCGCTCTAGACAACTTGTGACACCTAGTTGAGAGATCTTATTAGGGAAGCCATTCTATCTTGGAGCCCACTTTGCTAGTCCGTTGTCGCATCAAGCCATCACGAAGTGATGAATCACTTGGATTTTGAACCTTGTTTTTTGAACAAGGAAAAGAGCCCATGTAAGTTAGAACTAAGTGCCTTTCATCATGAAATTAAACAACGTCTCACTTAGCTTGGTTTCATTCTCACCTTCGACGAGGTGAAACTCTGCCCAAGTGGCACTTAGTTTATTTTCATCTTTTAATCTATACCCTTGCATTCTCACCTGCCCATTTTGGGGTGAGAAGGAAGCATACCTTGCGAGTCTTATCAAAGATGGTATTCACCACTTTTTTTTCCATTTACGCCCATCCATGTTTGCGGCTGGGTTGTTAAACATCTAAAGTGCACAAGTACATTTTTTCATATCTTTGATAGTCCTTTGATCTTGATTTCAAGATCATCTTCATAGTTAGGATTGGTTCATCATTTGATCCCCTTTGACATGTTACCTTGTTCGCATTGCCTGACATAATTAAGATACTTACGTCATGTTTTTGTAAACATGATCTAAGTATCCACATTGTGGTGTTACATTGTGCACATTTTAGCACATCCTTAGTATACTTTGACTTGGTTTAAATTGAACATTGCTCCAAATATTGATGGGTGTCTCTTACTTTATTTTGCATCATTTTAATACCAATTTGACACTAATATCTCACTTCTCCGTGAAGCTTGATAGATGTGTCCAATTGGTGTGGTTACGTAGCTTATATTTGTAATCCTCTCCCTTTGACATTTAGGCCTTGCTTGTCTCTAAACTGGTCGTAGTATCCTTTAAGTGGGAATCATATTTACCCTTTGTTAATATTTATGCCTTGTTCATTTCGAGCTTGACGTAAGTATTGACATTGTGTTGATCATCTTTGCATCGAACTATCATTTTGCACACACATTTTACATAGGGAGTATTTCCTTATTGATTGGCTTTGTGTTTCACACTTGCATGATTGTTCCTTGTGATTATTCATCTAGAAAAACTTATTTTTATAGGAAAATCCTTTTTATCTCATCGAGATTACGTCATCACGATGTTTATTTTCCTTAGACCTTCTTCAAAAAATCATGCACGCATCTCCATATTTATGAAATGTCTAGTTGGTTGCCCTTATGCTACCCGAATCGACATGGAACTTTCTTCACTTTGAAGGAATTTGATCACACTAGCTAAGTCTAGGAATTTGTACCTAAACGATGCCAACAATGACTGATTATCATATTGTTTCTCACACTTACAAAAATACGGAACCTAGGTTTAGGAATTCAAATCAAAATATTCCCATTATGACTAAGCCTCATTTGGTTCTTCGCACTAGAGGGCCCATTCGGGTACCATGTTCCCCACCTTCAACTCATAGTTAGTGGTATGGTTTGGACACTTTGATCCAAATTATTATTAAGTTCCCCCACTCTTCTTTTGATTCAAATCCAAACTACTATTTGGATTCCCACTCTTCTTTTGAAGATTCGGATCCCAACTATAATTTAGATACCCCTAGATCAAATCTTGAATCACGGTCCTCCCTTTCTTCAAGGACCTTCATTCCAAATCACCTCAATGATGTCTTCCTCCTTTGAATACTTGTGTGACTCCAAGTTCCATCAATCAAACATCTAATTTGGTTCTTGAGTCACGGTCCTCCCTTTCTTTGCAGGACCTCCTTCATCAGTCATCTCAACGACCTCTTCCTCCATCAAAGAGTTCCATGACTGGATTCCCTCTAGTCAATCATCCAAGAACTCCTACGTCACAACTTAATGGATGGATATGTGATCCTACTTTCCAACCTACATTACATCATCTTCTAGAAAAATGATCTAGGTCCGGATCCAAATCATCCATTCATGAGACGCCTACCTCCAAGCCTACTTCCTCTCTTGAGTCATCTTCTGCTATCAAACCAAATTCAATCCCTCTTCGCCCTTGAGCCCTTTCAACCATATCATACCATTTCCTCATCCATCTTCTAAAGATCAATGTCTGCAACCACGTCGAACCATTAGAAAGAATCCATGTGCTAAGATATATTTTCAAAGCACTATCAAAACTCTTCATGGGAGTGATAAGGTCAAGCCTTCCCCTTGTCTACATCATCAAACATCTTCATCTTCTTCTGTCAATCAATCTTCCCACTTATGGGCCCATTTCTTCTAGTCAACCTCCTATGGCCAAAGAACAACAACCTCTACTGATTGATTTCTCTCAGAATGAAGGAACAATTAGACTACATGATGATATCCCTTTAGAGGATTGCAAACAAGGATTCTTTTCTAGAACTTGATATGCTTGTGTATGGGGAGGAAGAAGTTGATTCCTTTTATCAGAATGTAAAGGAAAATCCTAAGGTCATGGAACTTGATTCTTCTTCTGGCATTCCATCTTCACCTTCTTTTGAGCATGATGAGATGTCGGGGTCTAGCATTGATTTGTGGCCTATCTTCTCATTACCAAATCATTCCTTATCTATCATCATTCCTCAATCAAAATATCACCTTGGGTCACCACTGAGTAGCCCATCATCTTCTTCTATCCTAGAGCCACCCTAGGTAGCCCTCCATTTTCTACTTGTGGGTCACCTCTGGTAGCCCATTACCTTCTATTCTTGGGCCATGTCCTAGTATCCCTTCATCCTCTTCTATCTATGGGACCCTCCGAGTAGTCCCTCCTCATCTATACTTGGGCCACACCCTAGTAGCCCTTCATCATCTTCTTCTATTCTTGGGCCATGTCCTCGTAGCCCAACTTCTTCCATCTTAGGGCCATATTCTAGTATCCCTTCATCATCTTCTATCAGTGGATCACCTCCTAGTAGCCCATCCTCTTCAATTCTTGGACCATATCCTTTTCATCCTTCTACCAATGATCAGGGAAATCCCACTATCATTTCTCTCATTCCTATCATTAATCATAAACATCCACTTTCTTCTCCCACTTCTCGGGACCAGACAAGTCACGCATCATCTTATAAGAAACCCAAACAGTTTCTTAATCAAGCTCAAGTCAAAACTTCCAAGATCTCCAAAGCTCCCAACAAATCAAATGATCTTAAGGTTAAAAATCAAGCGTGATTCAAGAATGCACACCAACATGCAACCATCAAGTATGGCGCAAAGTGCATAAACCTATGAATAGGGAACTCAAGCTCCCACATGAACAATCCTTGTTTTAGGATAAATCACAGTCATTTTTTGAGTATGAGCTCACCTTGATCATTGAGATCGGGATAACATGACTCTTGATAAACAAACGCACCTAGTCTCCCTTATTAAGGAAGTCACAAACATTGTTGTTGGATCTTACCACCAGAGTGACTCTGTTGTTCCCACCTTTCCAAAAACTATCAAAAATCTAAAAATCAAATCAATTCAAAAATACAAAAAAATGAGAAAACATAAACAAAATCAAAGGTACAAAGATCAAACATTGCAATCAGGTATTGTGTACACATGGATGTTTCTTTCTTCCCTTCCTTGCTATTCTTCTACAAGTCTTCCTACCATTTTCATCCCTTTTCAGTGATATTTTGGTTAGCCTATTTGCATGCATTTTGTGACATTTATCTCTATGGTATCTATTTGACCTTGGTCTTTCATCACCTTGGTAAATTAAAGAATGACTGACCTCTTAGAGATCCTATCACATTCAACATCTAATAAACTTTTTGTGAAGAAATTTTGGACATATTTTTGACACTAGCCAATGTCGTCATCAAAATCACTTCCACCTCCTTTCATCAAGACATCATGGTCTTAACCCCTTGTCAAACAAGAGAGATGAAATAAGTTTTCATAAAGAAAAAGAATCAAAATCAAAATCAAAAATCAAAAGCTAAAAGCTACAAAAAGCAAATTGATATATAACTCTCTCTTGGGGTATTTCCAATAATCTCTCTTGGGCTATGGATGCCTGATTGGTAGTAGAGAAATGTTGCGATTAGAATCAAATACATCTCCATCGGGGCTATGGACATCTGGCTGGCAAAGAGAGCAATGTATGGCTATCCTTCCACCATCCATTCCCAAATCACCTTTCAAAATCAATCATTCCTACACATTGGCTAGGTTGTCTTCACTTGTTGTCTATTAAATCTTCCCTTCAAGAGGTAATTAAATTCCACATGCACACATTGGATCTCTATGAGAAAAATAGGATTAGTATGTTACCAAGTGTCTTTTTTTGGACCTTGTTCAAACTCTTTCTTTAGTCCATATCTCGTCTCACGATTTTGTGCCTTACGCTAATCACTTTTTCATCATGAGGCTTCTAAGCTACATTCATATCATTCACATCATTCTTCTACTTCATTTAGAACATCCATGTGTATGGTATTTCCTTTTTGCCATTATTTTCGGACACCTTTGTCCCTTTTCATAAAAATAATCTTCTCCTTCCTTTCTATCATGTGCTTTTAGGCCAACTTACGTTGGGGCATCCTTGCTCCTTCCCAAGCACTTCATTGGTTTACATTCATCATCATCATGTTGAACCTATCCATAATGGCCTGGGATCCCCCTCATCATACACGTGAAGATTTTTTCCTTTGAATACTCCCACCTAATGTTGGGGAATTTTCGCATCTTCACCTTTCTCATACGCATACGTGTGGCCTTTTTCCCTTGTACATCCCATATAACTAGGGGCATCCACATTTCCTCGTCTTCCTGTACATAGTTTCAGAAAACTTTCAAAATCACAAAAATTCAAATATGTTTCAAGAAACATCAAAAACAATATAAATCATCCTACAAAATGTCACTCTTTGGTTCTCACTTGTTCATGTGCATGACTCATGGATCATCTTGATCTACCTCCATCAACAAAATCTAGGTTGCTTACTTCATCTATACTCTGGGGCACAATGCATTTCCTAGTACTTGTTTCAGTAGTGCACATTGCTTTTTCATTAGACCCAAGTGTCCTCGTTATTCCCCTCACATGTATCCTTGCTTGGGGCACCATCATTAACCCTTGTCATTAATTCAAATAGGTTGGAACTGAAGCTTGATAAAAAAACATTACATTATGTTTCTCTGTTAGTTTAGCTTGTTTACTTTCTCGTATTGCATTGCATTTTGTATGTTGCATGGAGTTAGGCATATTTTACTTTCTGTATTGCATTGCATTTTGTATGTTGCATGGAGTTTGTGTTTTTAGAAATGGACATTTTTTCGTATATGGATTTTCATGTCATACTACACTTTTTTCATTCCTTTTAATAAGGACCGATGATGAAGATCATTAGCAATATGATGAAAAATAAAGTTGTTTAAAAGGCACTGGATGGATGTTAGCTCATTTCCCCTTCCTCATACTCTTTTTCTTCTATATCCCTTTTCTTTTCTTCACACTATTCTTTCTTTTGTTCTCTATTTCCTTCATCTTTTCGATCATTTGATCAAGTTCTTCCATCACCCCATCGACAATCGAGGGGGCATCCTTCATTCTACTCATTTTTCTTCTATCCCTTCAAAATTTTCTACTTGTTTATGTTTGTCTACTTTCTTTGAAGTGACGTCACTTACGCCACCCCAAAGAGGGGAAAATGTAGACACCTAAAATATGCTTACACTTATCATTTCCTCCAATTCAACCAATTAATGACACTTTGTTAATTTCCCACTCTTCGCTCCATTCTGGATGCCCATTTGTGACACCTCTTTCGGTCATATTCCTCCTATAATCATCTAATTGGGCTAATATCTCTCTTATTAGCTAAACATTCCTCCTTTTGACCATTCAGAACCTCCCTAGTTCTCTCTAGACCACTTTTATTGGCTTCCTAGGCTATCTATCAGTCACAATTGATTAACCAGACTCCTCCCAACTCTCAATGAGTCTCTAATCACTTGCTAATCAAGTTTAACTAGCCTAATCCTATCTTAACTAGTCTAAAGCATGTTTACTTAGCTCCTAATCTAAAGTTATTTTTAGACTTTAGTCCCACATGCACCCAAATTCCAAACTCTTCCATTTGGAAAACTATAAATACAAGGCTAAGCCTACCCATTCAAAGACACAACTTTACATAACACAAAACCAAAACAAGCCTAAGAAAGTTTTGAGATCTCATTTGTATTAGCTTTAAGCTAATTAGACATTTGATCTTAAGCTTACCTCCTCCATTTCCCTTGAGCTAACACCTCCATTTGCATCCTTAAACCAAGTTTTGAGTAATATGGAGAGAACCATTGGCCTTGAAGCCATTAATGGTGAGACTCCATTCTTGAAAGCTTGAAAACCATAAACATCTAAATCACCCTTTGATTGCTAAGTTGATCTTCTTAAGTTTAATGTTTAATTAGTAATCTAAAGAGTAGAGAGAGTAGTATATATGCTAGGTTTTTATGTTTTTTTCAAAGTTATGATGCATGTATAGGATTAACTCTTGTTTAGATCTTATCTCATGGTGCATGGCTGAGCTAGTTAAGCTTTGAGGTTCTTTAGCCTCGAAATACCCCAAGAGAGAGTTATATATTGCTTTCATTGTGATTTTTTATGTTTTGATTGATTTTTTTATTTCTAAAAATTATTTTAGCTCTCTTGATTATTTTGATAAGTGGTTAATACCATTGATGGCTTGATGGAAGGATGTGAAAGTTATTTTGATGAAGACATTGACTAGTGTCAATAAATACATCCAAAAATTCCTCACAACAATTTTATTAGATGTATATAGTGATAGGATCTTTAAGAGGTCATTCGTTCTTTAATTTACCAAGGTGATGAAAAACCAAGGTCAAACAGATACTATAGAGATAAATTTCACAAATGAGTGTGAATAGACTAACCAAAATATCACCGAAGGGATGAAAATGGTGGGTAGTTTCCATAGGAATATGAAGAAAGGAAGGAAAGAACATCCATGTGTATACAATACCTGATTGTAATGTTTGATCTTTGTACCTTTGATTTTTTTCCTAATGTTTTATGTTTTCTTTTTTTTATATTTTCAATTTTTTTTGGGAAGTTGGGACCAACAATTTCACTTTGTGTGATAGGATCCAACAATAATGTTTACACTTTCTTTTATAAGGAAGACTAATAGATTTTGCTTATCAAAAGTGATATTATCTCCAATCTCAATGAACGTGGTGAGATCATACTCAATAAGTGACTGTGACTTATTTTTAAACATGCATTTTTATGTGGGGGATTGATTTTCCTATCCATATGTTTATACACTTTGCGCCATACTTGATGGTTGCGTTGGTGTGCATTATTGCATCGTGTTTGATTTTTAAACTTATGGTTGTTTGAAGTTTTGGGAGCTTTGGAGATCTTTGGAGTATTGATGTTAGCTTGATGAAGAAATTTTTGGGTTTCATATAAGCTAATGTGTGATTTTTCTGATCCTGAGAAGTGGGAGAATAAATTGAATGTTTAGATTTGATGATAGCAATGTTAAGGATGATGGTGGGCTTGCCACAGTTGTTGATAGAAGGATGATATGATGGATGAAGAGGATATGGTCCAAGGATTGAAGAGGATGGGCTATTGAGAGGTGAGCCACATATAGAAGATGAAGGGATACTAGGATGTGGCCCCAAGATGGAAGGCGATGGGCTACCTAGAGGTGTCCCATAAATAGAATATGGAGGGATACTAGGACATGGAAAAATTATAGAAGATGAAGGGATACTAGGACGTGGCCCAAGAATAGAAGATAATGGGATACCCATAGGTGACCCAAAAATAGAAGATGAAAGGCTACTAGGATGTGGCCCACATATAGAAGAAGATGATGGGCTACCAAGAGGTGACCCAAGGTGAGATTTTGATTGATAAATCATGATATGTAAAGAATGATTGGTTAATGAGAAGATAGGGCATGGATTAGTTCCGAACTAGGTGTTTCATCATGCAATTAGGAATGTGAAGATGGAAGAACAAAATGAGGATAAATTTAGATGATCTTAAGATCTTCCTCTATTTTCTAATAAAAGGAATCAACTTATTCCCCACAATACACGAACACATCGAGGTCAAAAGTGAATCCTTTCTCATGATCCTCTAGAGTAATGTCATTGTGTAGCCCGTGAATTCTTTGATCGCTTCTTCATTTTGAAAGAAATAAATAGGCATGGGTTATTGTTGGTCAATGATAAAAAATTTATTGGAAGAAATAGGACCAACAAGTGTGGAATATTTAGAAGATTTTTGATGATGTATAGGATGGGAAGCATTGACCTTATTGTGTCCACAAATGAATGAGATAGTGCTTGAAAATATATTTTAGCACATCATTTCTTGTGAATGGTTTGATGTGGACACAAACATCAATCTTCATATGATTGATGAATATAGAATAAGGAATAATCAAAATGACCACAAGACCAAAGAGGAATTGGAACATAGGGGTCAACTTGGATGACTGATTAGAGGAATTTTGAGTCACACGGATCTTCAAAGGAGGAAGATGTCATTGAGGTGATTGATAAAGGGGGTCCTGCAAAGAAAGGGAGGACCACGACTCAAAATTTGAATTAGAGGAATGATGGGAATAATTTGTGGTGACATAAACCCTTGGAGGAGGAAAACATTATTTAGAAGACTAGTTATTCCTTAGAATAAATTTGATTGGATGAGGCTCGAGAGCTGAGGGGAATCCGAATAATAGTTTGGATTAGAATAATCAAGAGAATGAGGGGAATCAAGTAAAATAGTTTAGATTAGAATCATCATAATATCGAGGGGAATCCTAAGAATATAATGGATTAGAATCATAAGAATCATACCACCAACTATTAGATGAAGGTGGGGAAAGGGGCATCGAACATGTTCTCTAGCGGGAAGAACCAATCGAGGTTTAGTCATGGTGGGCGTATTTTGATGTGAATTCCTAAACCTAGGTTCCCTATTATCGTAAGTTTGAGGAACCATGTGATAGTCAGTCATGGTTGGAATTGTTGGGTCCAAAATGTTGTCACCTAGATTGTATGATTGAACTTATTCAAATGGAAGCAAGTTCCATGTCGATTTGGGTAGGATAATGGTAACCAAATAGACATTTTGAAAATAAATAGGGGGTGCTTGTATGATTTTATAAAGGGGATCTAAGGAAAACAAACATATTGATGACACAATTTTGATAATTCAACAAGGTTTAGACAACAAGTTACAAGTATAAATTTCAAGATGGTTGATGAAAATTTAGAAACATAAAGGCTACAAAGGAAACTTTCCCAATGTTCAAATTGTCTCAAAATTTTCTTGATAAGAAATGTTTTTGCTAAGGTTTTAAAAATGTGTACAAGGATAAAAATGAACCTAAGAAAAAAAAAGCATAAGATTTTGCGAAGGTTTCTATGAATGTCAAATAATGGCCAAATATTGTTCAATGGAAAATAATAAATAACCAAAGGATTAAAGGATCAAAAGGACTATCAATGAAACAATTCTACATGATGGAATATCACAAGGAATAATCATGCAAGTTCGGCACTCAAATTCAATCTACAATAAACAACTCCTTATGTTGGTTGATGAAAAATGATCAACATAATGTCAACACTTAAGTCAATTTTAAAATAAACAAGACACAAGTATTAACAAGGGGTTGAAGTGATTTTCCTACTCAAAGTATACTATAACCAATCTAGATACAAACAAGGCCTGAATCCTAAAAATTTGAAGTTACAAATGTGAGCAACACAGCAATACCCCTTAGATACGTTAATCCAGATTTGTGGAAAAGAAAGATATTAGTATCAAAATAATATTGATACGATATGAAAAATGTAACAACACTTTTCAAGGTTAAGGAAATGTTTGGAAGGAAACAAGGTCAAAGTATACCAAGGATTTTTTAAGGTGCGGACAGTGTAATGGTACAATCTTAAAACTTATATCAAGTTTACGAGAAACAAGATGTAAGTATCAAAATTGTATTGAGATGATGCGAGAAATGTAACACCTCAAGGAAAGATTGATGATGAAGTAAACATAACTACAAATGAAACGTGTTGATGTAAGTTACTCAAGATTTAAGGACGTACCAACACACTTTCAACGCTTACTATCACAGTTGGAATAAGGATGTAAGTGGGTGAAAAGTGGTGGACACAATCTTAAGTAACACTTCTTATGTATTTTTTTTTCCAAAAGGGAAATAAGAAAACAAATGAGTATACCAAGTGGTGATGAAACAAACCTAGCTTCACTTTGGCAGAGTTTCACCTTGTTTAAAGTACAAGGTATAAACTAAGACAAAGTAACATGTAGTAAGTTTCGTGATGAATAACACTAGGCTCAAACTTCAATGGACTCTCCCCTTGTTCAAATAACAAGGTTTTGACTCCAAAAAAGTTATTTTTCGTGAGAGCTCTTAAAAACACGATTGGTTTTGGTTAAGTTGGCTCCTGTGCAAAATGGATCCCTATGGATTTTATTCACAACACTCACAAAATCTTGCGTAAGAGAGGTACGCACTCCTCTTATTTCTCCTAGAGAGGTGGACCATTACCCCACAATAAAATTAATGAACGGGGCCTCATACGGGTAACATGAATCTTTTCTCACAATGGTTTCAACTAGTCAAGTGGGTAAGTGAAGTGCTTCCCATTTCATCCACCAGTTTCCTCAAGGTGTGGAATACTTTGGGGTTCCTGTGGTAATCCTCATAATTATTTTTATGGCTTATGCCAAGATATTTCCCACATTTCTAAGAAAACAAGTTGTATCTCTTAACCAAACTTACAAATACAATGTTTTGAATAGTGGTGTGTTTTTTATCTTTTATCTTAATGTGGTTTTTCATATTGTTGACAACCTATAAAAAACTGTATTAGTATTGGTTTAGATCATTTTTCTTTGACAAGTGTATTAGGCCATGTACTCAATAGTTAGTAGTTTTCCAAAATATCTACAATTTTATGAAAGAAGATTAATTTTTTTATTCTCAAGATCATCCTAAGACGCAAGAGAAGAGCATACACAACAAGTAACCCAACTAGATAGAAATGGAAAAACTTCTAAATCAAAGAACTATCAAATGCTTTAAAATGATTCATTCCCTTAAGAAAAAAATGAATAATGAGGTTTCCAACTTGAACCAAATGTTAGGGAAAAAAAAAGGTCTAAAGTTGCTTTTGATTCTCAAGATCACACAAAGGTGCAAGAGAAGAGCATACACAAACTTAGCTAAACTTTAAGCAAAGCATGGAAATATAACATTCATTAAATCTATTAAATGTGTTAAAAATATCCATAATCATATCCATTTCTGATTCTCAAGGTCGCTCGAAAGTGCAAGAGAAGAGCATACATGGTGTTGATCAAAAATGAATCTAACATGTAATGAAAATGACCAGTTTTATAATAAAGGAAAACCCTACAATTTCTATAAGTCTAAATCCCAAATTTATGTGTTCATTACATAGTTCACTTCAATACCTTTCCAACACAAAAAAATGGAGTTGTTTCAATTTTGATAATAAAATTTATGGCTTCTAGAAGATGGGTTATGCATATGCTCTTATGCTCACGGTTATGCACTTAAGATGTACTCAAAAAAGTAAAAAAATGTCCCTTAATCTACAAAAAGGTAAAAATTTCCAGCCAAGATTCAATTTTGACAACAACCCATTTGATTAATATATGCAAAAAAGAGTCTACGCTATCAAACATTAACATTCATGATAAAAAAAAACTTCACATTTTCAACAAATTGACAAAATGGCATGCAAAATGATGAAAAGTAAGCTCTAAAAATGAAAACATGGAGAAATATTTAATTTTTCTCAAAAAGATTCAATTTTGAAAGAAACCCATCTCCTTAATATGTGAATAGAAGACTTAACACTATCAAACACTAACCTACATGCCCAAAAATTTAATATTTTCAAGAAATTGACAAAACATGTATGTAGAATGAAGAAAAATGAAGCTCAACAAATGAAAACATGGAGAAAGCTTGAATTTTTTATATCAAGATCCAATTTATACAACACTTCACCTCCTTTATACCAACAATGCAGACTCAACACATGCAAACTCAAAAAAACAAGTTAAGAAATACAAGTTAAATTAACATGTGCAAAATAGAGGTTAGTATGCCAAAATTGAAACTAATCTACAAAGCTTGAAATAAAATGCATGAGATAATGGAGTAAGTCCCACCAAGCATGTGAAGCAATAATGGTGTGAGGATAAGTGTTGAATTGGATGTCAAAGGACATGGAGCCAATAATGGGAGGTGTGGTGATAGGAAGTGTGGAAGCAAGAGGCTTAGGAAGCCAATGAGGTGTTGTAGCAATGTGTGAGGGATGAGAGGATGTAACTATAGGTGGATTAGTTGGAGGACACAGATGGATAATGACCTTAAAAGGTGGACCGATGATAACTGTGTACATGTAAAATGAACTATGTTATGTGAATTGAAACTAACCTCTAATAGCTTCAAAGAAAAGTTGATCAAACAAGAACATCATGATAAGATCTTATGGGAAATAACTTCTTCAATGCATGAACATGAATAAATTAAACTAAATGATAATCCATTCCTACTCTTTAATATTTATAATAAAAAACATTAACCTAATTAGATCATTTATCAATCAAAGTTGATTGTTGTTTGCCTCAAGAATTGAGGATGAGATCTCACTAAGAAAGGGCTACAAGGCCGTTTTGGATCTTCCCATACTACTCAAATTTGAGTGAATGGATGTAAGATGAAGAATATAATCCAAATCAATGGAGAATGCTCAAAGTAAAAGGCCTATAGTTTTCACTAATGAAAATGAGGTGTATGAAGAAAGGGAAGGAGGAGGGTTCCTTATATAGCTTGCATGTTTGGGAAAGGCTTGCAATTTGATGGATGTGGGATAAAGCCCAAAGAATAAATGAAAAGGATATGCATGTTTAATAAAGGATATACAAATACCTTAGCTACCCGGATTTAACCCTTACTACCTTATCTTATTTCTAAACAACAGGGAAAATTCGTGAAAGGAATGCCTATTCAATATGGTGTAGTCTTGGTAGATGAGACTATTAAATCCATGGAGAAGAGAAAAAAGGTTGGGATGGTGGTCAAACTAGACATGAATAAATCTTTCGACCAGGTCTCTTGGTCTTTTCTTGATTGTGTCTTGGAGAAATTTGGCTTCCCCCCTCACTTTAGGAAAATTATAAGCTCTTGTATCTCTTCTCCCAGGTTCTCTATTATTGTTAATGGCTCACCGGTGGGGTTTTTCTCAAGCAACAGAGGTCTTAGATAGGGGGATCCTATATCTCCTCTTCTCTTCATCATCATGGCTGACTCCCTTAGTCACTCCATTACTCATGTTGTTTCTTGAACTACCTCAAAGGCTTTAAACCCTCCTCCTTCGAGCTCACTTTTTCCCATCAATAGTTTGTGGATGATATTATCCTTTTGTTGTTAGCCTCAGTCATTGAATCCAAAAAATTTAAGCTTCTTCTCAAACTCTAAAAAGAATCCTCGGGCCATAAAATTAACTTTGATAAGAGCTCCATGTTTTTCTTTAACACTCCCTCTAGAAGGTAGCTAAGATCTCCCAAATCCTAGGTTGTGAAATCAAATCACTTCCCTCTACCTACCTTGGTCTACCCCTTGGTACTAATAAAATTTCTATGAATGTTTGGAATTATTTTCTTGACAGGTTCAAATAAATCTTGCACGGGATGGAAGGGAATAGTTCTATCAAGTGCTAGAAAATGCACACTGATTAAAAGCACACTTCAAACCTACCAATATACATCATGTCACTTTTTTCATATCAAATCAATAGTCATAGAAATAATTGAAAGGATAAAAAATAATTTCCTTTCTGGGACAAAGGCATCACAAAAAGAGAATAATAAAATTCATTTGAATATTGTATCATAAAAAGAATTGAAAGGACAAAGTCGGCACTCATAAGAAAAATCATTTAGTGGAGGACTAGGTATTACAAAAAACATCATAAACAATGAATATTGCCCTCATTTCAAAAATGGGGTGGCACCTCATGACAAAAAATCATCCTTGGACTAATATTCTTAGGGATAAATACCTTTCTCAAAACTTTGCTCTAAGTATCTTGAGTGAAGATTCTCTTCCTACGGGATCCCTATTCTAGAATAATATCATCAATATCAGGAGTTTGGAAAAGGGAAGTAAATGGCAAATTGGTAATGGAGAAGATACTCTATTTTGGAAATATAATTGGTGGAACTTCCATGGTTTAAGGAGAAACATAGCCTAGGAACAGATGAAATATAGCCTCACTACAACTCATGGACACAGGGTCAGAGATTACATGGAAAATGTGGATGGTACACTTAAATGGAAGACTCTCCATATAGATAAACCCAATCTTAGAAGCATTGTTTCTAACTTAAACAAAATCACTTCTATCATACAAATTAGTCAAACTCAAGCCAAGGATGAGTTTATTTGGGTGGATTCTTTTGATGGGGCTTACACTATAAAATATGGTTATCATATTTTCTTAAGAGATGTGCAGGGGGACTTCAATTGGAGTAGCATTTGGCATAAAGAACTCACACCCAAAGTCAATCAGTTTCTTTGGTAGGTACTCAACAAAAAAAAAATTCTCACTATTGATAATCTTATAAAGAGAGGTTCTACTTTTCCTAATAGATGCTACCTATGCAAGAATGAGGCTGAATCTATTCATCACTTATTGTTGCAATGCCCTTTTTCTCAAAGCTTGTGGGAGTTAGTATTTTCCAAATTTGAAATTGCTTGGATTTTTCTAAATGATATAGTCCAAGCTTGGGAATAATGATACCCACCTTTCAAACATAACATGGTAAGGAAATTGTGGAGGCTTTTTTCCCTCACACCTTATGGAAAATCTATGGAAAGCTAGAAACTCTCTCATCTTCAGAAGCACTACCAATAGTAAGAAAAGACTTCTGAAAGAAATCACAGTTGAGTTGAAAGAGAATATTTTAAATTTCAAACCTCCCAAGAATCAATCCTTCCCAAAGAATGAAGAGAGGTTCCTAAATAATTGGAATATTGAACTGGAAAGCATCCCAGCTAGGCATATCTCCATTGACAGGTCCTTGGTCAAGTGGACACCACCACAGGATGACTAGTATAAACTTAACTTTGATGGTGCCTCCAAAGGTGAACCTCGAGCGAGTGGGGGTGTCATAAGAGATCATGATTGGGAAGATGGCCTATGGACTAGACCTATGGGGACCCAGATAAACCACTATACAAAATCTCTTACTACTCTATTTGGTATTCGTGAAGCTAAAAATCTTAATATTACCAAGCTCATATTGGAAGGGAATCTCTCATTATCAACAATATTAAGGGGTTTTTTCCTTCCAATTAGAATAATAAAGACTCCATACAAGAAGCTAAGGATATTTACAATAGTTTAATCAATGTTAACATTCTCCACACCTATCATGAAGGAAAAATTTGGTGGATCATTTTGCTAACATGGGTGTAACTTGCAATAATTACAAGTTTTGGGAAAATCATGAAGAAATCCCTAAGACTACAAAGGAAATTATGGAAAAGGAGGCCTTGGACATCTTATCTCTATGGCTTGTATTGATCTCTCTTTCGAGCAAATGGTTTGTTGCCACCTCGTCCGGCCCACACGCTCAAGCATTCCTCTCAACCAATGGCCATTTCATCGATTTCCCATATCTTTCTTTGGCTTGCTCATTTGTGCGACCATTTGTACGGACATTTTACTGTAGGACATTGTTTTTGAGTTGTTTAGACCTTTATTTAATGGTGTCCAAATCTCCTAACATGGGAGGTCCACCATATAGGTTGAACCTGTGTTCGATCCTTCTTGGAAAGCTAATGTTGATCTATGGAAAGCCATTGATGTCGATGGATTTACTACTTTTATTCAAAGGATAAAGGGTTATGACCAGCACATTTCTATTCTCTTTACAAAGCATTGGAAAATAGGGTGTTTACATACAAGGGAAAATATTTCCATGTAACTAAGAGCCCGAATTATTTTTTACTGGTTTGGGTTCTAAAGACATAAAATTATTCCACAATAAATTTAGACAAGGATGCAAATGAGAAGAAGTTACTTCAAGGGTTGGATAAATTGGAAATCAAAAATTTTGGGATCATTGTTACTCCATCCCATCCCCATACGATGAAGTGGCTCACCTAGTTATTCGGTATGTGACTCTGGAAGGTCGATTCTCTACCCTCCCCCTCCATCATTTGGTTATTTTGAATCATTTTCACAGGGCTCCTAGGGTTAGTTTGGCCTACTATATACTTCAATCCCTTGAAAATTCTATCATGAAGTACACACCCATAGGAGAACCCTATGCCTCTCCATCAAGGGGTCATTATGTTGATTCATCTCTACTGTCATAAAATGGTGGCCAATAACCCTTCCTCCTCCACCTTGCTCCTCCCCTCACTCTAACAAATATCAAAGGCTTAGGCAACCCTCTCCACCAGCTAGAAGGGTCCTTAGAATATATGATAAGAACAAAGAGCACGATGTTGCCAAGAGCTTATTGAATATCAATCTTGGATTTTGAGGACTCTAGATCCCTCTTCCTCTTCCCTCGAGTTCAACCCCAAGGGAAAACAACCTGAGTTGGAGAGTATTGAGACCAAATTGGAAGAATTTATTAAGAAGTAGTAGAATTGGGAAGCCATTGTTGACAAAAAAATTCCAAGAAATTAAATCATCTCACTATGTAAAAATTCATTCTCGACTTTTTGCATACTCAGTTAAGAAAATATTCAATGTGAGTGGCCTACCGAAGGATTTTGGAAAGGGGGAAAGGCTACTTAAGAAGAAGTTACTCTCCTCTAGTAGCAAAATCTCAAAAATATTTCAGATTGAACTTATTTAAGGTGTTGGAGGATATGAAAAGGTTTTTCAACAATGTCTTGATTAGGAGGATTCTATCTTCCTTGTTCTTTATTTTTTGTTGTTTTCATTTTGGTTGTGTAGTTATTCTATAGTTATTGTTTGGCTGCATTTTTGCTTCATCTTGGAATTTTTCTATTCCTTTTTTATGTTTTTCTCTATCTGGTATTTTAGGCCTTTTTTTTGGGGTGTGGTCCCCATGGATGAAAAAACCACCTTTGTATCTTTTGTATTATCTAGTTGTTAGGCTTGTAGTTGGGGTGTGGTCCCCACTCATCAAAAAACCACTTTGTTCTTCATGCTTTTTGGCCTATGGGATTTTTTGTTATTCGGGTATGGTCCCTTCCAAAAAACCATTTACTAATAATAAAAAATAAAGGATGTGCACTTAATGGGAGTCGAGAGGGGTTTAATTAATCAAATGTGATTAATTAATATGTAGGGATAAGATTACAGAAGTTATTTAGGGAGGATTTAGAGGAAAATTAGCCTAATTCAAGGGATGTAAGAGGGGAATTTTACCAATAAAAGGGTTTATTGATTAAAATAGAAGGCATAATTAACTAATAATGGTTAATTAATTACTTAGAAATGGATTATAACTAATGAAAAGTCGTTAATTGGCATCCAAAGTTATAGGAAGGCTAATTAATTAATGAAATGTAATTAATTAATGGAAATGAAGGGAATGTTAGCTGTAGACACCTAAAATATGCTTACACTTAACATTTCATCCAATCCAATCAATTAATGAAACTTCGTTAAATCCCCATACTTCGCTCCATTCTCGAATGCCCATTCACGACACTCTTTCGGTCGTATTCCTCCTATAATCAGCTTATTTGGCTAATATCTCTCTTATTAGCTAAACATTCCTCCTTTTGACTATTCAGAACCTCCCTAGTTCTCTCTAGGTTCACTTTCATTAAGCTTTCATAGAGTAGAGAGTAGTATACATGTTAGTTTTTGATGTTTTTGTCAAAGTTATAATGCTTGCATGTTAGTTTCTCTTATTTAGCTCTAATCTCATGGTGCATGGATGAGTTAGCAAAGCTTTGAGGTTCTTTAGCCTCATTCCATAGCTTTTGTAACTTTCCATTGCACACATTTGGCATGCCCATGGGACACTTTGTCCATCCTCCATTAATGGAGTCATTTTGAAGCTTTTATTTTAGTTTCTAATTTTTTTAGTTTCAATGTTTCTAAATTAGTTTCAAGATTTCTAGATTAGTTTTTCAAAGTTTTTAGATTAGTTTCAAGTTTTTAATTTCACTAACCTTTCTTGTATTAATGGATAAATATCAAGTTTCTTAGCTAGTTTAGCTAGGATTGTCTTGTTTTTGTGCTCTTTGCAGGATCAAAGGAGGTGAAGTGCTGCCAAAATTGAACCAAATCGATAAAATTTTGATATTTTTGAGATTATTTTTGAAAAATCCCATGTTTTTTTGGCCACCTACAGGAAAGGGAGTGCACATACCATTCTATGCACGTAGGTACAACTCTAACTGTCATTTTTTGACAGAGGCACGTAGGTACACTAATAGTGTGCATGTACACTAACAGTGGCGCATGTACACTAATTAGTGGTGCATGACTCATTAGCAATCTTTCAGAGGCCATAATGTTTTGCTCCCGAACTCAAAACGACTTTTTTTGTTGCGTTGGAAAGGTATTGAAGTGAAATACACAATGGAAACATAAATTTGGGGTTTTAAGTTACCAAAAATTTAAGGTTTTCATTTTTATTAAACTACTCATTTCTAACATGTCTAAATGCTTTGGAAAATTTGGTCTTTGATGTTCTAACACCTTGCAAGTTTTATTTTGAATCTAACTTCTGTTTTGTAGGGTGTTTTTACATGTTTGATGGTGATTTGACTTGTTTAAAAGGTTAATAAACATTGCATGTTTAATCATGAGATTAGAGTCATGTATGCTCTTCCCTCGCACCTTTTAGGTGATCTTGGGAATCAGAAACGATTTCTATGTCTCTTTTTTGTTTTGAAAAATGTTTTTTCTTAAAAGAATGAATGTCAAAGTTTGTTAAAAAGAACAAATATTTCATTTGAACTAAGTGTTTTCCATTTTTGATTTCATATTTGGATTCTACGTCGTGTATGCTCTTCTCTTGCATCTTAGGACGATCTTGAGAATCAAAAACGATGTTTTATCCCCTTTAGTCTTTTTTATGGAAAATTACTAATCCGTTGTGTAGAACCACAAAACTTGTCAAAGAAAGGTGGAATCAAAACAAAGTCAAACTACTAATACAATTGTCGTACATGTTGCCAAAAGGTGTTCAAGCAAACCACATCAAAATTAAACAAGATAAAAAGAACACCATATTCAAAACACTGTATTGTAGGCTTCAGAAAAGGGTACATCCCTATCCGCTCAACTGGAACATAACCCCTTTGGCATAACACCTTAAGCTACAACAATGGGGGTGGTACCAGAACCCTAAAGTAGTCCACCGTTGTGTAACCTCGTGGATGAAACAGGAAGTGCCTCGCTTACCCACTTGACTAGTTTTCCTTGTGAGTTAGCATTACAAAGTTGTCTATATCATGACCCTAGAAAGAGTACACGATGGATGCAATTAGTGCCCACTATACTTGAAGGGGAAAAGTTGAGATACTCCCAAATTAGTCAGTGTGACTTTTGGGTAAATCATGCCCGCTCTTAGACAACTTTGTAACACCTAGTTGAGAGATCTTATTAAGGAGGCCATTTTGTCTTGAGGCCCACTTTACTAGTCCTTTGTCACATCTTGGCCATCACGAAGTGATAACTTGTTTGGATTCAGAACCTTGTTTTTCGAACAAGGCAAAGAATCCACTTAAGTTGGATCTAAGTGCCTTTCATCATGGAAATTGGATGACATTTTACTTAGCTTAGCTTCTTTCTCACCTTTGACGAGGCGAAGCTCTACCCAAGTAATGCTTAGTTCATTTCCATATTTTGATCTACACCTTTGCGTTCTTGTTGCCCATTTGGGGCAACAGAAGGCATCTTTCGGAGTTGTTGTCATAGATAGTGTTCACCACTTTTTTGTCCATTTATGCTCATCCATGTTTGCGAATGAGTTGTTAAACGTCTAAAGTGTGTGGATGCATCCTTATATCTTTGATGGCTGCTTGATCTTGATTTCAAGATCATCATCATAGTTCGGATTGATTCATCATTTGATCTCCCTTTGATGTGTTACCTTGTTTGCATTGTCTCAACACAATTAAGATACTTATGTCTTGTTTTTCATAAACATGATCTAAGTATCCGCATTGTGGTGTTACGCTGCACACATTTTAGCACATCCTTAGTATACTTTGACTTAGTTTTACTTCAAACATTGTCCAAAATAGTGAAGAGTGTCACTTACTTTGTTTGTGTCATTTTGATACCACTTTGACACTAATATCTCGCTTCTCCGTGAAGCTTGATAGACGTGTCCAATTGGTGTGGTTATGTGGCTTACATTTGTAATCCTCACCCTTTAACATTTAGGCCTTGTTGTTTTTTGAACTTGTCATGGTATCCTTTGATTGGGAGTCACATCTACCCTTTGTTAATATTTATGCCTTGTTCATTTCGAGCTTGACGTAAATATTGACATTGTGTTGATCATTTTTGCATCGAACTATCACTTTGCACATGCATTTGCATAGGGTGTATTTCCTTGTTGATTGGCTTTGTGTTTCACACTTCCATGATTGTTCCTTGTGATTATTCATTGTAAAAATTTATTTCTAGGACAATCCCTTTTGATCTCATCGATATTGCATCATCACGATGTCTATTTTCCTTAGACCTTCTTGAAAAATCACGCACACATATCAATACTTACAAAATGTCTAGTTGGTTGTCATTATGCTACCAAAATCGACATGTCACTTCCTTCCCTTTGAAGGAGTTCCATCACACTATCTAAATCTAGAAATTTGTGCTTAAAACAATGCCAAAAATGACTGACTATCACACGGTTCCCCATACTTACAAAAATACGGAACCTAGGTTTAGCAATTCAAATCAAAAGATTCCCATTACAACTAAACCTCGTTTGGTTCTTTGTGCTAGAGAGCCCATATGGGTAACTCGTTCCCCACCTTCATCTCATAGTCGGTGGTATGATTTGGATGCTTTTGATCCAAATTATTATTCGAGTTCCCCCCACTCTTCTTCTAATTCTAATCCAAACATTTCCTCTTCTTCTGAGGATTCCAATCCAAACATTTCCTCTTCTTCTGAGGATTCCAATCCAAATATTTCCTCTAAATTCTGATGATTCAAATCCAAACTACTATTTAGATTCATCTAATTCGACTCCTAAGTCATCTAATGTGACTCCTATGTCATGGTCCTCCCTATCTTCACAGGAACCTCTTCATCATACATTTAATATGAATCCTATGTCACGGTCCTCCCTTTCTTCAGCAGGACCCCTTTTATCAGTCACCTCGACAACGTCTTCTTCCTTTGAAGATACATGACTCCAAATCTCTCCAATCAAACATCTAATACAATTCTTGAATCGGTCCTCTCTTTCTTTGCAGGACCCTTGTTATTATTCATCGATATGATTCTTGAATCATGGTCCTCCCCTTCTTCACATGACCTTCTTCATCAATCACCCCCAATAATTCTTCCTCCTTTGAAGATTCGTGTGACTCAAATTCCTTTGAGTCAAATTTCTGAATCGACCCATGCGTCACAATCTACAGACTTTGGACTTAATCCTACTAGTTTACATATGATATACCATCATATAGGTAGGTCCACACCACCTTCTTCTACTCTTGAGACATCTAGCTACACATCTTCTTTGTCCCCCACATCATCTTCTTCTATCAATCATCATCAAACATCTTCTAAGTCTTCCACACCATTTGAACCTATTTCTTCCAATCAACCCTAGTGGTTCGATCAACAACTCATATTGATTGATCTCTTTCAGAATGAAGAAACAATCAGGGCATTTATAGGGGCATATGAAGATATTCCTTTAGCAGATTATGAGAAAGGATTCTCTTTAGACTTTGATGTGTCTGCATATTGTGAGGAAAAGGTTGATTCCTTTTATCAATAAATGGAGGAAGAGCCTCAGATCATGCAACTTGACCCTCCTCTTATTCTTCCATCTTCACATTCTTCATTATGTGATGAAACTCCTTGGTCTTGCATTGATCCATGGCCTATCTTCTCATCACCTAATAACTCTTTGTCTATCATAATTCCTCAATCACAATATCTTATGGGGTCAACGCCAAGTAGCCCTTCATCTTCATCTAGGTGTGGGTCACCTTCTAGTATCCCTCCCTCTGCTATTTGTGGGACATTTTGAGTAGTCCACTATCTTCTATTCTTGGGGCATGTCCAACTAGCCCCTTATCTTCTATGTATGGATCACCCCGGTAGTCCATCATCTTCTATTCTTGGGCCACATCCTAGTAGTCCATCATCTTACATCTATGGGTCACATCCTAGTAGCCCTTCTTCTTCTATTCTTGGGCCACATCCTAGTAGCCCTTCATCTTCTATCTATGGGTCACATCCTAGTAGCCCTTCTTCTTCTATTCTTGGGCCACATCCTAGTAGCCCTTCATCTTCTATCTATGGCTCACCTCCCAATAGCCCATCTTCTTCAATCCTTGGACCGTATCCTTTTCATCAATCACATTATTCTTCTACCAAAGATTGTGGCAAGCCCACTTCCATTCCTCTCATCAATTCTAAACGTCCACGTTCTTCTCCCACTTCTTGGGATTAGACAAGTCAAGCATTATCTTATAAGAAACCCAGACAGTTCTTTATCAAGCCAAGATAAAAATCCAAGAGATTAAAGCTACCAACAACTCCAATGATCATAAAATCCAAAATCAAACGTGATTCCAAAATGCACACCAACATACCCATCAAGTATGGCACAAAGTGAAGAAACCTATGGATAGGGAACTCAAAATCCCACATACGAAACCCATGTTTCAAAACAAATCACAATCATTTGTTGAGTGTGAACTCACCATGATCATCGAGATCGGGGATCATATCACTCTTGATAAACAAACACACTTAGTCTCCCTTATCAAGGAAGTCACACACATCGTTGTTGGATCCTATCATACAGATTAACATTGTTGGTCCCAACTCCAAAAAAATCTATAAAAAAAAAATCATAAAATAGTTCAAAATATAAAAAACATGAGAAAACACAACAAAAATCAAAGGTACAAGGATCAAACATTGCAATAAGGTATTTGTGTACACATGGATGTTTCTTTCTTCCCTTCCTTATTATTCTTCTGCAAGTCTTCCTACCATTTTCATCCCTTTGGTGATATTTTGGTTAGCTTATTCACACACATTTTGTGACATTTATCTCTATGGTATCCATTTGACCCTAGTATTTTATCACCTTGGTAAATTAAAGAATGAATGACCTCTTAGAGATCCTATCACATTCACCATCTAATAAACTTGTTGCAAAGAAATTTTGGACATATTTGTTAACACTAGCCAATGTCGTCATCACAATCACTTCCACCTCCTTCCATCAAGCCATTTGTGGTTCTTAACCCCTTGTCAAACAAGAGAGCTGAAATAAGTTTTCAAAAATCAAAAGAATCAAAATCAATCCAAAAAATCAAAATCTAAAGCTCTAAAAGCAAAAGTGATATATAAATCTCTCTTGGGGTATTTCAATAATCTCTACCGGGGCTATGGACGCCTTTGATCGCGAGAGAGAGCAATGTTGTGATTAGAATCAAATGCATCTCCATCGGGCTATGGATGTCAGGCTCTAGTGCAATGAAGCAATGTACGGATATCCTTCCACCCTTCATTCACAAATCACCTATCACCTATCAAAATAAATCATTCCTACACATTGGCTAGGGTGTCTTCACTTGTTGTCTATTAAATCTTCCTTCAAGAGGTAATAAATCCATGTACACACACTAGATCTCTATGAGTAAACAAGATTAGTATGTTACCAAGTGTCTTTTTTGGACCTTGTTCAAACTCTTACTCTAGTCTGTATCTTGTCTCACGATTTGTGCCTTTGGCTAATCACTTCTTCATCACGAGGCTTCTAAGATACATTCATATCATTCACATCATTCTTCTACTTCATTCAGAACATCCATGTGTATAAGATTACTTGTTTTCCATGTTTTGGACACGTTTGTCACCTTTCACAAAAACAATCTTCTCCTTCCTTTCTATCATGTGCTTTTAGGCCAACTTATGCTGGGGGCATCCTTGCTTCTTCCCAAGCACTTCATTGGTTTACGTTCACCATCATGTTGAACCTATCCATAATGGCCTTGGGTCCCACTTCTACCTGTGAAGAGTTTGCCTTTGAATACTCCCACCTAATCGCTGGGGCATTTTTACATCTTCACATTTTCTCACGCACGTGGCCTTATGCCCTTGTACATCCCATCTATCGCTAGGGGCATCCATGCTTCCTCATCTTCTATGTACATAGTTTCAAAAAAATTCAAAACAAAAACATTCAAATATGTTAGAAAAATAAAAACATTCAAATATGTTAGAAAAATCAAAAACATTCAAATATGTTAGAAAAATCAAAACATTCAAATATGTTTCAAAAACTACTAAAAAATGTCACATTTTGGTTCTCACTTGTTCATGTGTGCGACTCGTGGATCATCTTGATCTACCTCCATCAACAAAAGCTAAGTTTCTTCCTTCATCTTTACTCTGGGGAACAACGAGTTGTGTGGTACTATTTTGTAGTGCACATTACTTTTTCATAGGACCGAAGTGTCCTTCCTTTTTCCCCTTGCATGTATCCTTGCTTGGGGAACCATCATTAACCCTTTTGTTAATTCAAATAGGTGGAATTGAAGCTTGATAACAAAAACATTACATTATGTTTCTTTGTTAGTTAACTTGTTTACTTTCTCGTATTGCATTGCATTTTGTATGTTGCATGGAGTTAGGCATCTTTTACTTTCTCGTATTGCATTGCATTTTTGCATTTCGTATGTATTGCATGGATTTGGTGTTTTTAGAAATGGACATTTGTTCGTATATGGATTTTCATGTCATACTACACTTTTTTTCATTCTTTTTAATAAGGACTGATGATGAAGATCTCTAGCAATATGATGAAAAATAAAGTTGTTTAAAAGGCACTGGATGGATGTTAGCTCATTCCCCCTTTCTCATACTCCTTTTCTTCTATATCCCCTTTCTTTTCTTCTTCTTCACATTATCATTTCTTCTATTATCTTTCTGTCATCTTTTCGATCATCGATCGAGTTCTTCTATCACCCCATCACCAATCGAGGGGGCATCCTTCATTATTCTCATTTTTCTTCTATCCCTTCAATATTTTCTACTTGTTTATGCTTGTCTACTTTCTTTGAAGTGACGTCGCTTACGTCACCCCAAAGAGGGGAAAATGTAGACACCTAAAATATGCTTACACTTAGCATTTCATCCAATCCAATCAATTAATGACACTTCGTTAAATCCCCATACTTCACTCCATTCTCGAATGCCCATTCACGACACTCTTTCGGTCGTATTCCTCCTATAATCAGCTTATTTGGCTAATATCTCTCTTATTAGCTAAACATTCCTCCTTTTCGACCATTTAGAACCTCCCTAGTTCTCTCTAGGTTCACTTTATTAAGCTTTCATAGAGTAGAGAGTAGTATACATGTTAGTTTTTGATGTTTTTGTCAAATTTATAATGCTTGCATGTTATTTTCTCTTGTTTAGCTCTAATCTCATGGTGCATGGATGAGTTAGTGAAGCTTTGAGGGTCTTTAGCCTCATTCCATATCTTTTCAAATTTCCATTGCACACATTAGCTAGTTAGTAGAAAAGCACTAATTATTATGGAAATAACAGAAAGAGGATAATCAATGTAATTTTAGTATTATGTGAGATTCTAGGTGTCTACAATAACCTTATATGGAGGTAAAGGAGACAAGTGAATTGTGGTAATAGCTCACTTATGTCATATAGGGAGAGAGAGAGAGAGAGAGAGCTCACAAGAGTTAGATCGAAAGGAAATAACACCTTTGTTTTCTAATTGTTGTAAGTAATCATGGAGGGAATAAGATCATTATCACGGTGGCCATTGATGCATTGGAAGTTGTAGAAATGGTTTTCATGCTAATGATTCAAGTGGTGAGGTGGATGATGTTGGTTAGAAGGTAGACAGATGAGCCACTTATCAAGTAAGGTTTGCAGGACATCATGTGGTTTAGCATTATGTGAGAAGTGCAATGGTTCACAAGTGGGAGATGAAGAAGACTTAGGTGAATGCCGACCGGTGGAGGGGAAGGAAGACACTTGCACGTGGAGGTAGAGATGGGGATCATGTAGGAGGGTCAATAGATGAAAGAGGGGAAGACTTAGTAGGCATAGGAGGAATAGAAGTAGAAGAAGGTGTTAAGACATTATCCACAATGAGGTCCTTTTCTAGATCAATAACTTTATAGCACAAAAGAGTAAATGATTCGCATGTATCATATAATAGCTTTTCTTTTAAGGGAGGAATTAAGCCATGAAAAAAAAAAATTGAATTTATAAATCAATAGGCTGAAATAATAATTGATGCATAAAATGTAATCTAAAATGGGTTCATTCTTTCCTTGATGTAGAGAAGGAAAGCATTCATATGTAACTTTAGGACCATTGTTAGAAATAAATTGTCTAAGAAAATAATCCTCCATATCATAATAAGTACTAATGGATCCATAAGGAAAATGATTACACCATTGGAGAACATGATCAACAACGCTATGATGAAATACCTTGAGTAATAAATGATCATTGGAATAAATAGACATGGATAAACGTAATGCTTTAGATGTAAATAAGTATTTCCAATACCATTAAAATAGGATAAATTAGGCATGATGAAGTCCTTTGGGAAAGCATAATTGTGAATATTTTTAGGAATGGATTGTCATGCAAAGAATTATTGTCAATGGAAGCATAATAGGCTTTACTTTTTAGGGTAATGGTACAAACTTGAGATTTTAAAGTGCCAACAACATGCATGAGGGAGAGGATATCATGTGAAGGAATGGTTGGTGAAGTGAGAGGCATATTTAGGGGTTGGATCTTGCCATTGTGAGTGATCATGGGAACTTGAGAAGGAGGAGTGGATGTGGAAGGAGGAGAAGGAGGTGGAAGAGGAGGAGAGGAACATGGAGGATTTATTGGGATGTTAGGTGTAGGATCAGGAGACACAATAAGAGGTGCACTAGGGGTAGAAGTGGAATCATCATGGGAAACATTGGAAATAAGAAAGAGGAGTAGTAAATTCACATTCAAGCAATCTTAATAGAAGCAACATCATCACTAACATGTTCATGATCAGAAGCATAATCACAATCACTATCAGTCATATTTTCACAAGCAAGGATTTCATCAAGAGTATCATCAACATATAAAGAACTTGTAGGAGTACTAGCATCATATTTATCATTGAAATCATTGGAAACAATTTTAGAAGTAGGAAGAGTAGGAGATAGATATTTACATTCATCTTGACTACTAATAGGAACATCATTATGCACATTTACATTGTCATTATCAGAAGTAGAAATATTAACATCTATATTTTCACAAGCAATAACTTCATCATGCAAATAATCTAAATTAATGCTATCATTTTCCATAGTAGAGGAAGAGGAAGAGGGAGGATCATACATGGGGATGGGAAAGGAGGGAAAACATTAGATAAAACTTTGGTCGTGGGAGACTATGCAAAAATAGATGTTTTGTAACTAGTAGGAAAGGGTTTTGGAAGTCAAAGAGTTATTGGAGGATTGTGGGATCATATTGGGGATTATGCATAAGGTCACGAAATTAAGCTTCTATGGCGACATCATCAAATACTAGTTGCATACGGGTATAGGTCATATCATGCTTGGGGGATAAGAGCCTCTTTTTAGCCATGAGGGTTTTAGGATCCTAGGGAAAAGAGTTCAAATAAAAGTGGGTTCACCAAAATGATTTAATTAAATTTGAATTAAATATAGTATTTCAAAATAACTAAATATGATTAGATACAATGAAATACAAATGTTAATCAATCAAGCAATGCAATACTATAAGAAAATGGGAGAGATAAGTGACTTAGCTAATTTTTGTGTGATCTATAGCTAGTCGGGACTATGTATATGCTTGATCTGGTAGGAACTGATGTGATAAGAGATCACTTAAGAGATTTGGAACTCTACACTTATTCTTGACAGGGGTGCCCATAGGAGGACAGAGGGACCTTGGCACTAGTGACTAATTCTAAGCACGGTGACTTTATGAATCTTGGGATCTACTTCATTTTTGGGTTTGAATACCATCTATCTTATGTTTTTTTATCGTGTTACCTTTGATGTTAGGGTTTTGATAATACATGTACCTACAAAACAAACCCTAACTACCTACACAAGCTCACAAACACATCAAATCTGAATCAAAAATGCAAAATTTGAATTGTATTGACCTCGATGGTCACTTGAAGAGTTAAATTATTTCCGAGTGTTGCACTACATTCCAAACTCCATATAGTTCCATGTGTTTGTGTATGAAGTAGTTTCCTTAGGTTTCCCTCTCATTAATGAGGCCAAAATAGCGGGTTTTATTTAGATTAGATGAAAATGTGTGGTATGGAATTCAACACTTCCCCTTTCTATATAGTGTATGTAACCCAAAAATGCAATCCCTTTGATGGTAGTGATAGTATGTAGATGTGATTTCCCCTTAGAATTGCTAAGCCAAAATAATAGTTTTTATGTTGTGTATATATATGAATTCTTGTTTAAATTTCAACACTAGTGACACAAAATTCTAACTATGAGATCGAGATAAGAATGAGAAAATTAAAATGGCTGACCACAAATGTCAAAATGAGAAAAATAAATAAATATGACAAGATCTTCGGGATGGACACAAACGCCTAGGTGCCGGTATCAGAGTGGGTGCTAGTGTCCTAGGATGAATGACGAAGGATTGAAAAGACATACGGATAAGGATCCCCGTGACTTTGATGAACTATGTACAAAAATGACGGATGTTGGAGAATAACACAATATAAATAATCAAATCAAGTAGATGGACAAAGGATTGTGTCACTAGTGAACAATTTTCTTACTTGAGATCCATGCATATAAAAAACATATTGACGGCATAGTAATATAGTAATATGTGTATGATTTTTGTCTATAAATCCTAATCAAATCTCATATTGTCACTTATCTCATTCAATGTAAAGTCATAGGAAATTTTAGAGATTGAATGGATAATTTTGATATCCTAAGCCAAATACTCATTTATGGAGAGATCACATTCACCAAGGCACCGACCTTTTGTATAAAGTTATAATTCTAATATTCTTTTGTAGAGGATTTAACATTTAAGTGTGAGAGTTGGAAGGTTTATTATTTTTAGCCACATTTTAGGAGGTATTTTGGATTCTAATTTTTAATTTTCTTCTCTTCTATTCTTCAATAAATGTATGGATACTCATTGTAAAAAGGGTTGGTTCCTCTCTTTTGAATACAAAGGAAACTCTACTCTTTGAGTTTATACTATTCAAATTCTACCTAACCTCTATATTGAACTACTCTAATGTGTCCAATTCCTCTCTCATGAGTGAAACATACTTGCATACTATGGGATCAAAGTGTATAATTGTGTCCTACTTTTTTTTATGCTAACATAATATGTCCCACAACCAAAACTTGACAAACATATATAAAACATATTTTTTAAATAGATTAAATATACCAAGGCCAAGTGTATCTATAATTCACTTGAATTAAGTATTAATTAAATATTTATTTAATAGTTATTTGTTAATATTTTTCTAGACACAAAGTGGGATACACTTGTAAGTTTTTACCCTTAATTAATACAATTTTGATTATGGCCTTTACCCTTTATTTTTAAATTAATTGGTATTTTTCCTCTCATTTCTATCATGTGATAACTATGTGTGGGCTATATTTGCAGAGTTCTAATACACTTTATCTATCTAATATAGTGAGATTGTTCCCCAATTCTACTTAGGTGCAATCATCGGGATTTTTATTTTCATTTTAATTTCTCTCCTCTTTATCCCTATAATTGTGAGTTTATGAAGGTTTTTGATATGGATAGAGTGAAAATCATATATGAAATACCCTTTAAATCAATTTTTTGGTGTGTGGGATCCTATGTGTCCTCCACTCACATATGGAGGGTCATCTCACATGGGTTAGGTTTAGGGTTTTCTTGTGTGTCATGCACTAGGGTTACTCAACACCCTATATGTACCCTTTCATTTTTGATTTATGAGTATGCCAAGACACTCCGTTGTCTTTCTCTACATGTGCAAGCTTTGTTCTATTATGCAAGTTCTTCCATTGATTGATCAATTCCTCCTTGTGATTATGTTGGAGCTATTACGTTTCCTTTAGAGTGCAACTTCATCGTGGTGCACATTTTTCGATATGATTCTCGCAAACTATTTCATGGTATCAGAGTTTAGATCGGGTAAACGTGCATTCATTATTTGAGTTTTGATTACTCTTGGTTTCATTTTTTTACTCCTCGTGCAATTTTTTTGATCATTATATTCTAGAAATTTATTGCTAATGTATTTAACAAGTTGTTCTTGGAAAGTTATTTTTTATTGTGTTCTTCGTGCAGCATGCGGGTTATCCTAAAGCATTAGGGGTTTTACAACTACATTTAGCTAACTACAAGCTAAATCTAGTAGATCACTAAAAATAAGAGGTTATTTTTGGTTTTTTAATTTTTTTACTAACCTGGAATTTTTTAGATCTTTGTTTTTGGTCTCTCTCTGTGTTTGCATGGTGGTTTTTGCAGAGATTTAGGTCAAAAATTTGGTTTAGTTTGGTGTTTTTCTCCTCTACAATCAAGCTCCTCTTCTTTTCCCTGAGCTCCTCCAGCTCGCCACAACTCTCCTTTCAAATCCTGCTCATCAAACCTCAAACTCGTGCTCAAACAACCGAGTTGATTTGTGCACGATTTTGTGATTGATATGTGCTTGGTTCAAACTCACCAAGTCTGGCCGAGTCCCTGTTTTTTTTGTGGCGAGTCCTAACCGAGTCGTTTCTTCTTCTCTTGCTCGCATTTTTCTGGGTCGTGGTCTTCCCTGCGAGCTCACTCCGAGCTATTCTCCCGAGTTCTTTTGAAGGTGTATGTTCTTTGTTATGGTGAGTCCTTTCTACTCTAAGCCTCCTCATGTGTTCACCTCGCCTCACCTCATGCACCGACCTTGCACTTCTTCCCGCTAAATTTTTCACGAGCCCATCCTCCCAATAGCTTCACCCACTTGGCGACTGCTTCCGCTTGCACCGAGCTCCCTACTTTCTCTGCGCGCCAGCCTGGGATCCTCCATCGATCCTCCACCCAACTCGAGATCCACCCAAATGGTCCCTAGCGATTACGAGGTAGTTAAATTTATTTAAGGCAAGTCTCCAATCGTGTTTTTTATAACGGTAAGTTTGGTAAGGTTTTAAAATTTTCATTTTTGGTGGAAATTTTTTCAAGGGTGTTTCTAATTTTATTCAAAGGGGGTATATTTTAAATTATCTTAATTAGGATTTTTTTTTTAATTAGATCTTAATTAGGGTTTATTCCTTTTGTAATTAATTAGATTTAATTATATTAAATCTAGTTTTATTAATTACAACCTTAATTATATCTTTTACGATTAGTAATAATTTAAATTTTCCTTTAAAATTAACGTTAATTGTCATTTTTAAATTACTAATCATGCGCTCAAGTGTGCAATGACACTTTGAGCACCTATTTGCCTTCCAAGTGCTTTTTCGGCGTTCAAGATCATTGGGACTCATCTTGAGTTCATCTAAAACTTGTATTTACCCTTATTATTGCTTGTGACTAGTGAGCACATCCACCATAGTTTTGCAGCAAGGGGTATCCTTTGCGACGTGAGACACTCTTTCTCACAACCAGGATTTGATTTCACCTCCTTCCTAGTTTTTACAAGTTGTTCTTGTATACGGTGTCACTTTGTTGTGCTCCACGAAACACGATTGTGGTCTCCTCTCTTGCGCGTTATTACATTGATTGCAAGGTGAGTTACCAATTATTTCAAGATGCACACTCGGACCGATTGTATCCAACACACTCAACTATAAAGTGCCAAAAGTAGGGGGTTTCTATATTGTCTTGGGTGGTTGTGATTCTTTTCTACATTCCTTCTCTCTCTTCACAATGGATGCTTATTCACTTCCTTTGCTTACATCATTCAACTTTTCGAATGGAGATCAAAAATGATTATGAAACTAAGGGGTAAAGGGTTATTCCACATCACCATGGGAACTGAGATTGAACAGATGACAACCCTGAAAAATATAAGTGGTTAAACCGTAGTGATGAAGCTTTAGGTATTCTTTGCATGTTTGTTTCTCCTGACTTTCTCTTCCACATTGAGTCATTTGAAACACCTAATTCTGCGTGGAAAACATTAGATGGAATGTTTGGACAACAAGATGACATGAGAGCACATGAGTTGGAAAATGAACTACTAGGGTTAAATCCTAGTGATTTTGAAAACCTACAAGCATTCTTCTCTAAGTTTGTCCACACTAGATTGTTGTTAAAGGAATGTCAAGTAGAGAAGAAAGATTCCCAATTGATCTTGTCGATTCTTTCTAAGTTAGGTCCTGAATACTCTGTCTTCATGTCAAATTTTTTACGCTACAAAAGTTGCCTTGGGAAAGGATTGGAATATGCCCTCCTTTGACTATTTTTCATCCCAACTCATTCGAGAACAGGAAAACTCATTCAAATGGGGTCTCTCAAGTCCAAGTCACATGCCCTTGTAGCAAGTACTAGTAAGGAAAAGAAGACTGATAATGAGATAGAGAAAAAGGATCAACCTAAGAAGGAAACCAAGACCAAAACTAAATTTAACACGAACGCTTTGACTTCTAAGCCTAGAGCAAAGAAAGACAAGTTTTTGTGTTCCTATTGCAAGAAATTTGGTCATAAAGAGCATCTATGTATGAGAAAACAAATTGATCACCTTACTCATTTACTTGAGAAAAATCAAATAGGTGTTCCTGAGTCTATCAAAAAAAATGCTCCAAAGGCCGAGTCTTCTACTGCAAGAGAGTCTAAATCTGATAAGAAGAAAGGAAAGGCCCTCGTAGCTCGAGTTGCTCCTTCATTGATGTGGATTATAGATTCTGGTGCCTCACACCACATGGATTCTTTGCATGTTGAGTTCTCCAACATCGAACCTTGTGATATGTCCCAAATCACGTTGGGTGATAACATGAAAGTGTCGGTTTCTAGTAGTGGATCGGTAGAGATAGATGGGGAACATTTAACCAAGTGTTGAGTGTTCCTAATCTCTCTACCAATCTCCTATCAGTTTTACCAAATTACTCACCTTGGTGAAGGAATGCGAGTGGAATTTGGTCCTAACTCGGTGATTATTCGTGAGCTTAACAATGATACTACAATGGTGGTGAGGGAAAGGCAAATCACCATTCATGGTTGTATACCTTTTCCCACTTTACTTTTGATTTGATGCCCACTTCATTTCTTGATATTGAGAGAAGCGTTAAGTCTATTGACTTCTACTTCTCTACCTACTGAGGTTCTTCATCTCTCTGATTCGGATTCTGACTCCTTAGATGATGATGTTGTTGAGCGTGCTCCTCTTCTTGACCCTCAAAATTTTGAGTCTTCTAATTTTGATAGTAGTGATGATGAGGACTATGTCCCTTCTCACTTGAGTGAAGAATCTTCTAACTCTGAGCTTGATTCTCCTGGTCCTCTTTGGGCTAGGAAAACTTTGCAAAGTGTTGGAGATTTAGTTGGAGATACTTTGGATATGAGACGTACTCGCTCAGATTTCATTAGACCCCACTCTTTCTTCACCTCTACTTTTGATTTAGTTGTCTCCTCTATTTCTTCGTGTGATGATAGTTCCACTGACACATACCGCTTGGTTCTACTTCTGATGATGAGGATTGTGCACCTAGTTTTTATGTTGAGAGGACTCTTCTCCTCCTTCTCTCACTATTACAGAAGAGTGTTGACACATCCCACATCTCATTAGATATTAAGCAGTCTCCTATAAAGTATCATATATTCATCACACCTGCCTCTTTTCCACCTTCAGTGTGTGAGGCCCCTTTCACTTCTCTACCTTCATTGGATGACTCTTACCTATCTGACATCGCTCTTCTATTTCTTGAGCCCCCTCATTGGGATGAGTATCTTCCTGACCTTAGTCATCTTTTCATAGAGTACACTTGTGATGTACTACAGGTTTCTCATCCATCTACAGGTATTTCAAAGGAGTTCATCATCTCGTTGTTGGGAGTCCCCTTCTGGGACTCTTACCACTTCCACTTTTCTGGAGACTTTCATTGATCCACCCTTGTTTGTGGATCCATTTTTTTCATGGGGGATGTTTTGTTTCCTTCACATCAGTTGGACATCCTTTCTACAAGTGTTCACCCTTCATACTCTGACATTTTTGCACTCGTGACATTACCTTTGGCTCCTTCACACTCGCTTGCTAGACCTATGTCACACTTTCGTGGACCAGACTCAGAGTTCTTCGTGCTACTACCTTTGGTTTCCTTCGTGGAGTGGGAAGATTTCTAGCACATATTTTATGTCCTTCCTAAGGGAAGACACATAGTTCGGTGTGGATGGCTCTTCTTCAGTCTAGAGGTAGAGGATCTCATCATCGACATTCTTCTGGGAGACTTCTTAGAGTTGTAGAGTTTAGATCCATCCATGGCATCTTCCACATCCATCTCATCTCCCTCTTCTTCTCTCTTTTTCATCTTTCCGAGAGATTTCCCTTTTGTACATGGGTACCTTTACAGGCTAGTCTATGGCTAGGACCCATCTTTGGCATCTTTCTTAGATTAGAGAGTATTTTTTTCTCTTATGGTGGATGTTTTTCCCACTGGGTTTTCCTTCACTTGCTTGGGACTTATTTTTGTGCATGGGTACCTCATCATGAAGCTTTATGTTGGGACCCATTTTTCTTCTTCTTCTTCTTCTTCTTCTAGGAAGATGTTGTTTGTATATGGGCACCTTATCAGGCCTTTAGTTTCGGGCCCCATTGACACATCTTTCTTAGTTGTTTAGGAGTGTCTTCTTGTTCTGTCTGACTCATCATAGCCACTACCCTAGCTTTGATGAAGGGGGTGTTGGTGTGTGGGATCCTATGTGTCCTCCACTCACATATGGAGGGTCATCTCACATGGGTTAGGTTTAGGGTTTTCTTGTGTGTCATGCACTAGGGTTACTCAACACCCTATATGTACCCTTTCATTTCTGATTTATGAGTATGCCAAGACACTCCATTGTCTTTCTCTACATGTGCAAGCTTTGTTCTGTTATGCAAGTTCTTCCATTGATTGATCGATTCCTCCTTGTGATTACGTTGGAGCTATTATGTTTCCTTTAGAGTGCAACTTCATCATGGTGCACATTTTTGATACGATTCTCACAAACTCTTTCATTATCTAGTGATCATCCAATCTTACATAGAATAACTAGCTATTAAACTATTACACGTATAAATGAGATTGATGAAAAATATGCACCGAATAACTTCAAATATGAATCCATTGATTTATAATATGTATAATTAAATAATTGTGACATATATATATATATATATATATATATATATATATATATATATATCTCAATTTGAAAAGGATTACCACTTGGGAAAAACTCTCCCCACTATTGTATATTGAAATTATTAACAAACAAGACCTATATAGTCATTACAAAAAGACTTCTATAAAAAGAAAAACAATAATATTAAGAACTACAATTTTAAATAAAATAAATCCAACTAAATATAACTAAAATAGAATCAAGATAACAAGTATCTTCCACTAATAATATATGGTCAAGATACAATAATTCATTGATGGTATAAGTGACACATGCACACTAGTCAAACTAGGTGCCCCATACACTCCTAAAAATATAAATAGACTAAGATAAGACTAAATTTATTCATCTATACATATAAATAGTTCCATGTCTCTTTGGGATGAATGGATAATGATTTTAACTCTGTTAATTACACATCTAATGAGCTACGCTCTAATCGACACTTCAAGTCTAAAAATAGATTTTAAAAATAAGATTTTACACTTAACCAAAAATATCCTAAAACCAAAAATATAATTAAAAATCATTATAATAGTAACTAATCATGTGCCTATATTGGCAGCATACTCAATTATTCCCCTTTGATGCAAAGAGAATATTTTTTTATCATCTCCTTAAGTCTTCCATGAATCTTCTTCAGAAATCTATTGGTTGAAATATTAAGTTGATATTAAATTCTCACATACTCAATAAAAATGTCTATCATTGACCAAGTATCGATTAATTGATACTTGAACTCAAAAAAAAATTATTCTAACATAAAAATTGGATTCTTGCATAATTATATTTCCCCAATGTTATCACAAAAATATGTGTAGGCTCAAGTTGAACCTCTTCTGAAATGAACTAAGACTATATTAAACCACATGTCTTATGTGCAATTTTATGTAAGAGCTATATATATAGCTTTTATAGAGGATAATGCAGGTGTATATTGCTTCTTTGATGACCATGAAACCAACCGCTTCCCATTGTGAAGTATTAACTTTGAAGTGGAATTCATGTCATCAAGAGAACCTCCCTAATATAAATCTATGTATCTAATTATAAATAATGAAATTTATTGTATGATATTAATACCATGATTATAATTACCTCTTACATATCTAAAAATATTTTAACTACTTGTAAATGCTTCAGTCATGGATTGCCCATAAATATAGAAACTAGTGAAACCCATAACTAATTTTGGTCTTATAGAACCACTTGGTTCTAAAGACATATTTATCAATTGGAGGTTAAATAAGATTCCATGTATCATTCCTCTCAATTGCATCCATCTTGATTTTCATATATGTTGTCGCCAAATCATTACACCCTCCAAATGGCCAGAATGTGAACAGGACGTTTGGTGTGATTGGGAAACATGGGATCACCTCTCAAGTTGTGGGACTTGGGCTCGAGGTGAACCTCCGGAGAAGGCCGGCTTCCTCTTCCTAAACTAAGTGTTGTACTACTCCTAGTGTAAAAATGGTTATCTAGTCCTATGCTAACATTTTCATGGGT
Organism: Taxus wallichiana var. yunnanensis; assembly: GCA_018340775.1. Taxonomy (NCBI): domain Eukaryota; kingdom Viridiplantae; phylum Streptophyta; class Pinopsida; order Cupressales; family Taxaceae; genus Taxus; species Taxus wallichiana. The sequence continues at coordinate 172,136,086 of CM031240.1, forward strand.
TTTAGGGAAAGATATTTGCAAGAAATGAAACTATACTAGGGATGGTGATGCACCAAATAAAGGGTATTTCTAGAATCAGGAAGGGTTAACTTGAAGAGGGTGTTGTGCACCACAAGACAACTTCACCTACTACAACTTAGAGAGGGTAAATGGTAGACCACAAACTAAGAAGCATGTGTTCCCTTTGTTAAACTTCAATCGATAATGGCATATCAGTCTTCTAGTGAAGAAGGATGAACTTGAGAAGGGTGAATAAGCACCACAACTCAACCACATGCAATACTCCACCACTTGATAAGCACAAAACTCCGAGAACCTGCAATAGAAACTTAAACTTGCACAGTGTACCTACAAGCATGAGAAAGGCACAAAGAAGTATAGAAGGATGAAAGGACCAAGATTAGTCATAAAACACACACTTTTATTACTTCAACAACATGCACAATGCATCATACATTCAGAAGAGGCAATAGTTTCCATTACAATCTTGAAAGGAGGCTTGAAAGTTCCCTCAACATACAAGAACAACTTGTAGAAGAAGGAGGTTTCTTGAAAAATATACACTTGTCTCATAAGTCTAACTTGTCCAACCTGTTTGAATGAGATTCCAACTTACATTTATAGAAGAAGTTGTGAGAGAGAGAGAAGAATTCATAAATTCCCTTCCTAAATTGAAGGCACATGATGTATTTATTATAGTTGGTTGAACCACTTGAGAAGGTTCCATCATGTGCCATTAATTTCTGTTGACCTAATCTTCTCAATTAATTAAAAGAATATTTAAATAAAATATTTTAATAAAAATATTAATTTAATTATTTAAAAAAATTTATAAAAATATATGGTGGGACCCCCATTGACTAGTTTAACTTGAGGAGGGGGTCATATGAATGGGTAAAAACAACCCAACTTGGTGGTTGGCTCGTCGAGCCAACTCACCGAGTTAGGCTCAATCTCCTCATCTCCTCGACATCCATTCTATCTTTCCTAAGCTCCAACCAAGTTATATATGTGTCTCGCATTGATCGCGTTTATCGACTCGGCTCCCACCATTGATGAGCTCCTCGACACAATTCCCTACCAAAAACACCAAGCTCCTCCATTCTTCACCGTAACCGAGCTCACTTTGAATCAAGCTCACCACCAACTCTGTATGAGCTCACTTGGTATTGACCTTAACTCATTATATGCATGGTTCAAATCGTGAGTAGATCTTATGTGCACTTTGTGGTTACCAAGCTCTCTAATGCTTTTTGCATTGGCATCCAACTCTGTTACTCTCGAACGACTCGACACGAGCCCTTCCACAAGATTATTACCCTAGACAAACAAATCAATCATTTCTTCCAATGTTGTGAACCTCGATGTCGAGTTCATATCTACCAAGCTCTACATTACAATCCTTCATCACATCGATCGAGCTTATCAAATTTGTTATCTACTTGGTCTCGACACCCCTATTCTTAGCTCGATGCATTGAGTGATTTCACCATCCACGATAGCTTGATGATTCTATTTTCATGAACTCATTATTTCTTTCGACTCGCTATCCATGTCACGAGCTCTCAACATCTCAACCTACTCCGAGTAACTCCAACTTGTGCATCTCCTCTTGATCTTGAGCTATTGTTTATATCTGGTTGTTCATATTTTGTGCGCATTCGAGTCGCTAATGACTATATAATGAGCTCTTACCTTTGAGTAGATGGCATCACCACAACTCACTCCAAGTTGATATTCCATTTGAGTCACTCTGAACACAACATTAATGCATTGAGCCAAAACTATTATTTTGATCGTTGAGCTCTTTGTTTCACCATATGAATAACTCATTTCATCAGAGCTCGCTGCAGAGCTCCTTGGTCTTAAAGATCTATTGGTCGAGTGACTGGCTTTGACTCGGACCATCCAGGAGTCATCTCTCAAACATTACGTCAACCAAGCTCCATTAGCTTCCTCACATCGACACATCACCAAGCTCCTTCAGAGCTTGTGCAACTCAAGCTTGGTCTTAATTCAGCTTACCGAGTCAAGCTCTTCTTGCTTTGTATGAGTCATGTTATGTATTGATTTAATCATGCTAATTCGAGCTATTCGTTGCAAGATTACCCTAGCTCAACAAAACCTAATCATTACATCACCCTTCAGGAGCTCAACCTAGCTCTTGTTCCAATAACTTGAGTGACATAGCCATCTGAATTGATCCTTTACGTTGTGTCATCTTGGCCACTCGTGACTCGGCTTTATGAGCTGAAAACGATTCGACCACCGAACCTCTACTAGCTCATATCCGTGAACTTTCCAAAAACAACCCCAACATGGCATCGTGCCTCTAAATGACTCATCCTCATATATGCTTTCAGGTTGGGACCCATCAAACTATCCACCGAGCTCCCTCCATGAGTCTGTTGAGCTCTACATGTGAATGATGAAAATTGACAATCTTCTCTACACTAGGCCTTCGATCGATCACCACATGCCTTTGCACCAGCTAACATCATGAATTACTCTAAATTTTACAACATTGGATTAGGGATTGATGATTCATGCAATACATGGTGCACCCAACCATTTGAAAATCCATTATCGAACTTGGTATGCAATTTTTCTCAGAGTTTACGCAAAACTAAACTTGATCTCCTTAATTCATTGACCAACTATTACCACACCACTTGGCACTTGACTCGATCATGCACCCATGGTTTCACATCTTGTGACTTACACAACGTATCACTCACCACGACTCAGTCATCATCCACCTCCTATGGCCACTCTGACTCGGGTTGTAATTTGTTAGTAGACCTGACATTCCATCTTTCCCAACTCAGAGATAAGCCTTAGTTTTACCTTAACATTTCTCCACCATTGGCTCTTTGTGCCCAGATCCCGACATATATTTCCCCTCTTGGTCATGTTAACCCAAATATCCCTTGTGTGGAGTTATTGGCTTGGCATGCCATCTTGACATTTCCACCATGGTTGTAGGCCTCTCGAAATCCCCAACGAGCTATGTTATTTTAAGCTCGACAATTTGGTTTTCAATCTCCACAATCCCTATTATGGCTCAAAACTCATCATTCTCCACCATCTCGTCAAACTTTTCAATCTAACCCAAGTGCTATGTACTCACCGAGCTCTCTACGACCAGGGAAACACAAGCTTCTCATTCAATACTACCAACTCCCACCTCGGTCAAACAACTCACTCAACTCTGAGTCGGTCCCCCTTGTGCATAACCCAAACTCACCATGACACTTGAGTTACTCCACCGAGACTTGTCAATATGCCACTGATGCTTTAACTATTATGGCTTGATATTGAGCTTGACTCCTTAAACCGAGCTCCCATTTTGACTTAATGCCTTCCCGACCTGGCCAGCTCATCGAGCTACTTGGCGAACTAAATTTTTTCTCGATGGCCCTTGGCTTATTTTGTAAAATCCTCCCATTTTTGGAAACTTTCCCATATTTTCTTGACTCAACCGAATCTTTTCAATGTTGGGCTTGACCCATCAAGTTGAGCTCCAATGATAAACGATCGAGTTCTCAACTGAGCTAACACCGAGTTGTCACCAAGTTGAGCTCAATTTGACCTTGTTCAATGCTAGGTGAGCTCACCTATGTAAATTATTAATTATTTTAATTGTGTTATCTTTGTGATGACTAAACGTGATTCCCCGAGACCAATGGTGTACTTTGATTGTAATGGGACCTCGTTGTCCAATTTTGCCATGTGTGAAAAATAGATAACAATATCATCAACCCATTCTTTCATTTGACTATTTGAACTACATAAATTCAAAGTTCATTAGCCATAGATGAAAATGCTAAGATAGTATTTTCATCATAAGCATCATCAAATAAATTACCTTCTTAAGATTTAAACCTTGTGATCCTCCTCTCATAATTATGATCCAATTTTTGGTTTTTTTCATGTGGATTCAAAAACGCTTATGTTTTTTTGGTGTTGATGTAGATAGATGACTAGTCTTTTGGGAAGAGCTAGTATTGCTTCCTATTGAAATAGAAACCTATGTAGTAATTTGTAATCCCTAACAACATTATTGAAGAGGATATCCCCTTTACAAATGAAAATTTTATAAATGTTACCATGATCATCATGCATCTCATTTTCAATAAATTTACAATCCATATAAGTAAATTGTGGATTTAATAGTAGGATTATAAACTCATATGGTTGTATTTGATCACTATAACCTATGAAATTGTGAACCACAATCTTAGGATCTATTTTTTTCTCTTTTCATCCTTTATTCCCACAAAAAAATTTATACAACAATCTAAGTTCTCTTATTACTCATTTTTTCCATCTTGGAATGCCTTTTTCAACCTCTTGATTAGTTTTATTCTTAGTTGTCAATATCCTACAATATTTGATAAAATGTCCTCTTTTTTGTAATAATGATAAGTAAAGTATATATTTCCTTTATTATTAAGTTAGCTTTATATTTCCCCTTTTAAATACTTTCCTTTGTTGCAAGTTCCGAATTGAATCTATTTTGAATCTCCCTTATATAATTTCATTGTATCATCATGGGACAAGAGAGAACCAACTAATTCATCAATACTTATAGTGTTCATGTTCTTACACTCCTCAAGTCTCAAGAGTGATCATAATATGCATCCATATTTGTGTCAAAGATCTAAAAAAATCTTACTATAAACTTGTCTTTTATGGTTTCTCCATAAACCCTCATTTTATGCACTAAATCATTTATCTTTATGCAATATTCTCCAACTCCTTCATTATCTAACATTCACAATTTTTCTAAAAAAAAATCGAGTTTGGATTTTTACTTATATCTTACTTTAACATATCCTTGATATGAATTATCCAAGGTATTCCATTCCTCATGGACATTTTTTCTTCCATAAATTCTTAGATAAATGTTAGGGTTTATGGCACTCTAGAGATAGAAGAAAGCTTGTGCATCTACCTTTTCTTCTTCCTTTTTTTCTCTCTTATGATCTTGAGAAAAAGTATTCCAATCTATAGGTGGAGTGTATCCATGAGTAAAATTCTCCCAAACTCCCTTCCAAACAAGAATCCTCTTCAATTGATCTCTCCAATACTCAAATTTGTCTCCTTTGAAGATGGGGATATTCATAAAAACAAAATTCACCGAAGCCATGATTCTCCTAATAATGGCTAAAAACCCTTCTAAACCTTTCTTAAACAAGAATATGATACCAAATGAATTTTTTTGATATGGATGGATTGAAAATCATATTTGAAATGCCATTTAAATAAAGTTAGTGATCATCTAATCTTGCCCATAATAAATAGCTATTAAACTAATATACTTGTAAGTGAGATTGATGACAAAATATGCACTAAATAACTTCAAATAATGAATCACATACTCTATGGTCTATACAATTAAATAAATTTCATAAAAATAGAGAAAACTCAATAAAAAAGGATTACCACTTGGAAAAAACTCTCCCCACTATTTCATATTAAAATAAAAATAAAAACAAGGTGAATATAGTCGTTCTAACAAGACTTGTCTAAATTTGCATGACAAGTAAAATACTAATAATTGGAACTAAAAATCCTAAATAAACTAAAGTCAACTAAAGATCAATAATAATAGACTCAAGATGATAGGTATCATCCACTATAGTAAATGGTCAACATATAAAAAGCCACTATTAGTTTAAGTGACACATGTACACACATCATGCACATTAGTTAAACCAGACGCCATACATCGTATTAAAAATGGGCCGAGATAAGACTAAATTTAGTCATCTATACATATAAATAGTGTGCCACCATTTGGGGATGGATGAATAATTATTTTAACATGGTTAAGTGCACATCTAGTGAACTACACTCTTACTAACACTTCTAGTCTAAAAATATAATTCTAAAAATAGAAATTCAAACTTAACCAAAGAATATCCTAAATATAAAAAACACAACTTAAACTAATTATAATAGTAACTGATTAGTTTCCCATATTGGCATCATACTCATAGTTTAGAGTAAAATAGTGGGTAACATTAGGGTAGTTTAGGTGAAGAGCCAACTTTCTCTTAAGGAATGCCTCAAAGGAGCCAAGGTCCCACACCTTAGGAGGAACTATCAAAATTTTTTTCTAAGCGTAAGAGTGTTAGTGTAGGATTTTTTCCACCATGTGGTTTTATCTATACGGTGTAATTAGCTTTCTTAGGTTAATCACAGGTCATTAGGGGAAATATACTTTAAGTCATTTTCTAATTGTGAGTTAAGTTGGTTTCTATTTGGGTGACCTAATTCCTCACTATATAATGTAACCTCCTATGCACTTTTTGACTAATGATTTTATGAACAACTTCTTGATTGTTGAAGACTAGTTTTCTTCCTTTGAGTGTTTTTAGATTCACTACTACACATAGAGTTTTATTTGTGCATTCGATCCTATCTATTCTTGATCCTTGATTATGGCCCACTCCAACATGGTATCGGGAAATTCTAGTGGTTGAATGTCATAGCCTCTATTGTGAGATCTAGCATTCTAGTTCATTTAATGTGTTTTTAATTTATTGATTTTAGTTTTCAAGGGTTCAAGTGGGGTTTCTAGAAAATTCATGCAAATATATTCCTTTGGAGACTCAAAATTAAAAATGGACAACGCCATCAACTCAAAAGGGACCAAAACCCTAGGTTCATTTATAAACATGAACTAGTTATTTAATAGGCAATTTATACCATTTTTGGAGGGTTTGAAGGTTTTTAAAAAGCTACAAAATCACATGGTCTTGGGCTCAAAAATAAAATTAAAAACCATTTCTAGGTTTTTCAAAATATTTGGTGGTATTTGATGTTTTGTGTGGAAGATGTACATATTTTTCAAGATTTGGGGTTTTCCTTACAATTTCTCGCCATTTGCACTTACTCTACAAGGTGAAGAACCCAACTTAGTTCATTTCAAGATTTTCGAGTTTTTCATCAAGTTAAAAACCCCGACACATGCCTCCATAGTGCATTTCGGTTTTTCGGGCTTTTGGTACATGATACCAAGTTCATGTTTTTAGGCTTTGGGTGAACAACAAAATAACTTGCAACTTGCAAATCAAACCTCCAAACCTCGGTCAATGCCAGGATTTATTTTGGTTTTTCAAGCTTTTGTTGCACGAAAAACACAACTTGTGACTTACATTCAAACCTTCGAACCTCATTCATTTCTCATTGTATTTCGGGTTTTGATATTTTGGTGCATGTCAACACAATTTACAACTTGTAATCAAACCTTCGACCCCCATTCAATGAAGTTTGTTGTAGGATTTTCAACCTATTTTGTCAAGTGTCATGTTACGATACCAACTTGAGATGCTTTGGGTTCTAAAACATTTTTGACACACGTCAAGTCTCGACACCTATTCAAAAATCTTTGGGTTCTACCACTTGATCAACATGTTACTGATTTTGTGACCTACTCGAGAAGATTTAAGTTTCATGACCTACTCGACACGAATCAAGTTCCGTAACCTTCTCAACAAGGTTTGGGATACGCCACTTTCTTATCAAGTGCAAAACCTCAACCCAGTGCAATTTGGGATTTTGAAGGTTTCAAACAAGTCCAAAACCCCTGGACCATTTTATTTTGGGATTTTTAAGGTGTTTGAGTCAGTGCAAAACCCCAACCAAGTCTATTTCGGATATTTTTAAGGTGTTTGACAAGTGTAAAATCCCAACCAGGTCTATTTCTAGATTTTGAAGTTTTTGACATTCCAAAACCCCAACAAGTGCTTTTTAGGTTTTTTAAAGGTGTGTAGTAAAGGAAAACTCTACCGACATGCGTATGCACATCAAATTTAAACAAAAGTGAGAAACATTATTAATTAGCAAATTGGGGAAATTTGGGGGTGACATCACTCCCACTGTCACATAATAGTGTAAAGTGACATCATCAAAGGAAGGGGCATGCATCCTACCCCTTATCCCTTGTCACATGAAAATTAAGCTCTTATTTATCATGATGCAAGGGGGCTTAACTTTTCCATCATAAAATTGGGCCAATTTGTTTGCACACTAAAAAAATGATGAAAAGTGGAGATTATTTTTTATGAGCAAGAAACTTCAAACTTCCATAACTTTCATCTACCAACTCTTTTTGAAACATAATTTTTTTAAAGTGCGATTTTTTAGCTCTACGCATTGGTAATATTATTCATCCTTATAAAATTGAACCTCTATAGTTTTATGTGGGTTACATAGCCCATTCTTTCAATCACATGTAGTTCACCACATAACCACTTACCGTAATAGATCGGTCTCGAGTTTGGCTTCTTACACTATTCAAAGCATCATGAGTGGAAAGTCAAAATACAAATCCTCTAAATGAGTAAAGGCTTACACCCGGATCACATGGGTACAAAAACATAATAGACATTGGATGAAGAGAAGGTGAAGTGGTACAACATAAGTGATGAAGCTTACAATCTATTATGTTTCTCCAAGCCTCCAACTTACCCTTTCATATTGAATATGTAACTCCTCTTAATGAAGTGTGGACCACTTTAGAAAGACTCTTTGGGAACCGGGACATAATGAGAGGTCATAAGTTAGAAAATGAGCTCATGAGTTTGAGCCTAGGAAACTTTGACACGATATAGAACATCTTCACCAAATTCAAATCACTCAAGTTACAATTCAAAGCTGCATTGCGACATAAACAAATAGGATGACCAATTGATTTTTCCTTCCTTTCCAAATTTGGTTATGACTATTTTTCTTTCATTTCTCCCTTTCATGCCATTTGAGCACATTTGAGCCATGGACCATGTCCTCCTAGATGAGTTTGTTGTTGACTTGACTCGAGAGAAAGACAAGCTTATTCAAATGGGTGCAATGAATTCCTCTAAATCACATGCCTTAATTATGAGTCATGATAAATAGAAGGATTCTAGAAGTAAGGAGAAGAAATAGGATAAGGACATGAGAAACAAAAGAGTTAGAAATATTATGATAAGTCTAAAGCATCAATTTAGTCCTCCTCCTTAGGTGGGAAACCCAAGAAAGAGAGACTCACATGTGCCTACTGTAAGAAATCTGGGCATGATGAAACCAAATGCATGAAGAAGCAGATTGACCAACTAATAAAGATACTTGAGAACCACAATATAAGTGTCACTAATTTGGACAATCATATTTCATCAGACACACAGGGATCATCATAGGAAAAGATAATAAAAAGGGAAAAGATAAGGAAAAACCTCTTTTTGTAGTTGCATCTCAACCTTCCACATGGGTTATTGATTATGGTTCGTCACACCACATGGATTCATCTTAGGATTGTTTCTCATCCTAGATCCTTGTTTTGTGTCATCCATCTTGTTACGTGATAACACTTCCACAAAATTTAGTTGGAGAGGGTCATTTGAAGTGGATGATGGGACATTTCATGGTGTTATGTATTTTTCCTCATTATCTACCAATTTCGTATCTATTTATCAGATTACTCATATTGGTTTAAAAAAGAAATTTGAGTTCACACCAGATTTTATAGTTATTAAGGAAGATAATAGTGACTTTGTAGTTGTAATTGGGAAAGAAGATCACCAATCCAGGTGTTACACTTTCTCACATTTTTCTCTTGATCAACCCTCTATTGCATTGCTCACTCATATAGATGGGGTGAGTAAATTATGACATGAGTGATTCGGCCATCTTAAGTATCGCTACCTAGAGAAACTCGATTTTTATGACATGGTTTCGAGGGTTTGCCACGTGTTCATTTTTTGAAGATGTTTTCCAAGCTTGCATCCTTGGTAAGCATCTTGAAGAGAAGTATGACAAAGGAAAATCATGGAGAGCTACATAGATATTGGAGCTAGTTCACAATGACATTGTTGGTCCATTTCTAATACCTTCATTCAATGGTACAAACTAAATTCTTACCTTCATTGATGAATTTTAGGTATACTTGGGTGTACTTTCTTAAGTAGAAATTTGATGTCTTTGATTATTTTTTGTACTTCAAGGTGTTTGTAGAAAAACGGTTTGGAAAATCCATCAAGATTTTGCACACCAACAATGGTGGTGAGTATGTTAATAACCATTTTGAGTAATTTTACACTTCATAGGGGATTGAACTACAATGTATATTTCCATATAGTCCTTAGCAGAATGGCATTATAGAGTGCAAGAATAGGTCCTTGAAGGAAATGGCCAACTTTATGCTACACTCCAAGTCTCTTGCACCTCAATATTAGGTCGAGGCCATTAAATGTTCTCGTTATATACAGAACATGGTTCTTCACAAAGAATTGAAGGGATTCACTCTTTTTGAAGTATGAAATAGTTGAAAAACCACACTTTTGAGTTTTTGGTTCTCCTGTTATAGCCTGCATTCCTAAGAAGAAATGTAAGGCAATGGAACCTCATAATTTTCATTACATCTTCATGTGATATCCTGAGGGTGTTTAAGGGATATAGGATTCTCCATCCCACCAATCATGAGTTGTTCATTGAGAGCAATTTTCACTATCAAAGGGGTCCTTTTGGCTCTACACTTAAAACCCCTCCCTCTTTCTTGGACACACTAGGATTTGATGACGATTATGATGATTCATATCTACCTCGGTAGCTTATCGATGATCCTTATTCTTATTCTAGTTCTAATGATGATAGTAGTGATAGGGACTCACCTCCTCTTAAAATATCTTCAAAAGATGAGGAATATCCTCCTAAATATCTAACTTTGAGTCCTCTTTGGGCTATAAATACACTACAAAGTGTTGGTAATTAGGTTGGAGGTCCATCAGATAATAGGTGGACATGTTCACAATTTCATAGTGCCCCACATACATTCATTACATTTTTTATCGACAATCGTTTCATGAGGCATCATGCACTCATAAGTGGGATATTTCTATGGAAGAGGAATATGGTTCCTTGCTGAGGAACAACACTTGGGATTTAGTCCCTCTTCCTAAGGGAAGAAAAACTTGTTCAATGTAGATGGATTTATTGAACAAAATTTGTAAAAAAAAGGTCCTATACAATTTCAAAGCACATTTGGTAAGAAAGGGTTTTTCTCACGTACCTAAAATTGACTATACCGAGACTTTTCTCCGGTTGCCAAAAATTGACTCACTCTTACCATTTTCGTAGCACATTGCTAGGATGTTCATCAAATGGATATGAAGAGTTCATTTCTTCATGGTGATCTTGAAAAGGAAATATACATGGAGAAACCACAAGTATTTATGGAAGATTATTCCTCAATTTGCAAACTTCATAAATCTATTAATGGCCTCAAACAAGACCCTCATTCTTAGTATGCCAAGATGGAATTTTTCTTTCTTTCAGTTGGGTTCACTATATGTCATTATGATCCAAATGTCTACATTTTGTGGCGGGATTATTCCTGTTTATTTTCATCCTCTATGTGGATGACCTATTGATCACAAGGAGTTCTTCATTGTCATTGCAAAGTAGTGAAAACTACTTTGTCTAACAAGTTCTCAATGAATGACTTGGGCTTGTTGCATTACTTCCTTAGGATTGAAATTTCTCACTTTGACTATGAGATCATAATTGAATAATCCATGTATACTCTTGATTTTCTTGTATAATTTAACATGGTTGATTGTAAGCTAACTCTAACTCACTTTCTATCTAATGTGAAGCTTGAGGTTGATTGTCCATCTCCTTTGGTTGATGTTACCTCATATTGACAACTTATTGGTAGTCTCATCTATCTTACGCATACTAGACCTAACATTTCATATGCAGTGGGAATGGTATCTAGATTTATACATGAGCCACATGAGCTACAATGGAAAATAGCTAAGCACATTCTCCATTACATTCAAGGTACTCATAGTTTTGGGATTCACCATGGAGCGGTATTGATATTGACTTGATTGGGCATACATATTTCGATTGGGTTGGAAATATTCAATATCATAATTCTACTTGATTACTGAGTTTATCACTTGGTTTAGGACCGATTATTTCTAAGTCAAGTAGGAAGCATAATGTTATTGTTTTATCTTTTACATAGGCATAATATAGAGGAGCTATTAATGTTGTCATTGAGGCTATTTGTCTTCAAGGATTCTCACTGAGTTCGGTATCTAGTTTTGATGACCAAAAGTCATCTTTTGTTACAATCAAAGCACAATCAGATTTTCAATAATATATTCCTCCATCAATGGACTAGGGATATCAAGATTCACGTGAATTTAATTAGGAGCTCATTCATGAGCAATTCATTTATCTTCACTACATATAGATAATGGAACAAATTGCTAATATATTTACCAAACCTTTCACTAAGAGTAAGTATTTTCATTTGCATGGCCTCTTCTTGGGGTTTGGGTAGTTCCATCCTCCTCCTTTGGGGGATTTTCTATGTACTTGGGTACCTCATTAGGATTTTTTCTCGGACCTAATTCTACTACCCACCTAAGCTATGGTTAATCGGGTGTTAGTGTAGGGTTTTTCCTACTATGTGTTTTTTACTTACACGATCTAATTAGCTTCATTAGGTTAATCATAGGTCATTATGAGAAATGTAATTTAAATCATTGTCTAATGGTGAGCTAATTTGGTTGCCTTTTTGGGTGACCTAATTCCTCACTATGTAATGTAACATTCTACGCACATTTTGGCTAATGAGTTTATGAAAAATTTCTTGATTTTTGAAGATTAGTTTTCTTCCTTTGAGTGTTTTTGGATTTCACTACTACACACAAGGTTTTCTTTGTGCATTTGATCCCATCTTATCATGATCCTTGATTGTTGCCAACTCGAAAAGAGCTCCACTTTGGTGCCCTTGGGCACACATTTATAATGGACAAGAGTTACCATCTAGATTCATTAGACTTTTAATTCATTTTTAGTAGACCATAACCACTTGAAATAATATTTTTAAGCATTATGGCCCAGTGTATGAGATTATACTTATTTCTGTGTGTGGTATGTGGCCCCCTTTCTTATATCCTTATGGGGCACATCTCGACATCTACTTCTATAATTTTCTTCCATCAATGGCATTCATTTGGTGAACTCTTTTGTACTTTCAATGTCTCATTGTATGAATCAAAAATCTCCTTGTATGGAGTTATTTTGGTGCATACATGGTCTCTTTTTCTTCTTCAATGTTCAAGTAGTGAATTTAATGATAGATTGGGGCATTCAATGCACTTTATGTGATAGACTCAACCCACCCAATTCACCTATCTTAAATTATGATAAGCTTATCCTCATTCACATTTTGTTATACTAATTGTGTTTTGGACCACTTTTTGGATCCTTGCGTAACAAAAATCAACACCTCTAGTCACTTATGGTGTTTTAATGTTTTTTTGATAGACCCTTGTGTCGTGTCTCGTGTTTTCCTAGATTTTAATTATCATACACGGGTACCTCATTAATCCTTTTTTAATCCATTTTCATAGGACTCTTAGCCTTTTTCACTAGGGGATGTTTGTGCAATATTTTATATGCACGATATCAAGCTAACTTAGGTTACCTACTATACCAAATGTGCTTTGTTGTATTTCTTTCGAATTATAATAGGATAAGTGTGCATTAAAATCCACACACATTAAATTCCATCATCATTAATAGTCACCTCTATATGGGTCATTCACTTGTTATTATTATATAGTCATAGGGAAACAAGAGATTTCACTTGATTAAGCTATATATACTTGTCTCTTTGTACATTGATGGATATTGTATTGGATTTGATATGGAGTAATATACTTTATCCTTCCCTCATACCTTTTTGCAAAGTGTTTCATGTCTATTAGAAAGGGTCCATTTTAAATAGTTTCATATCCTTTCATGTTCTCTGGTCATTTCCTACAAGGTGACTAGTACTATTTTCCAACAAAGCATGAAAAGAAAAGAAAAAACTTGTGGAGAAATCAAAATTGGATCAAAATACCCCAAAAATATAAATGACCATCTTTGTAAAGATGTGACCATTTTCGTAGGGTGCAAAATTGGTCATCATCCAACAAAAATGGCAAGTGGTTCAAAACAAGCCAAAAGAGACATGGAAGAGAGAGAGAGAGAGAGAGAGAGAGAGAGAGAGAGAGAGAGAGAGAGAGAGAGATATTCAAGAAAGGAGGCATAACATATCTTAGGTGATGAAGAATAAGAATTCATGAAGTGAAAGTGAGGTCATTGGTTTCATTGACATAAAATAACAAGTTAAAAATGAGTAATCGCAATAGAATCACACCAATAAGAATCTAACTTGGACAATCAATTTACTAAAACATTAAAAAATTGCTACCATATCAACTAATTGTGTACCAAAATGAGGTGAATACATGTTCATAAATATTTTTATAGAAACATAATATTCTCTTATAAGAATAAAAAAATGTCGTGTAAAATTAATACTAGTGAATATAAATAATTTAAATGAAGTATTAAATAATAGTCATTTTTAAGTTCAATCATACAACCATAAATCGATACAAAACCTCACGCCAAAACATTTAAACAAAATGTTATTGAAGATTTAATTTAATTAAAAAAACTATTTATTATTTAAATAAATTATATTGACTAGACAAATATGTATGTAGAGCATATACTTTGGCCTTATTATTTATTTATTATCCTTATTTTTTCGAAACATATCAAAAACTTCCATAATCTAAATATACCTCCCTTTTTAAATTATGACAATTAACGAAAAATTAGATAATAAATTAATTAATATATGTTTCTTAAAAACATCTATCTAAAAATGTTGAAAGATATTAATATCATAATCTTTATCTTGAATTTTTACATATTATAATTATTAACAATTTCATTCATTTTTTAATGTCTTGGTGATTGATGATATATGACACATCAAATCTACGACAAAAAATCCTCCAAACTCTAGTGTATAGCCAAGACATTATGATTGTTCAACTGAATTTTCAAAAATAAAGGAGAAACTTATATTTGATGATCAAATGAACGTCAAATTAAAGGTCAAAATCAAAGGAACACACTCACAAATATTACATCTCACTATCACCCTCATCTAACATAGTAGAACACCTCTACATAATTAAATAATTTCATAATTATACTAGCCAAGGAGGATGGGAGGATCAAGTGTAATAGTGTGAGATGATAATAAAAATGGTCGGTCTTAAATTTGATGTTCATTTGGACTATTAGAGGGTGGTTTTCCTTTTGAAGGTGAGTGAACAATCACTATATCTTAGGAGTCTGAGTTTGGAGCTCTTTTTCCCAAAAAGATGTTTGCCGTCGCACAACATAGTAATGTAGCGAGATTGAAGTTATCCATCTTCAAGAAGTAAAGAATTTGAGAAGATGATAGAATCCTTCATCAATATGGAACTCTCTAATATGTAAAACTCTATAAATCTAAAATAAGTACCTCAAAATTTATAGATATCATTTAAAGTGAACCATTACCATCATTCCTATCTCCCAAATTTATTTATGGACCTTAATTTACTTTTTCTATTTTAAAGTATTGGGTTTAATTCTTAATCTTCTAAGATAGAATTTTACTATATATATATAATTTACGTACATATATATAATTTACAAGCCTATCTTAAATACGCTCATATTGTTTTATTTATTAAAAGGTTTTGTATTTATCAACTTCTTCACAAATTTTATGTTCATTGATGATATTTAGTTTAAATTACACTTTATCAAAGTGCATTAAATTCATTAAAAATATTGAAAGAAAGTTGTTTCCAACCTTGGCATATACTCAAGATGTCACAATTTTTGTAACATTAAACAAAAAGAAGAAGTGCAATATATAGAGAATCGGGGGGCCACCTGCCTCTCTCTCGGGAACTCGGTCGGAAGAGAGGGCCCCCTCTCTCCACTCTTCATTTCAAGGGGGCACTCAATTGATTTCTAAGGGACTCGGATGACAGCCCCAGATAGATAAGATATAGAGAGAGGGGGCTAACAATTGATAGGACATATGGTCGAGGGGCCATCTATCCATCTATAAAGAGGGTTGCCTTATTCTCTCCCTATCCATGGGAGAAAAAGAAAAGGAAGTGAAGTGGACCCTCTCCATGGTTGTGGGGACAAGGGATTCTCAAATACCATGACTATCCATGGAAAATATGGCATGTTCTTTCAAAAGAAAACCCATTGACCAGGTAAAGAACATCCATTTTATTTAGGAATTTGAAAAGAAATGTTCCCAACGGTAAATTTAGAATACATTGCGGAAACAACACGCATTCCCGAAGTGGTCCAAAATTATTCCCTAAAAGCTACAATTGACGGTAATTGCAAGAAACAGCAACGATTGACGGCAATCGCGAGGAGAAAAGTAAATGATCACAAAGTCCCAAAGGAAGGAAAAACAATCGTGTAAAGTTTCTGTTTACTGACGTCAACTAGGGCCATGAAAAAGCTCCTCAGAATAGTTTGATGATATTTTTTTATTATCAAAAATACTATTGTTTGCTAATGTTCCAAAAAAACCACGGGGTACAGCAAATCTATTATTATAATCAATAATAGTAATAATTTTTCAATCGACTAAGGTTGCTTTCAATTAGCAAATAATAATATTCGGGTACCTTTATAATGATGTTTTTTTTTTTAAAGAATCTGCTTTATATGATAGCTTTAGAATATATTTTATAATTTGTTTTATTAGACTGCTAAGTACCACAAAATAGAGCCAAAATTGAACTTAGGGCTGACAATTGAAAATTTTTGTTGCCAATGTCATAATGATGTATGGCTATATACATAATATTTTATTTTAATATGAGATTTTTTTTTAACAATATACAATATTTTTGTGTAAAATTTTATTTAAATTATATATTAATATATGCCAAAGGTCAAGATTGGTTCATAAGAATGCCTAACGTACAATGTGTGCTATAAATAAATAGATTTACATGATTATATATCTAAACAAATAGTCATCAACACTAAATTAAGGCTTAAATAATTATATTAAAACTTGGGGCGATAATAAAAAGAATAGGGTTTGGGAAGTTATTGGAAGATATACATTACATTTAGATATTGTAGAGATGGGTTTTTTTTGGAAGATAAAGAAAATTAGAAAACACTTATTTGAACGAAAGATCTTGTTCAAACCATTAGTTATAATTCTAACTCGGTGTTCAAATTTTCATTGATGGTTGGATTCTCCTATTTATGTAGAAATGGATCTCAAATTATTCTTTTTTCGCAAAAAAAAATAATCTTCTTTTACTTATGTTTTCATAAAATTTGACTCTTCTCTTTTAAATGATATTTTTTCTCTTGATTCAGTTTATATCATGGAGATGAAAACACATCTTGCCATTATTGAATTGCTTGTTGGCATAATAATAACAACTATGCACTTGAAAAGGGAGGAAAAGTTTCACGAGAATCGAGTTTGTTGTAAATGTATTGCATTGTAGGTAACCTAAACTCGCAAAACCATTAATAGTAGAAATGATCAAAGAAAGATTGTGTCTTCCGGGAGTGTTGCATCTACCTTTCAAAGTTTCGAACAATTGGCTCACACTCAACAGACGCCGCCAAACATGAGCCTCATTACAAGTTGAAAATAATGGGCATTGACACTTGAAAATCCAAAACCCAAAAATGATTTCCCAACTTGTTCAAAAAAAATATGTGGAGCGTATAAACCAAAATTTGTAAAGAAAAAAAAATCAAATGTATAAGTTTCATTGTAATATGTTCTCCATGTTCACTTTTTCCTAAACATCTATCGAATGTATTTTTCAAATTTCAACTAGCACAATAATGATAGAACTTTTAGATTTTGAAAGAAATTTTAAAAAAGTTTCATCTTTTGTGCAAACCACATCTTCTCTAATTTTTATTAACAAAATCAAATTGTCAAATTTGAAGAGTAGTTTAAGCTATGTACAATGTTTACTCGGAAAATGTTGGTATTTTGCATTACCATGTAAGTGACACAATTTGTGTTAACAAATAGTATTGCCTCAAGATTCTTGTGTTAATCCTCTCTTACCTATGTCCTTGAACTGTTAGTTTAATGTCGCTTCCTTTCAAGCACTTGCATAGAAAATAAAATTTAATTAATATTATGTCTCACATTTGATCTTTGTTTAGAATTGCAACATAGCTATGGAAGTAATGCATAAAGAAAATATGATTCTCTTGATCCTTCAAGGAGCTAATGCCGTTAGCCCCTTCAACCTAATAGACCTTCAACTACTACACCTTCAACTTGTACACTCTAGCTTGAACTCGAAAATTCAGTGTTGTGTTCACCTTTGAGATGGATTGCACATTCGAATGTAATTGTGAATTTTCAACTAGCACAATAGTGACAAAACTTTTAGATTATGAAAGAAATTTAAAAAAAAATGTTTCATCTTTATGTAAACAACAACTATGTCAAATTTCTAGCAAAGTATTTTTCAAATTGATCAAATTTCAAGAGTACTTTAAGCTATGTATAATGTTTTCTCAAAAGTGGTTGTTTTTTCATATTAACATGCAACCTGTGGCACAATTTGTGTTTACAATTATTAATGGCTACAACTTTCTTGTGTTGATCCGTACTTACCTATGTTCTCGAACAATTAGTTTAATGTCACTACCTTCTAAGCACTTGCATAAAAGCCAAAATTTAATTGATACTATGTCTCACATTTGATCTTTTGTTTAGAAAGGGTCTTGCAATATAGCTATGGAAACAATGTTTACAGAAAATGGGATTTTCCTTATCCTTGAAGGAGGTGATGAGGTCAAGCCCGGACTCTTAACTACTAGACCTTCAACCTATAGTCTAGCTTAAACTCGGTGCTTCGTTATCATGTAAACCTTTCAGATGGGTTCCACATGCAAACAACACTACTACCCTACAAATTCAATACACTAGTGCTCTCAAAACAATTACAAGAAGCTCAATTATTCAACTAGATAAATTCATATGTAAGCTACTTGATGAAGAAGTGTAAGTCTTCACATTTCCATTTAGTTCCACTTCCATTTTTTTCACCGTTATCCTAAATAAAAGTATCTATCTTAACCACTTACCTTTGTTTGTAGGACTGTTCTCGTTCTGGGCATAGAAATAGTCGCCTCCTATTATGCAACTTTATTGCTTGAGAGAAGCACCTTGCTTCTAAAATAGATCCACGCTTACAAGGAGGGAAAAAATCCATTAGACCCTTGCATGGATAGTCCTTTCCTCGCCATGACTGACAAGCATATTCAAATCTCTACTTAGAAAAGAATTCAAGGTTTTGGTCGATTAAGGGAAGAGCTATTGGAAAAACAAGTTTGCAAGAACACAATAATGCAAATGGTAGTGGAAAATACTTTGGGTTTCATTTCATTGATTGTAAAGGATGTGAAATACGAGTGACATGCTTCAACAAAGTTGCTGATAAATTCTACAGCCACATTGAGACAGGAGGACTTTACATTGTTACTAATGGAAGAGTAAAAAATACAAACATGAACTTTAATCATCTCAAAAATTCATTGGAGATTTTTTGTTGGTCAATTCCCTTCGTTGAAGGTGTTCAAATGTGAGCTGATAAACTAGAGTGGGCAATCGTGATATCAATTATAACTGATGTTCTCTTCAATACTTAATACTATTTGTCTTGCCCTTTATGTGAGATGAAGAAATATACAATAAAAAAGGTTGTTGAAAAGCCTGGTTCGGTTTGGTTTTTCCATCACTACAAAACAAATTTCCACAACTGTGATTATAGGTATGGACTTTGAGTAGATTTGAAGGATGAAACATAAAAAATAAGGCTAATAACTGTCTTTGATGAAGTGGTTGAATCTATTATGGGTGTCTCAACAAAAAGATTTGCAGTTTTTGTCAATTGATGAGGAGGCTACTACTGAAATATTGAGTAATTTGGTTGGCAAGAAATTTGTATTTACTCTCTCCATAAAAAAAGAATCATTCTGCGGAGGGAAGCAACTTACATGTGTGGTTTTACGAGAAGAAAAAGGGCATGGTCCATGGAGGGGCTTGGGCTCCTATTTTCTTGCAGCGAGAAGGTCCCATGCTTATTTTTAAAGCCAGCTACGGGAAATAATAGAATCTAGGCCTAAAAAATAGGAGCTCCACTTTTTAGCCCCTAAACTTAAGAGGTGGTTGGAGAGGGGGTGGGAGTTTCATCCTATAGTTTAAGGCTACTAGAATCTAATATGTATTCCCACCATTATTTTTTGATAATTTTAGAGAGAAATTTGATTTTATTTTCCTACAAATAACCATAAAAATCCAATGGGATCCTATAATATCTCAATGGGTATTGTTGAGGAAATTAATAAAAAATCATGGGACATTAAACTCCTAAAATGCTCCTAAATTTTCTCAAAGCACCCGCTAAGATATTTATGGAGCCCCCTTCCATGGGACCATGCTCTTAGTCTTAAGCTAACCTATGGGAAAAAGACCTTTTCCCCTCCATGCTTCTCTCTCTCTCTAGTTGTTCTTTGTATATTTGTTGTTATGCACTAGGATTGTACTTTGCGTATATATTAATACTCTTCTTATCTCACTTATATTTTCAAGGATATCTAGCATAATAGTTATACTACTTTTACATTGTTATTATTGTCATTTCACTTGTTTATTTTCAATATGTGAATTGATAGCAATTTTACATAGTTCTTGTTTTCATTTAAAAAGTTTCATGCATTCCCCTTTCACATACTTGTTTCCCCTATTTTTCATTTTACTTTTCCTTCATTTTTATTTGTTGCTTCTCTATTTCATTGAAAACATATGGGATTATTAATCATCAAAATATCTCCCTTATGGACACATCAAGCTTACATTTTACTGTCTTGTTTTATTTACATATTTTATGTTTTCTCCCTCTTCTATGAGCTTACAATGTCCACTCCAGATGCAAGAGCACAAAGATACCAATACTATGCTAAAAATTGAGAACGCATAAATGCTCACCGTCGTGAGCGATAATGTGCATGTCATAATACTCTACATTTGCTGACAACAATCGGTTTAAAAAATGGTATCGAAGGGGAAGCTCCCTTCCTACAACCCTAATAAATCCTCCTCCTTACTTCTTACTGTTATCCAAATAACTCTCCTAATTATTTAGATAACTTATATTTTATCGACGACGATGTTTCACATTTCGGGTTGTGCGCACTCTAGCGAGTTCCTTAGCTCCTTGACAAAGTTATACTTCTTCGCGCACCCTTGTGTGCCTTTCCATCTTCTCCCCTTTCCATCCCCGTTCCTTTGCTTCACGCTCTTCCCCTTCCCTCTACATTCTTCTATCTTTTCACATTTTCCCTTTGCGCCTTCCTTACGCACACCCACTTTCATTCCCAGGTCTATCACGCGTGCCTATTGACTTACCCTTAAAGATGGGCTAAGTCCTCTGTATGCCTTCACGCTCGCGCACCTCTCAATTATTTCTTTCCTCGCGCCTCCTTTTGTCACTTCTTTTAAGTCAAATTCTCGCGCCCTACTCACATACTTGTCTCTTGTAGGTATGTTTCCATTTCTTATGCACTACCACACTACCTTCACGCACCTACCTTTTCCAGTCTTGTGCCTCTTTCTTTCATACCTTGCACATTCTTCCACATCTATCACTGTGCCACGTCATCGACTATCAAACTTGAGTGTGCAACACTTAACCTATCAAAGTGCGCCAATAGGGCGCCAAATCTTGACAACGAACCAATATGTGACATGTGGCGTAAACGAAAAATCGGATGAACACTTGGCGATTCCTTGATGAATCATCATGTACCACGTGTCATTACGTGTCTAGATTTTGCACTATAGATCTCTAACAGCCATAACTTTTGTTGCACTATTCAAATTCCCACGTGCCCAGTCTTGTTGGAAAGCTATTGACGTGGACTACATGTTGGACTTTTCAAAATCAAATTTAGGTGGGATTTGGTAGGCAAAAATAGGGAAATGTCTTTCGATCATTAATGCACACATCCAATCGATTCAACCACTAGATTTCTTTCAAATTTGGCCTTCTTCCTTCTTTTACATGCCAAACAGACATGGGGAAGCGCATCTGACAACCCTGCAGGTGGTTTTGTAGGCATTTATCACTTGTTATTGGTGGTTGAATATTTGAATATGAGTTTCCCTCTCTTTTCTCCTTCTCTTCTCTCCTTCTTCTTATAAATGTAAGAGCATTGCTCATTGAAATGGATCCCTCTTTGTTGTAACGACACCATGCCAAAATGGTGGCCGACTTCCATGAGTTTTAGACCTTTGACTTGGTCTGCAATGTATTCTCACCTCCTTCCATGAATGTAACTAACTTTGTGTCCCTCAAGCAATTAAATCATGTTTTTGGAACTCTTGTCTTCCCTTTTAGATTTTCATTGCATCTCGCCTCTCTCTCTACGTTTCTGGCATGATGTGCATATTTCCTATTTGTAGATCCCCATGTTCATGTGTTGTGTGTGCTAGAAGGTCAAGCTTGCATGTTGATCTATGGCACACGTCATCTTCCCTCTACTCCCGCGCTTGCTCTATTTTCTTCGCCCTCGTGGAGAGAGATCGACCCTTTCCCTGGCATTATCGCCTTCCTTTTCAGGATAAGGTTTCCTTTCGCATATCCTTCTTTCCTTGGTCCCTTGGAAATTTTAGTCTAGGATTTGGTTTTTGCATTAGGAGTAGTTTTACATTAGAAATAGGTAGAGGAAATGGCCTTCTTTGGAGATCCGTCTCAAATGCGCAAGGTCCCACAACTTGGAGACAGTTTCATTTTTGTCTCAAACAACTCGGCTCTTTTAGATCTAAGATGTGGGTGCACGTTTGAATGACCAACACTTACACGACAAAGCCTCGAGTCCGAGGTTACCCTATTCTAGGTCCTTCTCAATTAAATATATGCATCCCTTCAACACAAACTATTCCATCTTAACTCGCTCCTTTCACGGTCCCCCTCCCACAATGAAATTCATTTCATATAAATCATACACCTTCCTTCCTAAAAACTACAATCTCCTCTTCTTCCAAAGCCCATCAAATCTTGTCGACCACGTTACATCCACCCTTCCCATTTTATGCACATATTCATCCTCCTTCACTCCTCTCCGAAGAACCTCATCATAGGTTCTCCTAGCCTCAGGATCTGTTGAGCCTAACATTGTACAAACTCCATCTTCCTTATAA
The DNA here is from genome assembly GCA_018340775.1 of Taxus wallichiana var. yunnanensis. Classification (NCBI taxonomy): domain Eukaryota; kingdom Viridiplantae; phylum Streptophyta; class Pinopsida; order Cupressales; family Taxaceae; genus Taxus; species Taxus wallichiana. Next base: position 172,159,226 of record CM031240.1, read on the forward strand.
GCCCGCATATAATTTCGAAAAAGGATAGATCTTCTGCTAAGCTTACATACATGCTTGAATGTTGTGAAAATATCAGGGGATGAAAACTATAATATCAAATATTTTTCACAAGTGCATTAGATGCTACACTGAACGCAATGGCCATTGATTCTCAAAACGGATTAACATGCACCCTAGAGACCAACGAGAGGTTTTGCATTATCTCACACAAGTTAAGGAAATGCTTATAGCAAGAGTTAATCCTATTCTACAAGTCACCCATACACGAGGTGGACAGTACAAGTACAATGTCCATACCATCATTTTTCCACAAATCACTTCATTTATTGCAAAATACCTTCCACATCGTATTTGTGATCTTGAAATTTTTCTTTTATAAGTGACAAGGGCCACAAAAATGAATTTTTCGTAAGCAAAAGTCATGTATTGAATGCCTTGAAATACAAAGTGGCCAATGATCCTTATTATAAATATGTCCTTATAAATGAAGAGGCATTCTCTTCACTACCAAATATACCCACGGATGTATTCTCCTTATTGTGTTCCATAACATCCGATGTGTCTCCAACCTTGCAAGCTAGCTTGTTGTAGTATTTTATTTGTATATCCATTATCTATGTGTGCTAACACCTCATTCGAGAAAGATATGAATTCTCACCCGAAGTGTGTGCAGCTACTACGTGTCCCTTCTTTGTTATGTTTTACAAGAAGTTAGCATGCATAATCATCATGATAATAACCAAGAAACCTCTCATACACAAATAACCATTACACCCATGTCAGTTTGGAAACACATATAATAAGGAAGATGAACAATCTAAACAATAACCAAGATCAATTGAATCATTAAAACACCATATCCAAACACTTCAACAACCATTATCCAACCACAATTGCCCATTAAAAACCTTAAGTAATTACATAACATGGAAGCTATTACTCAGTTAATACAATACTATACAGGACCATGCATGTGGCCATAAAACCCCTTAGATATGTATCACGACAACATACTTTCTCTACACTCCAAATATCTAACCTAGGACGGACACTAGAATAATGACATACATTAGGTATATATAGGGGTGGGGAATTTCCCTTCACCACCCATGCACTCTCCTAATAATAAGTGTGCTCTCAAAATAACATGCATGCTTACATTCCTAAAAATAGCCATGCATATAAAGCTTGCATGCTTCTACAAAAGCCACTAATAATAGATTATCCTATTTATATAACTTTCTTTAATCCTATTATTAGTTGGATCCATGCATGTGATTTCTTTTCCCTTGCTTGGTTGCTAAGTTTCCTTTCTTTTCTCTGGTTCTAGATCTTTACTTGGGCAACACTCCAACTCTATTTTTAGCCTATTCTAGAAAATCATATAAGTCACTTCTCTATCTCCGAGTAAAAAGTCCCACGCTACCATGTTCAACATCTATGTGTTCCCTCTGCACTCTATCCTTACTCCTTTGTGCATGCGTTTTCTTGTGCATAAGCCTCTACTTTTTGGACACTTAGTCAATTTCTCCTACCAACATTACCCCACACTAGGTATGTTGTCTTTCCTCGGCAACATCAATCAAGAGTATCCCACCAAAGAATGTGTGACTCAAGGAATGTCTCGAAAAATGAATTAAAGAATATGGCTTGCACCAAAGAATTAAATAATCAAGCACCAGTCTTCTTGGGTGGAAGGAGCCCTAGAAACTCCTTATCCAAAATCTTCTCTAATTCTCTCCATCCCTCCAATTCCTTAGTTGCCTTGATCGGGCACCGCATCAATAATAGTAGGTAATTTTGTAGGAGTGAGCTCATCAATCCATCCTTTGAGATTTAAAATCATCTTCTCAAGTTTGCGGTCGTATCATCCTACGTGTTACTAAGGAAAATATTTCTTTCAATCTATCTTTGAGAGTGGTTTTTAGAGTGGCTAATAGATCCCTATTTGCTCCATTTCAGCCAACATTCTATATCCCTATTATTCTTCATGTTGGCCTAAAATCTTGTTAACTCTACTTCTTCCCTCGATGCTTGTGTTGTCACTACTTGGTCAAAATCCTAACAGTTGTCAAAGATGAATTTTACCCTTCGCGCAACCTCCTTAGCCTCTCCAACTAATGCAGCATCATACTATGCAAGATGTTCCTCTATTAGTTCCCTATCAGATTTCTTCTACATAGCTAACTCCTTGGTTGTTGGTCCCTTTAACTTCCTTTTCTCATGAGAGAGCATCCATGTTATGTCCTCTAGATAGCGCAAAGTGTCATTTTCATATTCCTCCTTGATATAAGATACGCAATGGTTATAGTATCTGCAATGCACTCCACTTTCTTATAGGTTGCATGTGTTCTCCCCTTCTCTTCTCTTAACTCTTGTTTCAGCTGTGAAATTGTTTCATATTTTTCTTGGATCTCATTGCACAATCACTTGATCATACAATCCTTATCAAAAAATTTGTTCCCACTTCCGATGACATTTTATTGAGCACATTACACACTTGTTCATCTGTAAGAATTTACGTGTCAACCATGGGGAAATCCTCTCCTGGAGCCAACTTAATTTGAGTCTTTGATAATGACCATGCATTGACCTCGAACTCGGGCTCCTCCATGTGTGATTTATATGTCCATGAGATCATCTTTGGTGTGCGGAAGGGCCTTGTTCTTTTCAAATAATGACCAATATAAGAGATCTTATGTGGCCACCAAACTCGATATCGCACTCGTATGACCTTTGAAGGGTCATCATTATACTTGCATGAGGGGTCTTAAGGAATATTCTTGTTCTTTCTCCCCTTCCCTCTTTGTTCCTTAGGTACTTCCTATACAATAGAGTGAAGCGCACCACTCACTTCCCCCATACATGTATATTCTCCCATGATGATAACCTTAATCATTTCTTCTTCCTCCTTATGCTCAACCCCGCACTTAGTATAACACTCTTCTTCTTCACGCTCTCCACCTATTCCCTATGTCAATGGATTGTCATCACCAATCCGGCACTATGATAATTCTTCACGGGAACTCTCGTCTATGATTATTTACTAATGCACCTTTAGTTTGGTGGATGTAATCTTTTCGATGGCTTCCTTCGCACACTTCCTACAATATTTCTCACTACTTTTTCTATGCTAAATGAGGGGGTGGCCTCTCTATTTATAGAACTTCAGGCTTATCCATCCTATCTCTAAGATAGGATAAGAAATCCACTCTGACGAATCATATTCCATACCTTAACTCTTATCCTGTACATGTCATCTGTTAAGATAAGATAAACCTTATCATTTTACATGGGTTCCACATTTTTAGACTTTTTACAAATAAAATACACAAAATATTTATGACCTCACTCCTTGTCCTTATTACCATTATAATATTTCTAATTCCTAATCACGTAGACCCTACTTCTAATTACCCAAAATTTGACATTTTAACATTACCGGACCACTTACGACAAATATTTACTTTTTACAACATTCCTATTGTACTTTGATTACCGTACTCCACATTATTGGTGGCACCATCGACGGCGCCGTTATCTTCATCGGACGCTACTACTAATTACACTTAACAACATCCTATTCCTAATACATACATTAATGAAATAGAAATTTTGGAAGAAAATTTTAGTGTTGACATCTTCCCCCTTCTAGCTTCTACTCCGTCCTCGAGTAGACTATTCTAGTGCTTGGAAAATCTTCAACTTGTCGTGGTTGACCCATTTAAGTAATGGGAGTGCCATCCAATTCCTCCGGTCATTGCATTACCATTTTCATGCACATTTTTATTTTATAGGGCCCCATCCATTTTGGAAGAAATTTTTCTATCTTCTTTTTTGTATCGGAATCATATACTAGGACCAAGTCATTCACATGAAATGGAGACCATCGGATCTTTTGATCAAAGTATTCCTTTCGCTTCATTTTCTTCTTATGGCTTGTATCCTTTGCTATTTCCCTCATTTCCTCTAGCAAATGAAGATGTACCAACCTTTCTTTTTCTTGAATCACTTTCATCCATCCTTTCATTTTTCATAACTCTCACGGTGGGAATATCAAACTCAATAGGAAGAAGCTGGATCAATGCCATGATAGGCCAATGAAATGGGAGTATCTTGTTCTTTGACTTTGATGTTGCCCTATATGCCCACAATCTTTGAATGAATCCTTTTATCCCATTTATGTACTGCAAGGTTGCATCTTTTGCTAGAATTTGACACAAAGACAAAAAAATTTCGCTTTCCTGTCCATTTGTGCTTGGCTTGTATGTTGTTTCCTTCTGTGCTTGATAGAAAACTTATTGACTAGGGCTTCTACCACCTCATTAATGAAGTGGCTTCCTTGATCTATTACAATTTCTAATGGACAACCAAATCTGGTGACAATGATGCGTTCATATATGAACCTTGCCACTTCATCCATGGAAGTTGTTTACAATGGCCTAGCTTGACCCACTTGGTTAAATAATCATGGCAACTCAATATACTTATTTTGACGTGATGTAGTTGGAAGTGGAACTACAATGTCTATTCCCCATTTTTCAAAGGGACCAAGGGGAAGAATAGGACATAATGGAGGTGATGAAGTCTTACGGTTACCATGTGTTTGACAAATATCACATGTCTTACAATAATTATAACAATCTTTAAAAAGAGTGGGCGGTGATAACTGCATCCAAGATCCTTCTTCTTTGTAAGTTGTCCAGAAAAGTGCCCTCCACATGTACCATTGTGGAATTCTTCTAAGCAGCTCCTTTCCTTGATCACGCCCAATTTGCCCTCTTGATCTTGTCCATCGTGTCCTATTCAAAATAATGCTCCATGCGAGAATAGAATATGGACGGACCGGCTTGAGTAATCTTTCTCTTAGTCTTTGCATTGGCACCATCAGAAACTTGAATTCATTAAGATAACTCCAAATATCTATGTATTCACTAGGGATTGTGTCAAGGGAGAACAATGCTACATCGGGAAAATCATCATCATCACAAGATGATCCTAAACCATCATAGGCTTGAGAGAGTGCATCTGCATTGACATGCTTCTTTCCTGGCCTATCTATAATATCAAATTCAAATTCTTGTAGCAAAATTATCCATCTTGCTATCCTCACGATGGGTTAGGCTTATTAACAATATATTTTGAGAACTCGATGATCCCAACTATAAATTTATGCCCTAGCAAGTAATTTCTAAACTTCTTTACAACAAAAATGATAGCTGAGCCTCTTTTTGATTTAGGATAGTTTACCTCAAAGATTGCTCATTTGTCTCCTCCCAAAGTAAATTGGATGTTCATTCCCATTTTCATCCTTTTGGCTCAAAGTACTTCCTAGTCTTGCATCCGAGGCATCGGTGTGTACACAATGAATGGCTTGCTCTAATCTGGATTCTTCAAAACGGTGAAGACACCAGGGCTTCCTTGATTGTCCAAAAGCTTCATGCGCCTTATTTCCTAGTTCATAAGTAACATCCTTCTTCAAGAATCGGGTTAGTAAACATGCAATCTTTGAGAAATTCTTGATGAACCTTCTATAGTAACCACATGGCCTAAAAATGATCTCAACTTACTTCTATTAATAGGAAATGGTAAATCTTTGATTTTTGAAACTTTATCGGGATCGGTACCAATACCATCTCTGGATCTGACATGCCCTAACAAAACGCCTTTAGAACATCCAAAGACACACTTTGTAGGGTATAGTGAGGCTTGTGCTTCATCTAACCTTTGAAATCTTTGTCTCCATCTCAGTGCGGGTGGTCGACTTGCTCCCATAGATGCAAAAATCATCCGAAATACTCGATGAAGGTCCCGATGTAGGGTTCGAACACCCTATTCATCAAACGCTGGAATGTTCTTTGGAGCATTACACAACCCAAAAGGCATAACTCTATAAGCAAATGTTCCCAAGGAGTGGTGAACGTGGTCTTGGTGATCTTTTTCTGCTTATACGAACTTGGTTGTAGTATTTATATCCATGCAAAACTATAGCACTCTGGCCATTACTTCGCCAAGATCGATCGAAAATGGAAGAGGGTAATGATCCTTCTTTGTTGCCTTATTAAGCTTCCTGTAATCAACACAAATGCGTAGCTTCCCATTCTTTTTTATTGAGATCACAATGGGAGAAACCCATTCTGAATTCTCCACAGCAAATATGAATCCTGCATCAAGTAACTTATCTATTTCTTCTTTTACAGTCTTGGAAAAATTAGGATTCATTCTATATGGCATTTACTTTATAGGCTTAGCACCATCTACCAGCTCAATACAATGTTCTACCCAACTTACTTGACGGAGTTCCTTGTAATCAAAAGTGAATAGGTGTATGTACCTTCGAAAGAGCTGGAGGTAGGATTCCTTCTCACTCTCCATCACAACATCACCAATCTTTATTTGTTGGAGACGATCATCAACTTCTTCTTCAGATAATTTTATGGGGTCATGAGTTGGTGTGACTGGCAGGATATCCATGACTGAAACATCCACCTCACTTTCTTCATCTTCAGTGTCCACTTCACTAGTACTAGAGTAATCGAGAGGATGTCGATCATCGGTTTCATCACTTGAATCCATAGGTTCTGTTTTATGATGTCGAGGGATCACGTTTATCTTCACCCTCTCTCTACCACGTCCAAGTGTCATGAAACCTTCATTCCAGTAGTTTCTTGCATGAACTCTCCTTAGCCATGGTCTTCCTAACAGCATTGGGTACGCAACAGTACCATTTTTCATCACCTGAAAGTCTACCACACATACAACACCCATAATAGATATTGCCACATTTGAAACTACACCTTCTGGTTTAGTTTTTCCCTTATTTAATGACCTTAACATAAGTGTTGAAGGGCGATCAATTTTTAAACCCAACATATTCATTACAGGACTCGGTCATCACATTAACAGCTGGCACCTCCATCAACTAAGACATCATGAATTGAAATACCATTACATAATACCTCAAGCTTGTGGAGCATAGGGATCTCGCCTCGCCTCCAAAGCAGGGGACCTCAACCTTCTTCCTTCTTCGAGCATTGAGTCCACTCTCGCAACTCCCGCCTCTTCTCGAGAAGACATAGCCAAGAGTTGACCATATGTAATATTTGTAGGCCTTTTAGACAGATCTTCCAAGATGGAGTATGGTCCTTGCCCTGTGAAATCGAGAAAATCTGCACACCCAACTTTCTTCTCCTATGTTTCTTACTAGTTTCTTCTTTCATCTTCTTAGGATCATTTCCATCTTGATTATCTTTTTCTTTCTTTCTTTTTGTTACAAACACATCTACTTCATTATTTCTGCTCTTATCTACTACATCAAAAGAATTCACGGGTGCTTTTCCTTTATCATTATCTCCCTTACAGGATGTAGAAGCTCTATCCTGGACAATTATACTTATAATGACCCTTTTATAACAACCATAACAAACAACTTGAGAAAAATTTTCTTTTTGGACCTCTATCTCCTCCCCGAGAACTAAATTCCTTTCCTTGAAGAAGATTAATAGTTAAGCTGACCCATCTTTTGAGCAGATCTTCATACTCGGTAGATGTATTAGGAGAAATATTTGTGCTCAGGGAGTGGTTGTGGATTCGGGACCAAAGGTCTTTGGTGTAGGCTTTACTTTAGCAACAATTTCTTTGGGCTCCTCTTCCATGCTTTCTTCTTATCTTCTTGCAATCTCCTTTGCTTGTTCAATGGTAGTTGGGCGGTCATACTTCACTCGTTGTCGATCTCGACTTCATCCCAAGAATGAAGTCTTACAGAGGAGATTATCCACACCATTCATCAACCCATCCGCTAGTCCTTCCTTCCGATCTGGGCATCAAGCTTCCTCCTTAGCTCTAGAACACGAGCATGATAATCCTTATCTTCTCCTTCTCTCCTTGGAATAGCTTTGTGATCTTGATCATGAGATCAGATATTTCACATTGTTTACCAAATTCTTCAAGAAAACTTTCGGTTAATAAATCCCATGAATTTTTCACATTATCACCTAGTGTTTCAAACCACCTAAGTGTTGAACCATCCAAAAAGGTAGAAAAAAATTCAGTCCATTGTTCCCTTCTTATGAGGCCATTACAAATACAAGATCGTTTAAACTCTTGAATGAAAGAAGAAGCATCTTCATTAGATTGAGCTGAAAAACAGGAATCTTTCCCATTTTCAAAAGTAACCACGTGAAATACCAACCCACAAGTACAATCAACAAGACTTATGTGCACAAATAATTGGAATTACTATAGAAATGACCACGGTAAACTATGGTAAAACTTGACTTATCTGTGGTCGATTTTCTTGTGGTAAACACTATTCACAGTAAAAGTGAAGTTCTATGCGGTAAATACTATTCACGGTAAAAAGTGACTTTCTTGTGATAAATACTATTCATAGCAAAAATGACTTTATCATGGTAACTACTATTCACGGTAAAAATGACTTTACCATGGTAACTACTACTTGCGATAAAAACAATGTTACCCTCAATTGATTTTTGACTAAGTGGGAATATCTCTCGAGAAAATCCACCAACGAGGAATGGTCCCGCCAACGGAACCAAAATGTCATCACCAATCCGGCACTATGATAATTCTTCATAAGAACTCCTCTTCTTTATGATTATTTACTAATGCACATGACCTTTAGTTTGGTGGATGTAATCTTTAATCGATGGCTTCCTTCGCACACTTCCTACAATATTTCTCACTACTTCTTTCTATGCTAAATGAGGGGGGTGGCCTCTCTATTTATAGAACTTCAGCTTATCCATCCTATCTCTAAGATAGGATAAGAAATCCACTACGACGAATCATATTCCATACCTTAACTCTTATCTCGTACATGTAAGCTTATCTGTTAAGATAAGATAAACCTTATCATTTTACATGGGTTCCACATTTTTAGACTTTTTACAAATAAAATACACAAAATATTTATGACATCACTCCTTGTCCTTATTACCAATATAATATTTCTAATTCCTAATCATGTAGACCCTACTTCTCTAATTACCCAAACTTTGACATTTTAACATTACTGACCACTTACGACAAATATTTACTTTTTACAACATTCCTATTGTACTTTTTATTACCAGTACTACATTATTGGCGGCATTGGCATCGTCTTGTGGCGCCGTTATCTTCTATCAGACTATCTACTAATTACACTTAACAACATCCTATTCCTAATACATACATTAATGAAATAGAAATTTTGGAGGAAAATTTTAGTGTCATGACAGGATCACCATGGCCTTCTTATTCATCATTCTTCTTTGGCCCTTCATCTTATTTTTCCCTACTTCTTCATCATTTTTCTCTTGCCCTTCCCCATGTGGTGTGTCACGCTCTTCTCATCTCGTATCCACCGGTGTGTGAATCATCAAAGATATCTCGTGGTATATCTTCACCATATTTCTCCACCTCCTTGGTTTCCTCACTTGAAACCACTTTAGGCTTCTTTTTTGCATGCATGCATCTTCTTTTTAGGACTTGGAATTTTCGGTGAATTCTCGGTCGCACCAAATTTATTCACACCTCTCTTTATTTCCTTGTGTAGCTTCTCTTATTCGTTATCCTTTTCTTCTTATTCATCCCAATGGGGAGGTATATCCTTGTGCATCCTTTTTGTACCCACCATTTTATTACCTTTAGGCATCTTTGGGATCTTAAATTCACCTTCAACATAATTTCCATTTACTAACTTAGGCTTCAAATATATATATTTTTTTCCTCCTCCTCCTCATTGCTTATCACCAAAGTTATGGAGTTAATATTGATATCATCTGATATCATAGTTTTACATATGTTGTCTTGCCAGTGGTAGACATACTTCTTGCGCAACGTGTGTTGATCATAATCCAATTTATCTACATCAAATTTTAGCTTACGTGCGTCTAATAACCTTTGTTCACATGAGATGCTTGTAAGTATCTTGTTGTAAAGGCAAAAGGGATTTTTCACCAAGGTCTCTTTCCAAGTATTCAAATAGAACCTCCCAAGGTAGAAATGTTGATATACTAAAAACTATGTTTTTCCTTCCAAAACAGAGGGTAACTCACTTGGAATGTGCAACTCATGTTCTAATTTATCGTGGATTCACCTATACCATATGTCCACCCTTAACTTGTAATCATTATTGATCCCTTCATAGGTATGCTCAAAAAATCTCTTCATGGGGGACTTATTCTTTGGGGGAACTTCCACATTTTATCATTCAATCCATCAAGTGCCCTTATTTTTGAAAAATGATCAAAAGGATAATTTCTCCCCAAGTTATTTTCTCTCCATGACGCTTCTTCTATGAATCCCTTGATAATGAAGGTAATAATGTTGTATTTGGTTTCATTTGTCCATCTTTTGTGTAATATGAAGCCACATCTTGTTTACCTAAGTCCATCATTCTTGTGCTCCCAACTTAATGACCGGTCGTGCGGAAAATATCACAACATGGTCAATAAGTTTGATGATTTCCATCGCGTGACCCCTCTCTTATACTTCAAAGTGAAGCGGAAGTGAGCTCTACTCTAGTATCATCCTCCAAATTTATCTCTATTTTGGTGCCGAACTTCACAGACCAATGACTCTTCCAATCAATTTCACGATGAGTTGTGATATCCTTCTGTCCGTAAAATAAAAATAGTCCTCATGGACTCGAGACATTAACCTTTGATAGAAACACTCAAGCTTTCCAAAATAGGGTAGTTCATAGAGTTAGAGAACCCTTGTGCTCTCCAAGTCCTTGTACCCCTTCTCATCATAAATTGGATTTTTGTCGAATTTGTCTCATTTTTCTTTTCAGTATTATCTCATTTTCTATTTCACACTCATTTACATCCAAGTGATGATTGTAGTCACTAACCTTGTTTTCCTTATGGGACATCAATGCCTTCCCCATAATCATGCCCTCTAGTACTACATTTTTGAGTACCACTCCTCTCGTGTGTCCTTGACCTCGGGCTTCTTCTTACCTTTTCCGTTTCCTTTAGTGAAATAGTGGATGTCTTCCTTTGTGACATTCCTTCGTATTCCCAAGATTTTACTTCACAATTCAAACTTTCATGCCCTAGGTGCATGAAATCCTTTTTTCTCGACCATCTCCACTAAATAGTTTACTTCATCCTCCTTACTTTCTTTCAAACCTTGGTATTCTTCAACCAAATTTGTGCCCTAACTTCAATTTTGCGTACGTGTATTCTCGCAAACCCTAGCTCAAAAACGCAAACCCTACTTTATTGAAAAATAAACCTTCACGCCTTCCTTAATCTCTAAACTTCTACCTGAAGGAGCTTCTTAACTTGGTCGTGTGCTTTCTCAATCTGGGTTGCTCAATTCTTCAAGTTTCTTCACAAATTTGCACAAGTTCATACCAATTTACACTCTTCAAATTCATAAGGTAAGGTGAAAATAAACTCTCTTTGGTCCTTTTATAGATTTCCAAATTTTTATGACATTTATTTCTCCTCACATACCATCGTATTTGCGCAGCTTTAAATAAGATTTTTTATTTTTCCACCCTTTACTCTACTTTCTTCCGCGCATGGAAGTCATAACCTTTTGTAGCACGCAACTCCTTCGGGTCATAGACATTATTCTCATACACTTCCCTATGCTTCACAACACATCTTCCTCTTTTCATCATATAGCAAGTAGCACATCATACTAATGTCTACCTTGTGTTACACTCGCACGACCTCTTCCCATGTGGTCTTGAATCGAGAAATTTTTCAAACACCCAATCAATCATCAACACCTGCACACCTTTTCCTTTTTCTCACCACGCACCTTTTTCCCTTAGCATTCCACCTTTTTATTCATCATGCATACATCTACTTCAACTTTCTCATGCACATGCCCACCTAGTTTACCCCACACTAAAAGTTTGTGTGGTGCTCTAGGCATCATCTCAACAAATATTAATCAACTTATTTGTGTAACGCTCTTATTACAACAAAACAACAAAAACAAAAACAAAACATGAAAATAAAATCTACTCTAAGTATAAATATTGTCTTATTACAAACACCAAGAAGCTTATTTACAGTAGGGATTCAACCTACTCCCATTAAAGTAACTGGGAAACATGGTGTCATCCAACACCTGTAATTGACATGTGCCTGAATCAAGGATCTTAGTTACTACAAAAGGCCCCAACTAATGCACCTTCAATTTCCCTAGGTGGCACACAAAATTAGAGTCATACAAAAGCACCATATTCCCAACTACAAAAGACTTTCTCTTAATGTGCCTATCATGTCAAGCCTTCTGGCATGTCTTCTCATTTTTCTAGCTCCAATGTGCAATGTGTGCACCACTCATCTAGTTGCATTAGTTTCTCAATGCGCTCTTCCACAACCTTTTCATCTGAAAATCCACATGTGCATGCATAATACCCATGGATGGTGATAGAAATCCCATAGGTAGTACTTGGACATCTATGAAAAACACCAATTGAAAGGGTGTGGCCTTGTTCAACCTTTATATGTGGTCCTGTAAGCCCAAAGTATAGCTGATACTTTATTGTCCCAATCCTTCCTTCCAACATCACAAATCTTTGTCAAATTTTGTCCCAAAATCTTGTTGAAAGCTTCTGCAATACCATTAGCTTGAGGGTGATAAGGGGTGGTTTTATGGTGTTCCACCATAAACTCTACTAACAAAATCTGGATCCTCTCATTAAAGAAATGAGTTCCTCTATCACGAGTTTGGTCAAGCTCAACTAATGGCATCATACTGCTAATTATATTTTCAAAGGAACCTTGTTTTGTGGTTAAAGTAAAATAACCTCAAATAGTGTCATTTCATCTCTATGCAAAGGTGGTGTAATAGGTCCAAAGATTTCTCAAAAGGTTTTGTGCTCGTTATGGGTTCAACAAATTCATTCTATCTCTACTTCCAAGTATTTCTGAAAAATGATCACATGCTTTAACATAAGATTTTGTATCCTTGTACAATGTTTCCCACTATAATCCTAGTGAGAAGGATCTTCATGTAGTTACATCACCTGCATAATATTCTCTTACAATACCTCCATGAGCTTCCTCCATAATGTTTTGTTATTATGCTCTCAAAAAACATCTATGTAAGACCTCATTGTTGCCCATCTTATACAAATCTCCACCAATAATTTGATAAGGTGCATCCCAAATAAGCAAGTTGCTTCTTCTCAAATTTCTTCATCCCATCAAGCACAAGTTCCAAGATATATAAAAATACGTACTATATCTTCCATATCTCTTGGCACATTGTTCAACCTAAACAACTTCTCATCAGTGCATAGTGTCTGATCAATACTCTGTGTGTCCTCTCCAGAGTTGATCCTTGATAAATGATTAGGCCCCGAATTGATCTTTTTATCTTAACTATAACTTAAAAATCAAAATCCTAGAAGAGAAGTATCCATCGATAGATGCGCCCTTGCAAAATAGGCTTGTTAACCAAGTATTTTAATGTCATATGATTTGTATAGAAGATGAGCGGGGTGGCTAACAAGTGCTTTAAAATTTATGAAGCACGTAGATCATAGAAAATTCCTTGTGCTAGTGGTAGTATAATTCTTCTCGGTTGGTGTCAATTTCCTGCTCGCAAAGCATATGGGGTGATCCACATTACCCTCTCCAGGTTGCACCAAGATCGTGTCAATTTCCATACCAAGAGGTATCAACATGTACGTGAAAAGGTTTGTCAGGAAGAAAAGCACAAGATGGGATCAATAGTCACTATTTCCTTCAGTGGTCTCAAACATTTTCTATTGCGCGCTACCCCAATAAGATTTTCCTTTTTCTTTGATAAATTCCTCCATGGGAGTAGCAATCTTCATATATCCTTTGATAAATTTCCTATAATAACCAGTATGCCCCAAAAATTCACACACCTCACTCTAATTGGTAGGTTCTTCTAATCCCAAAATCACAACAATCTTAGTGGGATCCACCAACAATCCATCCTTACAAATGATGTGCCCAAGTAATGTCCCAAGGGTGTAGCAAAAATACACTTCTTAATGTTGAGAGAGATGCTCAACTACCTACATCTCTCAAACATGAGCCTTATATTATCACAAGTGATCTTTAAACAACCCATAGAAAATCCAATCATCTAGATAAACCTACAAAAACTTGTGAATAAAGTCATGAAAATCTTGCACAACTATGCATGAAAATATTGTTGGTGCATTCTTCAATCAAAAGGCATGTAGTGTATGAAAAAATTCCCCATTCAATGACAAAGGTAGTTTTTTCTTGATCCTCATGTGTGATGTGTACTTGATGATACCATGATGAACCCATCAGTGAAAGAGTAGATTTCACGCCCTACAACACCCTCAAGGATATCCTTGGTGAATGGTGTAGGAAAAGGATCTATGACACATGAGGCATTAAGTTCCATGTAATCTACACAAATCTTGATCCGGCCATCCTTCTTAATGTTGATTACCATAGGAATAACCCACTCATATTCCTCAATTGGCTTAATGATTCCAGACTTAAGCATCTTATCAATTTATTCTTTTTACCTTCACATGTAGGTTTGAGTTCATCCTGTAAGGCCTCTTCCGAACTAGGTGCATGCCTTCTTTCACTTAATCTTCATCTCTCCCAATGAGGGGTGCACTCCTTTCAACTCATGATATCCCCGTGGAAATAGGTCTTGGAAGTCACACAAAATCTCAATGATCTTTTCTATCTCCTACTCTCACCAAAGTAGTCTCCAATGAGTGCTTCCTTAGTGCATCTTCAATGTCGATATTTACCTTCTTGGTCTTCATAAGAGCATGATATGCGTGTGCCTTTTCATCTATAGTATCCAGTACCTCATGCGCACCCTCTATGTGGCTAACATCCAAATTCTCCACCTCTTCATCATCAATCAAGTAGAATAACTTCCCTTTCTCTTTTCTTTCCAAGCATGGCTCAATTGCATCTCTTATGTCTCCAATGTATCTATGCACACCTCGGGATCAAGTTCTCTAAGTAATTGAAGCATGAGCTCCTCTACTTTTGCATTATCCCCCAATGTGATGTGCTTCATGATCTACAAAGCCTCATGGACTGGAGGTTTATTAGAAAAATAATCAAAGGTGTGAACCATACCTTCAATCATATCTCACCAGCTTGCAATTTCTTGCTTGAGCTCAACATGCACATACCACACATACACATGACCACACAAAGTGGAATAGAACTTATGTACCCAGAGATGGTGGTAAAGCTTCTATGACCTTGTGCCCATTGTCTCTCATAATTATGATCATGTACCAAAGTTGGAGTCTTCCCATCACACTCATATACGTGTTGGCACATTATTCCGATTAAACCTTGTTGAAAGGGAGATTCTCACTTCTCGCCATCCGAACAAGTTATCTATGTGTATAGCCACAAGTGCTACCATTCCGCGTAACATATAAACTAGCATATTCCTTATATCACCCTCATTCTTCCATTGGTCCTCCATAGCACATAAGAATCTCTCATACTTTTATTCACAAGTGTACCTAGGTAACTAAGTTTTCCCTATACACTCCGACCATGTGTGGCTTGATCATCCTGGTTACTCTCCCCTTCATCTCACGCCCGACCATCTCATACATACCATGGGCCTAGTTATCACAAGAAACATTAGTAGTATCACTTACTGAGTGCACATCTTCCCATTGAAGTATGCCTTCCTTAGATGGTTCCATAGTCTAGAGATCTCTCATTGTGTGTGAATAAATTCTATTCAACTCTTCTTCACTAACTAGCTCAGTATAGGGTGCAACCTTCACATCATCCAGGGTATGATTACACACTCATCCTTATTCTCAAAACTGATATACCTCTTTTTGAAGCATAGGTCAGCATTGTTTGCATAACACTAAGGGTATCCAAGTAAAGTTGGGAAGTTATCTACCTTAGCTAGCTCCAAGACTTCAAAATCTCTAGTAAACTTGGCCCCTTGAATGGTGATTAAAGCATTCTTCAAAACCCCAATAGGCATGGCCCTTATTTTGTTTATTATATACAACACATTTGAAGATGGTTGTAATGTTAGTCTCCCCATCTGATTCCATGTATCCATATTTAGGACATTCACTTCAACACATGTGTCAATCAAAATGTTACTCACTAGCCAACCATCAATCACTGCATCTAATGTAATTTATTTATCATACTCATGGTTATGTGGTGGTAATTTTCATGGAGGATCTATCATCTCATGCTCACCTCTAGCACATGGTACCTTCTCATGATCATTCCCCTAGTGGTTGGATGATATTATCTTGTTGTAGCATCTTACATACATCTTTAGATCATCTACATCTTTTTTGGGAGTTCAATGTTCTTTGTGTGTTCTCTCTAACACGCCTACTCCTTCAAGCATTGTATCTCACCTTGCATATATTGATGACCCCCATAATTTCTTAGTAAACCTCCTTATGATTGGCAAGCATCTAGGTACCTAGCATGCATAACCTCTTTTCTCTTGATGAGTGGTTTTGCCTTAAGAGGCTCGCATGCACACTCCTTTACATGTGTAGTGACCAACAAGGGTTTTAACTCATGATCGGGAATATTCTTTGGCATCCATTGATCACTCTTCATGTAATGCACCTTGATCACCCCTCTTCCTTTTTTATTCTTATTCTTAAACATGTATTCAAAATCTCATGGCATTCCTCAACCTTATGTTGTTTCCACAATACATACACACCAAATTCTAGGGACATTCACATTAGTAATGATCAGGGGACCCACAATTGTAACAAGTTCCATGCATTAATCTTCCTCTACCATCATGGCCTCTACTCCTATATCCTCCATGGAATCCACCTTCACCAATGTGCCCTTGAGTGGGTTGAACTAAAATACCTGAGAACTACTTGCTATAGTGGTTTTCCATAATCTAGTCTCACATACCTCATGAATTTGATCTATCAGTTGACAATCATTTGTATCATGTGTGTGCACATCAAAAATCTTTCATTACGTGGATACATTCTTCATCATTTTGCATTGTAAGAGAGGGAAATTCTATACATCATGGTTCTTATGGAAAATCTCACAAGATTATAATAACACATGCACCATCCTGCACAAACAAATATACTTCATATGTCCATGTACTTTACAATCATTGCACCATAGCCCACTTCATGTCTCATGTGTTGAATTGGCAAAGAGCTTCTCTAGTTTCTTAGCCATCACCTCTATTAATTCCTCAAGAAAAGGGATCACTCCGGTGATCAACACTCCCAACCTCTTTAGCACATGAGTTGCTTCCAAATCCTCATGTGCATCTACATATGTCTTATGAGATAGGTCTCTTCAAAACAGATTCAATAATCCTCCAACGAACCACTATGCATGTTGACTTGGATGAATATCATAAGATAACTTGGATAATAGAGTTTTAAAATGCTCATCATACTCTCTCACACTTTCATACAATCCTTGCTTGATTTCCTTGAGTATGTTGATGCTCTGATGTTCAAACTTTGGAATGTGGAATTCAACCAAAAATGTGGTGCGTAACGCATCATAATCCACTGCAGTATGGTGTGGATCATACTTCTTATACCAACTATGTGCACATCCCTGAAGTGTGGTGGAAAATTGGCTTTCTTTTCTATTTGGATTTTTAATTCCTTTAGTGTGTCATAGCAGTTCACACTTATGCACATGTGCTCTTTCGCATCCTCCATACCTTTATACTCACAAGTGAAGATACATCTCAAAGAAGACTTAGGTTGTTTCTGGCTGATGTGGTTTTTGAGGTGGTGTTACATGAGGATTATTTGGTGGTGGATGTGGACCTTTCCCAGGTTAGGACCATACCCGGATCTAGAACCCCCACCGGATTCCCTCCGCACGGTGGTTGACCCGATCCTCTTGAGCCTCATGTGCCTCTTATTGTGGCTGCGACCCAATAGATGAACTTCCCTACATCCCGGTTGTAGTACTAAATTGGAAACCCACTTGTTTTGTTTTTGCAACACCTATAGAACTACTTCTAACATTTTTCACCAATAATTTGTCTAGATGACACTACTTGTGAACAATCCTCTAAGTACAGTCCCAAACACTAGTGTTTGTTTGGCTTCTATGGATGTGTTCCTAGTCGATGTGATTCCTAAGATAATATGAAATTATATATACATGTATCTCTTTCTCCATGTGGGGATAATTCCTTCTTACCTTACCTAATATGCCCTTCAACAACTACCTTGGATCTAGAACACCTTGCGCTGTGAGGGCTAGCTAGTCAAGGTGGGTCGGATGCACACCCGTGGTCCTCATTCTCTCTTCTAACACACTCTCATCCAAATTTGATGGGTTCTATCTATACGATTCCCCAATGTCAAGTGGACATGATTTTATGGCTCCTCGTCTTCCACTAATGCAACTAGGTTATCCATTTTGTCATGCTTTCATTCAATGAAGAAGATTTAATCAACAACTTGTACAAAAGTAACATTTTTACCTATGCCAAAATGGTTCAATTCCTGCTATAAATGACATAATCACCTTAAATGGATTTATTAGGCCCTATACCCTACCTCTTATGCCTCAAACAAACTTAAATTAACTTGTACAAAGGCTCATAGTTCAAGAAATAATCAACTTACTCATATCCTTAAATTTTTCCTTCTTGTTGCTCCACTAGTCCTTTTGGTTCAACATGCACCTTTTCCTTCCTTGCTTCTCCACTGCTCCTTAGCTCTCCCACTCTATTCACATGGTCCAAACTAACTTAGTTCCTATCATGTAATTGACTCAAACTAATAAAAACACTATTCTACTCTCCTTGTTCCAAAATTGTCTACTAAGCCCTTAAGGCAATGTAGCTTCTACCAATAATACACCTAGATTTTAGGGATGCCGAGAAGGTATAACTAGCTCCATTATTTCACCTTTACCAACCCCAACATGTTCCTAAAATTTCAGAGCTTGAATCCTTACACAATTCCTTGTAGCTTTCTTTTTGTAATTTTGTCTTCAAACCCTCAATTAGGTCTGCCTAGACATATTGTCATTCATATTTTTCTTGTAGATGACTTCAAGGCCCAAACTATGGTTTTATGATTACTCTTTAAGAGATTCTAGGTATTGAATAAGTTTCAAGACTCAACACAAAATATAAAATATAGTTCCTTCACAAGTACCTTTCATACTAGGACTTTTCTACATTGTACATACAGTCTTCTTAGTTAGACTATCAAAGCGAGTCAACAATCCTCCAATGAACCATTGTGCATGTTAGCTCGATGAATGTCATAAGATAATTTGGAAAAAATATTCTTAAACTATGTGCATCATAATCTCGCATAATTTTAGATAAACCATGTTTGATGTATTTGAGTGTACTAATACTCATTGCTCAAATTCTGGAATGGGAAATTTAGCCAATAATGTAGTGCATAAAGCATCATAATCCATTATAGTATTGTGTGGATCATACTTCTATACCAACTATGTGCACGCCTTGAAGTGTGGTGTAAAATTGACTTGTCTTTCTATCAAGGGTTGTAATGCCCTTAGCTCTCCATAACAATTCACACTTTTGCACATGCTCAGCTGCATCCTCCACACCTTTATACTTTAGCGAGTGAAGAGACATCTCAAAGAATACTTGAGGTGTCTGTTGTTGTGGTTGTTGAGGTAGTGTCCACTTGAAGCTGATTCGGTTTTTGTTAATGGGGGTCGTGCCCTCGGTTAGGACCATACCTAAATCCTAAGCCTCCACTAGATTTTCTAAGCAATTTGCGTGACTCTTGAGTCACCCATGTTTCCCACGTGGCTGTGGCTTTTAGACAAACTTCCTTATGTTCTAGTTGTTGTGTTGAACTTGACACCCATAGTCTAAGTTATAGCAACACCTATAAATTGATTCCAATGGTCTATTTTCCAAAACTTTGTCTTGATAACACGCCTATAAAAACTCCTCCAAACGTACTCCCAAACACTACTACCTTCCAAACGTACTCCCAAACACTATGGCTTGTGACTTGTGCACATCCCTAATCTATTGCCCTTCTTAAGTTGAAACTAAAATATGCCTACTTGTATCTCCTTCCCAACATGGAGATTCTATTTTCTCACCTTCACTATGATGTTCTTCAACAAATACCTCTAGATTTGGAACACCTTGCGTAAGGGCTAGGTAGCTAGGATGGGTAAGATGCGTGCCTAGATAGTTCTCATTATTTCTCGATGCACTCTCATCAAAAATTGATGGGGTCTCTCTACTATACTTTCCCAATTTTAGGAGGACATGATATTGCAGCTCCTCATCTTCCATGGGGCTCTCATGACTTCCACCAATCATCATTCCTCTTAATCTTAGCGCTTTGTCAACTTCCCCTATCGTTATTCATTATAATTGAGTTTCTCTCTCTCTCTACCTTTCTTCCATCGAGGTCGTCACCATCCTTGTCCACCCCTACTCCTACCCTTATGCATGGTGGGGTTTTAGCTATCCATAATAATCTCTCCAATCCCAATTCTATCATCAAGATCTTGATAGATAAAGGTATCATGCACAAATAGGATCCTCTAGGCTCACACAAGAACTTGAACTTGGCTTCCTCTTGACAATAATATGTGAAAATTGTGTACTCCAAAGTATAGTTATGCGGTACACCTTCCCATTAATGATCCACAACTCTATTCCATGTCTCAGTAGAATCAAAGAGAGTCTAATAATATTCTTCTTGTGTCCATCCTTGGGCAGAAAATTTTGTTTGATGCGTAAGCTACCAACCACTGGCACAACTCTACTGGGAAGAAGTTGAAGAACGTGTCATATAAAAGTCATACAGGTTAGTCTCCACCCAATTTCGCACATTAAAATCAGGTCCGAGGCTATATCTCCATGAAACACGTCTTAGTCATCTTCTACCCAACTTTAATACTCTCAAAGACATTCGATACGCCATTTGCATACGACATATCCTGGTACACAAATTGAAAATAAGTCCCAGAATGGAACCAAAATAAAGTCTTTTTTTCCCACTCAATAGCTATGTGCACTTGCACATCATCAAACAAATCTGAATTCTCACCTGAAGCATGCACAACCACTAGGTCCCTCCTTTTCTTTTTCTTTAAGAAGGTTAGCATGCATAAACATCATATTCATAATCAAGGAATCATTCATACACAAAAATCTATTATACCGTGGTAATTGGAAACACATATAATAAGGAAAGAAACCATTATATCAACATCATAATCATAACAACATTGCACAATCAAGGGGACTATATACATGTCTACAAATCACCATAACTTATCCATTCGAAAGTACCATAGTTAACACATTAATAATTAGTTGATTCCAAAATAGTTTGGAACATCCATGTGTTGGACCAAACGCATACCCATACAAACTCATAACTAAGCTATCATCACTAAGGACTCAAAACTCACTAACTCTCTTTAAATAGTATCACATCATCAATATTTATAGGGTGGGGACTTTCCCTTCACCACTACATGCACATTCCTAATAATAGGCATGCATACAAAAATAACCTACATGTTTTTTTACAAAGGCTACTAATAATAGATTATCCTAATTATAAGACTTTTTTAATCCTATTATTATCTTGATCCATGTGTGTTCTTTATCGCTCTTCGCATGTGCTTTCTTCACCCTTACTTAGCCACCAAGCCTTCGTGCTTTTCTTTATTTATGGATCATAACTTGGGTGGCACTCCAACTTTTTCTTTCCTATTTTTAGCATTTATGTAAAATTGGCTAAGTCCTTTTATTCTACATCCTTACACACAACCTCCTGCATTGATCCTCATTACGTCCACACGCACCCCTTTCGTGTTATCCTTTCCTTATACGCATGTACTCACTATGCGTAAGTCTTTGTTCTATACGATACTTAGTCAATTTATCCAACCAAAAAAAACACATCATCCTACTTTGCATATGCCCAACTTAAAAACTATCACTTCAAAGCCCACTCTTGTGTGACGCTCCTTACAACATGCACACATGTGATTCCAATGTTGGTCTTATGCTTTCCTGCAATTCTATGTAGATCTTCACACACAAAAAAGTATTGCGGTCTTAATTTCCCTTGCTCAGTAGTACTACATATAGACTTTTCAGCTCGTGCACAATCATTAGAGACTCATACAACAAAATGGGATAGTGTGCCCCATGTAAATATTTCCTCACCTCCAAGTAGATTATGCCTCCTTTAGAAAACACTCTTGATAAGTATTCCCATTGCATACAATGATATCTTAGCATCCACATGGAAACTTATAGGTTCTATTGTGACACATTTGTAAAACTCACCATCTAAATTTCAACACTAGAATATAAATTTTGTACACATTCATAGAAATTTCAATTGACATATATTTGGAAGATGAAACAACTTGTAGTCATTTACCTTCATACTTGGGTTCAGGTATAGCTACCTCCTCACATTATTATACACAACTAGCCAAGGGTCAATACCATTAAGATATGAACTATCTAGTAGGAATATTTTCATGATTTTTGTATCTTGTAATTTTCACACTATTTTGTATATCACTCTAGTCTAGGAATATCATATAAGACTTCAATATGTTCCCTTACTTATCATGATATCTTGTTCTCTTAGCCGCATCTTATGATATTATATACCTTTGAACTTATTTCCTAGACATCATTGATGAATAAAAGTTTCATTTCTTGCAAGTAATATTTCTCTACATCATTGTATGTTTGGTTCATTACATCAATGACCTATGTGTACTCTTTGTAATTATTTTCACTATCTCTAACATAGGATTTCCCTCACACATGGTCTTGGGATCCATTATGCAAATTACAATGATAAAAGCACTATTTATTCTTCTCATATGTTGTATCTTTATTGATTCCTCAATAGCCTTAAGAAATTAATAGTTGATAATATTCAAAAAAGGTAGAAAATATCATTTGGAAATCTCAATATGACATTCAATATATTATCCCTATATCTAATTTTTCGGATGGAAATCATGTATCTTGTGTTACTCATTTTCTAAGTTCATATATTTTGCAACAAGTCTTCTACAATGTTGTACACAAAGACACCATTTCTATCCCTATGTTTTTATTTCACATCTTAGTTAAGCATGTCATGAATGTTTAATTAAATGTAGTTCTTAATTGTATTACAATATGTCGGTCCTAGAAATATAGTTAAATAAATGCATGACATTGTTATCCATGTAACTATAAGCGAGAAAAATAATAATAATAAATTAGTTAAAATGAAAAAATATTGGGTGAATGGTCATGTATTATCAACTCCTATCAAAGAATCTATATAAAATGGGATGAAATCTATACAAAATGTTTAAGAATAAGATGCACATATTAAAGCCATCATTTCTTTAAAATTTCCTAGTCAAAAACACTTTTTAGAAGTAGAACTATGAACTAAGAATTCAAAGGATCCATATAAAAATCCAAGTTGTGATTCAAACTTTAGGTATATGGATAGTAGGTCCCAAGTTATACCTTTGTACCCAACCATCAAACCTCTTTCAAATGATAGTGATCAATTATAGTTATTATAAAAGGCCAATACACAAATTTCTCGAGTCCATAACAAAAATGATTCTTGTAAATTACCATGAAATAACTAATGGAATACCCATAACAAATGATTAAAAACAAGTGAAATTGCATAATGCTAAATAAGATACACAAAATAATCCTAGAAAGTTATACGAAACTAAAAAAATTAATATTACATAAACAAACATTAATAATTTTTATGGGAAAAACAACAATATCTCATGTTATGAAGTTCATAAAATCTTGCTCAAAACTAATATCAAATATTGTGAACTCTCTTAAAAATAGCATACATATCTTAGATAAATCTATGTAAAAGGCACCGAGATGTATCATTCTTGAGTCGCCTATTCCACTTATGTCTCAAATATAATATCACCTCTAGAATGATACCTCTTGGCATCTTTTTATGCGGATTTATCTAAGATAGGTGTGTTGGTCATATTCTTTTCATATTTCTCATTTATTGGTGATTTTTAAAATTCCTAAACAAAAGAGCCCCAAATTCTACCATATAAACAAGATATTACTATTTTTCTGACTTCTCAAATTCAAATAGAAAGATCTTTTAAGGAAAGTTTAAGTAGACATGAAATTTATGTTCAAAATTACCTTGTAATAGTCAAGTAGATGCCAAATTTAATGCACGAAATAAAACTTTACATGGTCACATCGCTAGATCCCACCCCTTGTTGTCATTGTATAAAAAATATTGGTGTAATAATTATTGAAGAAATCAAATTTGATGTTTATTTGACCATTATAGGATGATTACAACCATAAATTTGACATCCATATGAGCAATGAAGACTAAACTTAAAATATTTTGTTAGTTATTTAAGATCTTTTAGAAAGTTAAATTATACAACAATTAAATCAGCACATCAATTAATTTGAGAAAGTATGCTACCAACAAAATGATTTTAGACAAAAATGAATATGCATATATTTTTCACTTTGGCAATGAATTTTACAATGGTAACAATCGCTCATATGTGAATCTCAAATTCCATATTCCCGTCATGTTTTAAATAAGTACTTAAAAAATTCACATTCAATATATCGATTCCATTTCCTAAGTTGCTTTTTGAACCTATTTCATTTTGTCAAAGATGCCTAGTTTGCTAATGAATTATTAGGGTTTGATTTATCTACTTATTTATTTGTTTTTCTTCACATTTTACCATATTTTCAATATTTTAAGTTTATTTTAATTATATTCATTACCAATCTTAAAATCTCTAAAATCTAACAAAATCAAACATCTTTCCGCACTTAAAGTTTTTTAGTTATTTTTGTATTAAACATTAGTCTGTTGTTATTATGACATCCAAATGGACGTCAAGTTTAATGTCGAGAATAAAAGTGAACCACACATTTAATAATAAACTGTTTGTATTGTAAAAATGTCTCTCGACATAACAAACTAGCATACCTATCTTAGATAAATCTATGTAAAATACACGAGAGGTATCATTCTTGAGCCACCTATATATTTTCTACAACCAAATTATATTTCTTTCTAAATATTATGGCATCAACAAATATGATGTTATACAAATACACATCTAATTCTTAATTGTTAAAAAATATTTTTATTTCACTTTTTTTAATAATATTCAAGAATCACAAGTATTTTTCCTCAAAGAGTATTTGAAAACTCAATTATTTTCTCTTCATTTTGACAATGCCTTTTTATCCACCACAAAATAAAAATATGTACAAAATAGAAGAACAATTGCCGACAAGTGATGAAGAATTCAACTGTAAAAGGTATTTATATGGATTGCGACTATCTCCCTAAACCAAGACACCTCTTTAATATTTTAGTACCACCATTTTCAGTCTATAGTAAACAAAATCATGAAAAAATGGCATAAAAATAGAACTTGGGAGGTCGAGTTGAGCCTCCTAATTACCATAAAACAACATTTGGTCAAAGAATAATAACAAAAACTATGAAGTTATGTAGTAAGAGGTGACCTGGTGTTGATTAAATAAAAATAAATACTTTGTCCACTTCTTCTTCACTTCTATTTTTTTTATGCACTTCTCTACTTTTAGCTTTTATATTATTTTTATTTATCATTTTCATTTGATATTGTCTAGGGAGAGGACCTATAACCATGCACCTAACTTTAGGGGCACGTAGATATATGTAGGTATGTCGATAGCGTAAAAAATTATATCATCGTGTAGCGTATGATCGTGTCATATCAACATTTTTGTTTCACGTGTTTATTTGGAGGGAAAAGTAGTTTTTGAATTGATTTAATATGAAGAAAATTAATATAAAGCATTTGAAAGAGGGACCAATGATCGAGCGCCCTATGTGTCACATTCTCATTAACTCTTAAAAAGTGTCATTAACCAAAAGTGAACAACTATTGGTACTTTTGTCACCAACCTATGGTGAAAAGAGATGTACATGTTTTGGTGCATGCTTGGTTATAGGGTCCTCTCCCTATTGTTTTTATAACTACATTAATTATATATTTTATTTTGAGTGTCAAATATGAGTTGGGAGCTAAAGAGTTTTAATATTTTGAATGTCAAACTCAAGTCATTTATCATTCTAATGGTCAAATGGACATAAAAAAAAGACAACTCACTCCATTACACCCTTAGCTCCCATTTTAAAAACGCTTCTCAACATAATGAATGTAAGTCAATTTTTTAGAAAAAAATTACCCATCAAATTTAAAAACAAAACCAACCCCAAATGTTATTAACTTTCTAGAAAAACTATTTAAAACAAAAAAATAAATGACTGATGGCCAAATAAGAATTTAATTGTCATTTTTATAAATTATGGAAAAAAAATCCAATATAAAAATTTATGAAATTGATAAGAATTATTTATAGTTGAGAAGTACAAGGTTAATAATCCTGAATTGTAGCTGACCCGCTCATATGGATCCATTAATTTTAATTGAAATCTCATCGAAAATTTCAAAGATCGGAAATATATCTAAAATTAATAAGAGCATGATTATTGACTTCCCAAAAATTAAAATATTTATTTAAAAAAATATCCACCTTCTCATTTCTAACTCTATCTAAAAAAAAAGGAAAAAATGGTAGGAAATACTATCACTTTCCTATAAATCATTAACATAACTTTCCATCCATTAAAATTAATATAATTTAGTTCTTGTTTATTAGAAAAGTGAGGTTTTTATTTCAATTTTTGAAGTTATAAACATAAAATATAAAATCAAATAAATATACTTCAAGAATATTCACTTAGATAAATATAGTTTAATATTACATATATCATTATTTTTCAATTATAAAGGTGCGTTAGAAAATTAAATATTATTAAAATTATATGTATTTTAAAATGAAAATAAACATTATTTTTAATGTATAAATATGGATTTAAAAAATTAATTATTAACAATTAAATATTATACAAGATAAAATAAAATGTGATTAATATCATATAGATATGTCAAAATTAATAATCATTATTTCTAAATTTAATTTAAAAATACTATTAAATTTTGATAATGTATTTTTGTAACATATTATTCATATGATTTAATCATTAATCAAGTAAATTTTATTTTAATAATTTTTTCTCTTATAATTTTTTTATAATAATAAAATAAGAAGATGACATTTTAACCAATAAACATATTAAATATTTGTTAATAAAAAATGAAAACAAATATAATTTAGAGATTTAAATTTCTCACCCTTAACAAAATTATTGATGAACATAATCCCTATTAATTATTGTTCAAATTAATACAGAAAATTTGTTTAAAACTTCCTTCAATAAAAACAGGTTGAATGGTTCTAAAAACAATTCATCATCACCACCTACCAATTATTATTTTTAAAATAATATTTAAGACATACTATGTCATCATCACCAATTACCAATTTTTTTAAAAATATTACGAAATCCATAAAAAGAAGGTTTAAAATCATTGAGGGTCTCTAGGTAAATACAAACTGCAAGAAAGGCACGACTTATATTGATGAAAAAGGTATGGTTATATTGATATAAAATGGATAACTTTATATATGAAGAGTTCTTATGTCTGCCCTCCCACAAAACACTTAGATATAAAATGAGATGAATTCCATACAAATGTGTTTAAGAGGCATAAATTTAGGTTATATTTCTAATTATTAGACAATTTAATTTACATATTAATTATGTTGATAGGTATTTTTATTAGAAAAAGAGGAGATTATTATTAATATGTTGTATTAATGATATATTGGATGGTTATTTTAATCTTTAAATGTAAATCAAATGTTTTGAATTAGTCATGAAGACATGGCCAAGTCATAAGATGAGTGGATGGTGACGGGGATGCTAATAAAGGAAAATTGAGAGCTCGAGCATGTCGGATTTCATGTCCATTGTATTGACACACGACTACTTTCGGAGTCATCTTGTCCGATGTGTCATCGTTTCTTGCTAGACTATCTCACCTCAAATTCTTTCCGCATGAACTTCAATAATCAGTCTT
The DNA here is from genome assembly GCA_018340775.1 of Taxus wallichiana var. yunnanensis. Taxonomy (NCBI): domain Eukaryota; kingdom Viridiplantae; phylum Streptophyta; class Pinopsida; order Cupressales; family Taxaceae; genus Taxus; species Taxus wallichiana. Next base: position 172,187,275 of record CM031240.1, read on the forward strand.
GGATGGTTCACAAGCTTGGTGAATCTCCACTTTGACTCATGGCTCAACCTTCTTCTCAAAAGTACATATATGTGTAGTTTCCTCCTCTCCTCATTCATCTTCACATACCTTGTCTCCTATCACGTGTTGGGCATTTAAGTCCTTGCTACACACTTCACTTTTGATCCTACAATTATCATTTGAGATATTTGTGCATTGGAGATGCCTTTTTGTAGCTTGGGGTATAACTACTTCAACTCTTCACCACATCAAAAATACTCACCATGGCTTGTATGATACCTTCCATTTTTCATTTTGAAGGCTCCAAGGCATAATTATCACTTTGATCAACCTTCACACAAATTTAAGGTTTGTCCCTTCAACACGGATCATCATGTTTGTTGTGGGAAGGTGCTTGACCTCTCCACCACTCAATTTTGGGTGGCAAACTATTACATTATTTCCACTACCTTCCTTTACTCCAACATTCTCTTGAATTGTTTGAGGTCTTCAAATTGTTCTATGATATTTTCATTGAAATAATCATCTTGTAATTGTAGGTTTTCAACAAACAAACTCAAAAGCATTTGAGCCTCCCTTTCCACTTCTTTCCTATCTTTCTACGATATCTCTACAAATCAATAAAATTAAATATTATTAAAACTACGTGTGTGTTTTAATATGAAAATAAACATTATTTTTAATGTATAAATATGGATTAATTTTTTAATTATTAATAATTAAGTATTATAAAAGATGAGATAAAATGTGATTGCTTTCATATACAAATGTTAAAATTAGTAATGGTTATTTTTAAATACAATTAAAAAATTACTATTAAATTTTGATAATATATTTTTAAAAATATTATTCATATAAACTTAATCATCAATCAAATGACTTTTATTAATAATTATTATTTTGATGATATATTTTTAATAATAGTAAGATAAGAAGATGTCTTTTAACTAACAAGTATATTAAATATTTGTTAATAAAAAGATGAATACAAATATAATTTAGAGATTTAAACTTCTCACCCATAACAAAATTATTGATGAATATAATCTTTGATAAAGTATTGTTCAAATTTATATAGAAAATTTGCTTTTTTTTGTAAAAATTTCAACAAAAATAGGTTGAATGGTTCTGGCAAAACAATTCATCATCACCACCAACCAATTACGTGACACTTTTTAAAAATATATATTTAAGACATACTATGTCATAATCACCAATTACCAATTAGGGAGAGGAAGGAAGGAATCGGGAAAATAAAAAACTATTACGAAATCCATAAAAAAATTAAATTAAATCACTAGCACATTCATTGAGGAGCTCTCATCGGTAAAATGCATGAGAATCTTACGCATACAAATCCCATTACTCTCTCCACGCAAGGATATGTAGCGAATCATCATGCGGGTGACTTCATCATACGGAGAAGGTGAATTCCGAGAAAGCTTCTCCTCCTCCTCCACAAATGACTTATCCTTTATGAGTTCGCACATTAATAAGAATCTTTCGAAAGGCATGACTTATGTTGATTAAAATGGTATGGTTACTTTGATATAAAATGGATAACTTTATATATGAAAGATTTTTATGTCATGCGGAGCTTCCATCAAAACACTTAGATATAAAATGAGATGAATTCTATACAAATATGTTTAGTAGAGGCATAAATTTAGGTTATATTTCTAATTATTAGACAAATTAATTTACATATTAATTATGTGAAATAGGTCTTTTAAGAGGGAATTATTATTTATATGTTTTATTAATGATATATATGGATGGTTATTTTAATCTATTAATGTAAATCAAATGCCTTAATGATGAATCACTCTGAAGACATGGCCAAGTCATCAAGATGAGTGGACGGTGATTGGGGACACTAATAAAAAGGAAAAGCTGAGAGCCCAGGACATGTTGGATTTCATGCCCATTGCATTGACACATGATTACTTTCGAAATCATCTTGTCGATGCGTCATCATTTCTTGTTGGACTATCTCACCTCAAATTCTTTATGCATGAACTTCGAGTAGTTAGTCTTGGATGGTTCATAGGCTTGGTGAATCTCTAGTTTGACTCATGGCTCGGTCATCTTCTCAAAATTATATATGTGTAGTTTCCTCCTCTCCTCATTCATCTTCATTGTACCTTGTCTCCTATCGCATGTTGGGCATTTAAGTCCCTATGTCATAATACATTACCAATTAAAAAAAAAAAAACTTCACTTTTGATCACTAGCTACACATTATCATTTGAGATATATGTGCATTGTTGAGTATTCTTTGATATAAAATGGATAACTTTATATATATTTTTTGTAGCTCCCAAAACACTTAGGGTATAATACAAATATGTTTAAGACTCTTCACCACCTCAAAAATATTCACCATGGCTTGAATTATTATTTATATGATACCTTATATTGGATGGTTTTTTAATCTATTTGTAAATCAAATGCTCAAGGCATAATTATCACTTGGGGACACTAATAAAGGTCAACATTCACACAAATTTAAGGTTTGTCCCTTCTTGTTGGACTACACAAGTCATCATGTTTGTCTGATGGAAGGTGCTCTAGTTTATTTCATGGCTCGGTCACCTCTCCACCACTCAATTTTCGGTATCGAGATTCCTTATTCAGAATTGGCAAGTTATTACATTCACTTTTGCCATTAGCTTCCTTAACTCTTACACCTCAAAAATATTCACCATTGCTGATACCTCTATTTTTCATTTCTGGCAGCTCCAACATAATTCACTTGTCAACATTCACACAAATTTAAGGTTTGTCTTCAAATTGAAGGTTCCACCACTCAATTTTCGGTGGCCAAGTTATTACATTATTGCCATTAGCTTCCTTAACTACAACATTCTCTTGAATTGTTTGTGGTCTTCAAATTGTTCTGTGAGATTTTCATTAAAATAATCATCTTGTAATTATAGGTTATCAACAAAAAAACTCAAAAGCATTTGAGCCACCCTTTCCACTTTTACCCTATATCTTTCTATGGTATCTCTACAAATTAATTAAAAACTATGAGACACCAACTATGAGGATAATACAAATGTGGTTACCGACATGTTTAATCGGTCGATTACATACTTGTAATCTCGATGAAGTGGTTCTTAGAGGGTGAGGTTTGCAACTAGGAGACAAAATCATCAAAGCCAACAAGTGGCTTAGTCCAACATATAAATTTCATCAACAACAAAAATCTTACTATAACCATGACAAAATCCTTCTTCGGAGCATACTTTCACTTTTGTGCCATCATAATGCTAAAGAATTTAGTACCCATGTTTACATGTCTATAGAATGAGATGGGGCTTCAAACCCATTCTCTCTAAACAATAACCCAAACTCCATTTCAAGAGAAAGTTCACATGTTCTCCTCCTTTATACATTCATAAAATCGACACCATGTATTCTAGTAATCATTATATTCTTGAAGACACCAATTTTTGGTGTCATTCCTCCACTTCACCCTACGTCCGCTCTCCTGCATTAGGCTTGCCCATTCAAATTCATTTTCCCTCCTAATTCCATTTGAATTCATTTTCCCACCAAAATACATATCTAATTAATCAATATTAATCCCTTTTAAATCAACTTATGAATTTAATATTCAAAAGTAGTCCATGTCATCCCACTAATGAATTTAATATTCAAAAGTGGTCCATGTTATCCCACTTATGAATTTAATATTCAACAATTATCCATCAAATCCCACTAATGAATTAAATATCCAAATATAATCCACATCAAATCCCACCTTTGAATTAAATATTCAAATATTATCCACATGCAATCCACCTTTGAATTAAATATTCAAAGATAATCCATATGCAATCCACTTTTGAATTTAATATTCAAAAGTAATCTCCACTCACCTAATCAGGGTAATTTTTCATAATCAAGATTACCCAAATTAACCCCCCTTCCTCAGGCTATAAATAGAAGCCTTCCCCCCTTCCTTTTGATCAAGGAGAAATGACAGAAATCCTCGACATTATATCTCCTCTCATATCATCCTCATACCATCATACTTCCCTTGTTTAATGACAATTTTGTCACCATAATATCATCCACATGCCCTTGAGGTTCTCTTAGCAATCCCATTTCTTGGCATCCTTCCATCTACAACATAAGAGTTTGCAAGTTTGTTTGGCATGTTCCCTCATCCGCCCATATTTCCATTTATTTGTGCAGGTTTGGTTCTCTTTGTATTTATTTTGATCAGATCAGTAGCTTCTCTATACATCAACGTTCATGTTCTATTATTTATCATTTTCTGCATGTTATCCATCTATCTTTCATTTATATCATTTTATCTTATCAAACGGGGGTTGACATCCGCATAAGGAAGCTCGTACTTCTTGGAACCGACTTCGTCGTGAGGCAGCCCCGCATATACCATCTAATCCATTTTTCTCTTAGTTTCCTTTGTTTCGCAGGTCTATCTAGCTCACAACAAGGACATTCACTTTGCGCCCATCCATTTGTCACCATCTTCTCCCAAGGTACCTAAACCCTTGCATCTTCAAGGTTGTTTGGTTTTCTTTATTATCTAGCTCACTAATCTAGACAGGGACAAAGAAAAATCGATCAACATTCTAGCATGCCGGTGGGACGAATCCAAGATCTAGTCATTTTTGTTACTTTACTGTCTTGTGCACACGTCGAAGTATAATGATTATCGGGATTCATAGTTGTCATCTATTTAGATATATTTTGTGAATATTTTGTTTTTAGACTCACCTATTCGCGGTTTAGAGTTGTCTCGTTAGTGTGGTTTGTTACTTACATTTGGTAGTTTATATTGTCTTGAGGTAAGTGGTGTTGTTGTTTTCAAAAGGTTTGTTATTTGGTTGTTTATCATTGGCATAACATTTTATTGTTATTGTTATTAAACAAATAAATAATAATAATAATAATAAATAAATAAATATGATATATAAGTGTGTGTGTGTGTGTATATATTATTACCCCTAAACTACACATCTCCCCATCTATTTCCCCTATCCCTTTCCCTCTAGCTCGGCCGGCTCGGCCGAGTTGGTTCCTCACATATTGACCCACTCAATCACCTCCCTACTCACATATCCCCTACTTCCTTAGCCTAACCAACTCGGTTGAGCTATTCCCTCACCCAATTCTCTCCCCTTCCTAATCGACTCCCTACCCAATACCCAACTCACCACTCAACACCCCCATCTCCCTTCCCATGACCTCATAGACCCTCTCATATCCAGAATCCCCAGCTCCGAACTCCTTTCCATATCTCAATTCCTCCATGTCCTCATACCTACCCCACTCGGCCACTCGGCCATCCGACTCACTCTCTACCCAATTCCCAATAACCTCATCCTCAACCCACGTCCCTCTCTCCCTAGCCCACATCTCCCCCTCCAACTCACATGGCCACCCGACCACGGCTCTCACCTCACCCCTCACCACGTATCTCTCCCTCAACACCAACTCAACACAACCCATAAACCTACCCACCTACCTTGAGCCCTCGACTCACCCATCCCATCTCCTCACACATCCACACAAGCCAACCCGTTCCCTAACCATGACCCCTCCATGTCTCCATATGTAGGCCAATAGAAAATTTGGAATCTTATGTGTATTAAGAAACATTGCACCACAATATTTGCCAAAGGGAAACTATGTGTTGAATGCACGACAAACGCCCTTCCTAATTTCCTCTCTCACTTAATTCTAATCCATATCATTTGATTACAATTTTCGTTTCTTTTGTGTGATGATTTTTCTTGCGATGATGATTTTTAGTTTAGTAGAATTTTCCATTTTTTTGCGTTAAAAATTTTGAACTTCTTCAAAGTACATTGTAAATTTCATTTTCAAATATCTCTTGGTCGGGAAAATCCGACATCTAGTCTGAGAGACCTTGCACTTTCTAAAATCATGGCATATCGGCATTATGCCGGGAAATTGGGGATATAATATCAATCTCAAGGGTAGAGCATATCGAACATGATATACCTAATGCAATTTTCTTTCTTGAGTCCTCGAAGGTTGTCATTTTATCTTCAAAATGTATGGTATTTTGGTCGTTGTAAATTACAGGAGAATCCCCAAATTTGGCACAAGTAAGTTCAAATTGAAGAGAATATGGTACCACTACCTCTCTGCTCTTCAAATACAATGTTACCCTTATTTTATTATTTCCCATAAAATATCCTATCGAGTTAGGCCTATAACATTTTACTCGATCGTCACGGTTCGACTTTCCACTTTTCTTTTTCTAAAGTGATATTTGATTTGATTTTCCATTGCTTTACAACGATCCACCATTGTTGTCAATTGAGCTTCCCTTTTGGTAATGTTCTCCCCCATTCATCCATGTGGACTCTCCCTTAGTTCTTGGTTCGGAGGGGGACTATTCTATTGTCCCACATACGTGGGTGAATAAAGTGAAGAAGCATATTTAAAGATTGGCCTATCATCCAAATTTGTGGCTTGGGCCCACTTAGATTACCTTTAACCAAGTCCCCCGAGCTCCCAAATATCTCCTCCTTCTCCCGAGGTCTTGCCTGAACTCCTCGCCACATTGTCCACCCACTTTGCCCTGATATGTTGTCCTCGGCCGCTCTCTCGTGCCCTTCTACGTACCCAGAGCCCTCAACTCACCAATCCTCACACCCCGAGCTTTGCACAACTCACTCCTGGTCGCTCAAGCGATGCCACTTGGTTCCCCTTCAATTAATTCTACTTTATATCATTTCAATGACAAATTTAAGCATTTCATTTCAAAAAACAAACAAATTTATCATTTCAAAAGACGTAGATCATTTTATAGTTTATAAGCTATCTTGTTTATATTTTATTTTGTTTATAGTTAATCTTATTTATAGTTCACGTAAAAAATATACAAAATGCACACATTAATATTTTTGTGGTTACCCTATTTATCATAACGTAGTTCATTTAATAGTTTCATATCACCTCATCATTAATAATTTGTGTCACATGTTCTCATTTCATAGTCTATTTCATCATTTATTTCATAGTTTAGTTTATAATCCAATCGATTAGTTTTCATATTTTTTTATTCTAATTACATATGAGCATTGAACTAATAATTTTTATTACTTAATAAGATTAATTTTCCGTACGTAGGACCTTCTTTCAGACATAAACATTAGAAATTTTTATTGTCTTTCTCGTATCTTTTTAACACACGTGCACTAATTATTTTATTTGTTTTTCAAGTGAACTCTACAAACTTTGACCACCAAATTATGTCATCAAATACTAATATTTAAAACAAATACATGGCTCAAACCACTTTCACCACACTCTTCCATAATCTTGCTCATCATGCATGTTGCGATTTTGGGTCCTTAGATGTTCTGGTCACTAACTATCACTTTCAAATACATCATTATCATGTACGGTTAAATAAAAGGGGAAAGCATTCCCAGGTATTCCTCATTTTTCCCTATTTGTTCCTTTCTGAACTATAATTTCCCTTTCTTGGGTGATTTTCTGCATCAAACTTCACATTTGGGATTTGGTCTAAAAAGAACCCCGTGCATCCTACTTGCTCACATAGCTTAAATATGGGTTTAACCTTCTGCATCTCACATTACCACACATAACCTAGAATCACAAACAAAATCAACACATCAAAACATCTCCTTACCCGGTTGATTGTTTGGGATTTCATCACCCAACAGGAAGCCGCCTAAGACTCTCCCTAGCCAAAACTACAGAAACCAACCTTAGATTGTCGTTCCTTAGGTACCTTCGTTATCCACTTTTCTTTTCTTTTCACATCTTCTAATTAATCATGATGATAAGAAACTTGTTGCTTGATTTTTTTGTTAACAAATTACATAAACAAATGTTCGTCTATTTCATGCCTATTGTCACTCTTTCTCAGGTTAAACAACACAACAATCCACTCCATCCAATGACATCCCTTCCTCTAATGATATCTCTCAACAAGATTCTACACTTGAGACCATACCTTTGGTTATCCAACCCCCTGTCTCCATGGTCTCACTTCATGAGGACCATGTCATCCAAAATCATCCCTATCTTGAAACCAATCCGCGTATCTCTCATGAATCCAATCTTTCAAACCAACTACACCCCCATCTCTCGGCTCCTTTAGAAACTCTTGGACCTCCTTCTAACCCCATATATGACTTCTTACTTCGTAAATCTCCCACAATTTCTCAATCCTATCAATCTACTCAATTGGTGGATCCTATTCCACCCATGTCAGTTTATGTCAACTCTATTCCATCCACTACTAGTATGCCTATCCAACCATCTCAACCTCTTAACACTTACATTCCTACCCATCATATGCTCCAACCATCTCAACCTCTTAACACTCATATCCCCACTCATCATTTACCACAAAAAATTTCTCAATCTCAACAATCACATCATCTCCCTATTTCTCAACATCAACCTTTGCAGCAACTTACCCAATCTCAACCCATGACATATATTAATCCTTATCAAACGATTCCACAAACACCCCATCCACAAATTAATCAACCGCCTTATCAAATGGTTCCTCAAACCCCCACACATCCACAAACGTATCAGCCACCTTATCAAGCTACATTCCATGCCACACAATAAATTTAATCCTAACCTAACATCACATCAAACGATCCTATTCATTCCTTAATGAATAGGTTGGCTAATCTAGAGGTCGCTACCTTGGCACCCAAGGTTACTTTATCCTACGAAAAAATATGTAATGAACCAATTCATTCGTTAGTTCCTATCAAACCTTACCCTCCTCATTGGGAGCTTCCCAAGTTCATTAAGTTCAACAATAAGGAAGATCCCCAATAACATCTTCATGCATTTAAACATGCATGTTACTTTATTGCATATGATTAAGATTTAATGCTTCATGAGTTTCCCCATATCTTTGGTGAGTCCCGTGTTAGACTGGTACAATAGTATACCTCAATACTCAATATTTTCCTTCACCCAACTCACGTAGTTGTTCTTAGAACACTTTTTGATCAACATTGCACACAAAATCACTATCACTGACCTATACGCCATCTAACAGTTTGAAGACAAGTCCATCACAAGATTCATCACATGATGTCACGGTTTTATTTACGGCTATCCTTCTCTCTTCCACAAACTGAACTCATCGAGCTCTTCTCATGTTCATGTGTGAATCATATATCATCTACCTTGTAAATCCAATCATTCGAACCTTTGACAAAGCCTTCACCATGGCTCATGCAAACTTGAAACTTGTGTCATTGAGCAAGGTCATATTAAACTCATATTGAACAAACCTAAAATTGAATTTACTAAACCATCCACACATAATGACATATTTAAGGGTGTGGCCAACGTCATGGTTGTTAATTCCTCATCCACACCTACATCTAGCACGTGGCCTCAATAACGAGCCCCTCAACCAATGCCCAACTACACCCCCCTTGGAGAATCATATAGTTCAATATTTGATAAGTTGATGGTAGTAAATCTAATCACACTTCCTCCTATCCAACCACTTGATGAATCAATACCAAAACCCGTGTGGTATCGTGAAGACCATTATTGCAAATACCACCAAGTCTGAGGACACAACATAGAGAAATGTCAAAATTTTAAAGATTTGGTCCAAAGACTCATTGATCAAGGTCACCAAGTAGACAACCCCAATGCACCTCCAAATCAACCACTAGAGGTATTTAAACAACCATTCCCTAACCACACACTGAAAAGTCAAACCACCACTTTATACAACCCAAGCGCCCAATGCTCATACTATAAACACTCTTCACACCATGGACCAAGATCCTATCCCATCCACAACTTCCCCTCCTTCATCATCGATCACATCCACCTCCTTAGACATTGCCCCTACATCTACAAACCCATTAACACTTATACCCACAACCACACCAATCATACCTACATCTATCTCAAAACCTATTCCTACATCCACACCTACCACATCAACCCCATTCGTAAACATATCATTCTTACCCCTTGAGACACTTATGAAACAACCATTCCCACCTACTTCTACACCGATATTAATCCTACATCTACTTCATTACCTATCATATCTACTCCATCGGTTACCACATCCCCTTCATTGGATTTGACTACCTTACCTACATCCATTCCACCTTTACCCATTATACCATCCTTAGAGTCGATCTCGGTTCCTCTTTCTACACTTTTTTCTGTACCCACCACATCAATTGTTGTGGCCACATCTACATCTATCCCTACCTTTACCACATCCACATCAATTCAACTATACATACCACTTCATCCACATCTATTGTGCCCCAACCTGTCATATTCAACCCCTTAACCACATCTACATCAAACATACCTATCACTACATCACTTACATCTCCAAATGTCCCAATTATGCCCACCTCCCTATCAATCCCAACTACCCATATATCTGTCATATCAACAAATCCACTTACCCCTACCTTGACATCTTCATCACTTGTACCTATATCCTTTCCCATGGCCACATCACCCATTACCACACCAACCACATCCTCTCCATTTGCAAATATATCGATGATACCCCTTGAACAATTCATGGAACAAATACCTCCACCTAAGTCGAACACAAACAATTTTCATCCTCCCACTATAGAACCAGCTATTTCCACCTTGGCCAATCCAAAGCCTACATAATCCCAATCTCACATAGACCTTATTAATCGCATTATACAAACACCTATTTCTCCATCAATATCCACACCTACACCGTAATATTTAGATCCTCTAGTTGAGATTATTATCATCCCCGCCAAGGGTAAATTTTCTCGATCAAAATCTAAGGCTCGTGGTAAACATCCCCAAAAAGTCTCCTATGCATCCTCGTAAGAAGTCGGGTCTTCCCTCTCCTCAGTAATCCAATTTTACAACATCTATTTTAGGGTAAGTCCCTTCATCTAATACACCTCATAACGATAAATCCCAAACCAAACAATATAGCTCTCCTCCCAAAACTAGTTTGTCTTTCAAGACACCTAATTTACCTGTCTAACCTACATCCGCACCTAAACATCCTCTCAAAACCCACAAGAGTTACCTTCCCCATGACACCTCTATTGGATCTTACATAGACATCTTTTGACACTTAATCCAAATATCCCTCATCATGCTTCCTACCGTTAGAGCTTTTAATCGACATAGTCCAAATCCATCGTGGTTCAATCCCAATTGCATTTTCACTTATCATCATACCTTGAGCCATGAAATTGAACATTGTAAAGCCTTTCAAAAAATCATCCATGACCTTATTGAGAAAGATGATTACCTCATTAGGGGAACATCCTTCTTCATCTACATCTAATTTAATTTATATCACATCCGTCGAGTTTCCCAAGACTCCTCCATCCACATCATCCCTTAACATCTCTCCTACACATGACATTCCTCCTAAGTAAGGTCCTCCATTGTTCATCTTTCCAATCACCCATGTGGTCTCCGACCGTTTATCCAATCCAAATCCAAAAAGATCCTATCTAAAATCCTTTGAAATCAACTGACTCATCCACCTATAATATAATCTCCCTCACTTTGGGGGACACCCTCCCCTCATCCTTAAACATCTTTTTCACATCAATTCATCTCTTATCCATATATACTGACTCCACGGATCACGGGGACTTCCCTTTTGACATCACTCTATTTAATCTCATTCAATCCATCTCATCCAATCTTAAATCCAAATTAATATTGTCCAAATCTTTATCTCTTTTTAAAATTCACTTTTGTGGCCATATTCATCTCTTGCTTGAGGGACCATGTTTTTCATTTTAATTCCACCTTTGTGGCCATACTCGTGCCTCTCTTGGGGCACCATATTTTCATCCAATTTATCCTCTCGTCCTAAGTCCACCTTTATGGAAATGTTTTTCTCTCTCGGGACACCATATTTTCATCTGAAGTCCACCTTTGTGGCCATACTCTCTTCCCAAATCCCACCTTTATGGCCATACTCTCTTCCCAAATCCCACCTTTTTGGCCATCTATTTGTCTCATTATGGATGCATATTTTCTTTGTTTCCTCAAGGATAGCACCTAATTTTTCTTCGCTCATCTATCTCGTCATCCTATCAAGCTTTCATCCTATTTTGAACGTGACTTTAATCAAGACATTACATGGAAATTTTGGCTTCCCTTGATGGTAAACCGGAAGCAAGAACCTCTTAATGCATTCCACTTGTGACCATTATATTGTTAGCATACCTACCAATGAGCACTTAGTCATATATTTAGATCATTCCCCCATCATGAGCCTCTTCCATCTATCATTGTAATGATATGGAACTATGTGGTCTACCATCACTTCCTAGACATGACCTTAAATATGGGCACCACGACTCTGTCCATAACATTTTCCTATTGGATAGGTTCTCCTTTTTGGTGAGAACTCCATGATCATTACACCCATCACCCTCTTATTTACCTATTGAAACCACGCTAAGGGTCCAGGGGTGTCACTTGTATAATCATTGTCCCCTCTAAGTGGTCTACCTAGCTATACCTAACTCTTCCCCATAAAAAAAAGTCAAAATTATGGATGCTCCTATCTCATGTTATCTTATCCAAAAATAGATTGATCCCTCAAAGGACAGTTGTTCATAAAAATCATATAATAAAAATAGATTGATCCCTCAAAGGACAACTATCATGCATATCTTATCTTTCCATCTAAAAGAAAAAGTCAAAAATCCAAAAGCAAAATAAAAAATAGACCATACCCTTGAAGGATGGCTACTCTATTATATCATGGCAGCAAAGGCTTCCCGCATTGATCAACCTTCTATATATCATAGCATCCTAAGAAAGTTTCTGCATTAATCATCTTTCTCATATACATTGTAGACTTCCCGCATTGATCAATTTACATCTTCCTCCTTCCCAAAGCTACGACGTAGTCCTACAAACGCCCACATATGGAGAACTATTTTCCCACGTACAAGTTACATCTCGAACCCCTTTTTGTGTTGACATTAGGTTTATGAGATTATTGCATCCATGTTTCCCTCATGGTCTTTTGGTATAACTAACTATCATTGGTTATGTGTTAACACTTGTTATTGGCTACAAGTGCAATGCCTTCAGTGCTTCTCTTCCTTGTTTACCTTGATACGGTTCGAAGCACAACTTCCCCATATGCTCCTTGCTGATTATGTGGTGTTTATCTTGATAAGGTCACCTTTTATCAAGATCACATTCTTGCATATCTAATTTCAAACTATGCCATCTATATCCATATGTTTACTTTTAAGGATGACATCTATTAACATCATCCATAAATCCATGAAATTTGTTAACGTCTATGAACACTATCTCTAATGCACTTTTTGGTTTGGGAATTCTACTTGATCTTTGTTGCAGTTTGTGAATCCTACTTAAGGATCCCTCTCAAGGAGAGTTCATTATCATGAAACTCCTCATCCACCACCATGGAAAACATGTCCTTTCTCCATCCATTCTCCTGCATCACCTTTATCTTCCTATTAATTATCCCCACATCACCTTTCTCACTCTCTTCATCCTTCTCCATTTATTTCCACTCCTTATCCCATCTTTTGCCAATAATTATTATTATTGGTCTTCCCATAAAATTCCTTCACTGTCATAGCATCCTCCATCATCCATTACCTCTTTCCTCACCCTCTTTGTCTCCATCTCCACCCTTCCTTTTCACTTCTTCCCCACCTCTCCATCTTCCCTCCACCCTTGTCAATATCTTTACTATCTTCATCATGAAACCTTTTCTATTCTCATCATATCCCCTCATCTCATGCATCTCTACATGTATTTCAATGTGGTATGTACCATATTCCTTACCTTGGTCTCCACTCTGTCATCTCTTCATTCCCCATTATTTTCACCAGCAAAATTCCCTCCCTACTTTTCTCTACCACCCCTATCTCTTCCTTTCTCTAATCTTCTCCACATCTTCTGCTCTCTTCCTTTCTTTTCTCTGTTCTATCATCTCTTTCGTATTCTTCAAATTCTTCATCTTCTTCATCTCCTCCAGTTCTCTCACTTCATCTTTTCTATTCCACTACCTTCATTTTACACTTTTCCTGAATTCACCCTCTACTATGTTGAATTTTCTCATCTCGTCTTCTCCTTCTTGTTTGACTTCCTCATTTCTTGCTCCTATCATCATTTTCTACTATTCTCTATTTTCTTTTTCTCCAGACCCATCGTGTCAGCTTTATTCCATACCCTGGTCTTCTTCACTCCTCCTACCATAGTTTCTTCCTCTTCTTTGTTCTATCAATGATCTCTTTCGTCTTCTTTACATTTTGCACTTTCCTCATCTCCTTCACTCTTTCCATCATCTCTCTCTCCTCCTTTTTAGTACTTTCACCCTCTACTCTATCACTATCCATCCTTATCCCTATCATCCTTCCACCTCTTTCATTCCTCTTTTTTTCTCCTCCTCAACCACATCCTCTCTACTATATACCTTTGTCTTCTTCACCTTTGACTTTTCTTTTCTTCATCAACCACTCCTCCTGTCCTTTTCTCTCTTTCCACTCTCACTCATTTCTTCCTTCCACACATCTTCACACTTAACATTCAAGGTCGCCAAAATCTTCCCATTTACAAACCACAACTTCTCTGTTCTATTACACCCCATTCTCATTCTACTCTCTACGACATCGACCCCTCTTTTTTCACGAGTTTCTTCCATTCTTGTCATCCCTCTCGAGGGGCATCATCACATCTTCCCAAGGCATTTTTGTCTTGGAGGATACCATAATAGTCATCACTTACAACCCTCTATTTTCCCTCACAAATGTATGCTCTACTTTTTTTCTTTTTCTTAGCAAAAGTAGATTGAATTCTTCCCCTATTCACCGAGAGAAAAAGGAATGCTTTCTCTTTTCTTTGTCTAATCATTTATTGTTGAAGGAAAACATTTCTTAAGAAACATGTATTCAAAACCATAATTATTCCCCCCTTGGGGCATTTTATCCAACATTGGAACTATCCCTTTCTATTCTCAAAGTCCACCTTTGTGGCCATAATTATTTCCCCTTATAGCATTTTGTATCATCACTTTTTCACATCTCACCTTTTGACCATATTTGTGCCTTGTGTTGGGGCATCATTATTTCACACCCCGTCCTTTGTAGACGAATATCTTTCACTGATTCCTGAACAATGAGGGATTTCGTATTATTTTCGCATTTGATTGCGCACAGTATGATGTTTTCCTATGACCCAATGGTCCTCCTGGATTGCATCCATTTAAGAGGTTTCCCATTAGATTCCCTCCATTTTGCAATGATTTTCGCCCACTCACTAGTCCATAGAGCATTGCCACCATCTCCATCAAGGCCACCCTTTGTCCCCTACCGACATGATATCAGAGACATCGTTGTAGTTTTTATCATTGTTGAAATCCTTTTTGCTTGGGGCATCTTTCCTTGCCTTATCATTTTACCCATTTATCTTCACCCACCCAACCTTCAACATATATCTCTTTCAAACTTGTGATTGACGTCCCTTAGTTTGTCAATCCCAAGTTTGAGGGGGAACACTCAATCAATAATCTTTTCAATACTTCATTGTTTTTGTCTCACGGCTTTCCTAACACAAACCACTCATCAAAAAGGGGCAAATGTAGACACCATTTTTGGTGTCATTCCTCCACTTCACCCTATATCTGTTCTCCGCATTAGACTTTCCCATTCAAATTCCTTTTTCCTTATAACTCCATTTGAATTCATTTTCCCACCAAAAATACATATCTAATTAATCAATTGATTAATCCCTTTTAAATAAAATTATGAATTTAATATTAAAAAGTGGTCCATCTCATTCCACTTATGAATTTAATATTCAACAATTATCCATCAAATCTCACTAATGAATTAAATATCCAAATATAATCCACATCAAATCCCACCTTTGACTTAAATATTCAAATATTATCCATATACGATCCACCTTTGAATTAAATATTGAAAGATAATCCATATGCAATCACCTTTTGAATTTAATATTGAAGTGATCTCCACTCACCTAATAAGGGTAATTTTTCATAATCGGGATTACCCAAATTAACCCCCTTCCTTAGGCTATAAATAGAAGCCTCCCCCTTTTGAACAAGGGAGAAATAATAACAAACCTCTGACATTATAGCTCCTCTCATATCATCCTCATACCATCATACTTCCCTTGTGATGCCACTTGTGTCACCATAATATCATCCACATGCCCTTGAGGTTCTCTTAGCAAGCACATTTCTTGACATCCTTCCATCTACAACATAAGAGTTTGCAGGCTCGTTTGGTAGGTTCCCCTCATCCAACCCAAATTTCCATTGATTCATGCAGGTTTGGTTCTCTTTATATTTATTTTGATCAGATCAGTAGCTTCTCTATACATTGAAATTTTTAGGTTCCATTATTTATCATTTTTGCATGTTATCCATCTATGTCTCATTTATATCATCGAGGGTTGACATCCGCATAAGGAAGCTCATGCTTCTTGGAAACAACTTCATCGGGTAGCCCCCACATATACTATCTAATCCATTTTTCTCTTAGTTTCCTCTATTTCGCAGGTCTATCTAGCTCACACCGAGGACATTCCCTTTGTATCCGTCCATTTGTCACCATTTTCTCCCAAGGTACCTTAAACCCTTGCATCTTCGAGGTTGTTTGGTTTTCTTTGTTATCTAGCTCACTAATTTGGATAGGGACGAAGAAAAATTGATCAACAATTCTCCTTATAAGGTTTGTATTTTAATAATTTGTATTGTGACATGGTGTTGTATTGACAAGTGGAATCAATCAGTGTATCATTTGGGACACTTGGTGGTGACTCATGAAGGAAATAGGCAAGTCCCTAAAGGAAGAGGAAATATAAAATATTGATTTTATTTTGATGTTTTTAAAAATATATTTATTCATATCTATATAAATTTATATAAAAAGAAAAAATAATTTTATATATGTAAATCAAAGAATGGTAATTTGAAAAACATGTACATTTTTACTTGAGAACGTGAAAAACTTGTAAACACCCTTTCAATTTAAATTAGCACCATCCCAAGTTTTTGTTTTTGTTAGTCCTAGGAGAAACACACACACACACACACACACACACACACACACACACACACACACACACACACACACACACACACACACAATATTTTGTCTAAAATAAATTTTATATAAGTTATTGGGGAAATGAATATATGCACACATGAGTTTCCTTCTGAATCTTTGAGCAACATTGAAGATTCATCTTTTGTAAATATTGCTTTTCCGTTTTTGTATTTTCACTTTTAAATGCAACAATGAAAACATTTTTATTGATTGTGTGTTGGGAATTAATGTTGAGCTAATGTTCCCTACATTCTAACATATAGGACTTATTTTTTAATTGATGGTAATAGGGTGTTTGGGAGGGACCTCACCTTAATGTAAAGCATCCCGAAAAGATAGAACCAATAAAAACACAAATAAAGACAATAAGAAACAAGGGTTGAAGAACAAGATTGAAAGCAATTTCAAAGGTTGAAAAAAGCCTACAACAATATTACAACCAACTTACAACATGCAACTCAAAATTACAAGTTTACATTGGGAGAGTTTTGGGATCTATCTTCCTCTATTTGACTCTCCTTGTAACTCTTGCATGTGGAAAACCCATGAACAATTCCTTCTAAGCTTGTGGATCCTCGGGGGTATGATATACCTCCATATTGAACCTCCTCCTACTTGCATATTATGTAAACTTGTATCCCTCCCACTATACTAGAATTATCAATATCCTCACTCCATTCCTTGAATGAACTACATTAAATTCATGATCTTTCTCCTAAAAATCATCTTCTCTATCATATTTTATCTCCTCTTTTGAAACATATTCCTTATCCATACAATTATAAGGATCACTTTGCTTCTCAAGAGGATCTATCTTAAGAGTGTCATTCTTTCCTTCTCTCCCTTGTTGGTTTGGAACTTGTTTTTGCATTCGATTAATATCTTCAAACTTCTTAACTTTAATCTCTCCTTCCTCAAGGCCAACCTTCTCCAATTCAAATTCATTAAAAGTTGTATTTTATTAAACTTATTAATAATATTTAAAGTTATTGAATTTACTTATGACCTTTACAATATGTATTGAAACTTATTCTTAATATACTACATATTTTTGTTTCAATTTTTTTCTATTTTCATTACGTTTATGATCTTTTTGGTGTATTAGTTCAACGCTTTTGTTATTGGAGATCATAATAATGTAATTATAGCAATCCCCAAAGTTACAAAGCCATTAAAAAGGCAAGCTTTATAGGTTGATGGCAATTAAGAAAAATTCAATACTTGAGAAACATTGCATTACATACGAAAATCATTTGTATTATTATACATATTTTAAATTAAATTAAAATTGTTTTTCTTATAAAATTTAAAGATTTATTTTTAATTGTTAAGTGTACATATGTCTAGATAACCTCACAACTCATGTTTATATGTTTACACATTAATGTATTGTCATTGGGTTGACCATCTCCCTATCTTTCTGTTGGAACCCCCTTCGAATCCACTCATGTTATGCTTTCCTTGTGCCACGTATGAGAGGCTCCATTAGCAATACAATAAAAAGCAAAAAGTTGGATCCCAAAGCATATTGTGTTCTCATGCGACCTAAAAGCCAAATAAACATTCTTTCTATCAAATCTCTTGACAAAAAATACTTGTCCAAAAACCCCACTATCTGATTTGAGGTCCCATAACGGAATATTATCTCCATATAGTTTCAAGTCCCTTATTGAAAATAACTATAAATGATTTCAAGTCCCATGTTTGAATGAAAAATGATAACATGAAGAGCCATAATAATAATGAATCCATTTTTGTCATTTATTGTTGGAAGGAAGAGTGATGGTGTATTGGATATGGACCATTGATCTCAATGCCATCAATTTTTCATATGTCATTCACGTAGTCCACACCCCCTTCGTCCTTCGAGCAATTCACACAAATGATGGTTAGTCCCTATGTGAGTTACTAGAAGAAAGAAGAGGATCATAGATGGTAGAGGAGGGCTTTGAATTGACAGGATTTCAAATGGGATTATAATCTCCCTTCGCTTTTCGATTATATACCCTTTTAATCCACTCATGTTTTGCGCACCACGTCTTAAACTTCATTTAAAATTCACTCCAAGGTGCAAATTCTCAAGCCTTTCGATAACAAATTTTTTGAATGCCCTAAAACGTCGTCGTTTCTTTCTTTGATGGATCCATCGAAATTGTGTGGGGCTGAAAATGAGTCCTTAAACATGTTATGTTCTCACATAACCCAAAGCCCCATATCCATTGCCCCTCTTCATCTTGCATTATTTCACCTTCACTCCTTCCACTCTAACTTCTTCGACGCCTCCCTTTCATTGGCTCCATTTTTCTTTTCCTCATTGACTTTCATTTACAAGTGGCTTTCCCATCATAAAATGGCATATTTTGGTAAAAGTCTATCGTTCTCGTTGGTGAGTTGGGCAACGCCTCTTGCAATGGTACACCTTAATATATTGTGAATTCGTATGGGGTGACCCTTTTTAGAAGTTTAAAAGCATTTGTTACTTTGTAAAAAATATTTCTTTGATAAGGTTCCGATCCAACAAGACAATCCATAAAGCTCAACATTTAACATTGCTCAAAGTAACTATAGATATTAGATGTGTTGAACAACATGTCTTTCTTTCACATCTACCACCAAAGTCCACTCCTTAATGACTTGCACACATTTTTCTACCTTTATCATTCCAATGTTTCTCCAAGATGGCTCTTGGTCTATATGTAAAATTCGAGAAAAATAGAAGAGGCACACCTACAAGTGCCTCGACATTTAATGATTTCAAGTCCCATGTTTGAATGACAAATGATAGCACGAAGAGCCACAATAATAATGAATCCATTTTTGTCATTTATTTTTGGAAGGAAGAATGATGGTAGATATGATATGGACCATTAATCTCAATGCCAACAATTTTCCATATGGCATTCACGTAGTCCACACCCCCTTTCTCCTTTGAGCAATTCACACGAATAACGTGTAGTCCCTATGTGAGTTACTAGAAGAAAGAAGAAAATTGAAGATGGTAAATGAGGGCTTTTGATTAATAGGGGGATTTCAAATGGGCTTACAATATCCCTTTGCTTTGTTAGTTGTATACCCTTTTAATCCACTCATGTTTTGCACGCTTTGTGCAACATGTGCTATGCTTCATTTAAAATTCACTCCAAGGTGCAAATTATCAAGCCTTTCGCCAAAAATTTGTCGAATGCCCTAAAATGTTATTACTTCTTTCTTTGATGGATCCATTGAAATTGTGTGGGGCTGAAAATGAGTCTTTGAGCATGTTATGTTCTCACATAACCCAAAGACCAGCTCCATTGCCCCTCTTCATCTTGCACTATTCTACCTTCACTCCTTCCACTCTAACTTCTTCGACGCTTCCCTTCCATTGGCCCCATTTTTCTTTCCCTTATTGACTTGTGTTTACAAGTGGCTTTCCCCATCATAAAATGACATCTTTTGGTAAAATTCTATCGTTCTCGTTGGTGAGTTGGGCCAATGCCTCCTGTGAATGGTACACCTTCATATATTGTGAATTCGTATGGGGTGACCCTTTTGAGAAGATTTCAAGCATTTGTTACTTCAGATAAATATTTCTTGATAAGGTTCGACCCGATAAAACAATCCACAAAGCTCAACATCTAACATTACAAAAAATAACTATAGATATTAGAAGTGTTGAACAACATGCCTTGCTTTCACATCTCGCCCCCAAAGTCCACTCCCTTAATGAATTGCACATTTTACCACCTTTATCATTCCAATGCTTCTCGAAGATGGCTTTGGGTCTATATGTAAAATTTAGAAAAATAGAAGAGACACACCTACAAGTGCCCCATCATTTATCTCGTATCTTAGGCATTTCTGCAACTACCGCTTGCTCGTAGATAACTCCTTTGACTTTTCAAGTTTGTTTTCCACGTCTTGTTTTGCTCCTTGGCATTCATTGTTGCCCCTATCAACATCTCTATCACATTGCTTGTGTATGATTGCTAACGTTAATTACTATTTTAAAAAGTTAACATAAAATGTGTCTAACCTTATAAGAAAGAGGGTTGAGTGAAATGATCTTTAAAAAATTAGTATTTGGAATATCATATGTCATAATCGATTACATAAAGAGCTCAATAGCATATACCATATGCCATTACCAATTACATAAAAAAAACCAATATCATGTCATCACCAACTACATGAAAAAGTCCTAATATTGCATGCTATGAATAAGATGATTAATTTTTTTTTTTTTATCATCACCAATCACAAGAAAATAATTTAATTTTTATATTAATGTCCACAAAAGGTTATGAATGGTATGTGGAATTACAAAAGATACAATGTATAGAAAAAAAGGAGTCATGACACATCCAAAATAATACAAAATGGAGACTAAATAAGGGGAAGAGTAAGAGCAACAATCCAACAAAGATTTTTTTAAAGAGATTTAGAAAGAGGGGTGTTAGGTAGTGAGTTGAACCTTGTTGTTGTTGAGAAACATTTTTAATACTTAAAGTAGTAAAAAAATATGTAATATGTATGAAGCTATACGAGTCATTCTAGTATGTGACGCCTCGCCGATCTAACATGTAAAATTGGAGGATGGCCACAAAACCTCTTCCTACTAAACTAGAAATCAATTTCTTTTGAACCGAAACAATTAAATTTTTATTCAAAAATTAAATATTATTTAAAAAATTAAATATTATTTTTAGATAAAACAAAGCTAATTTTATTCAATCATATAATAAGAAGCTTATTTGTGAAAAAACAAAGCTAATTCTATTCAATCTTATAATTAGAAGTTTATTTGTGAAAAAACAAAGCTAATTCTATTCAATCTTATAATTAGAAGTTTATTT
Source organism: Taxus wallichiana var. yunnanensis (assembly GCA_018340775.1). Classification (NCBI taxonomy): domain Eukaryota; kingdom Viridiplantae; phylum Streptophyta; class Pinopsida; order Cupressales; family Taxaceae; genus Taxus; species Taxus wallichiana. The sequence goes on from CM031240.1 coordinate 172,209,260, forward strand.
GTGAAAAACAAAGTTAATTTTATTCAACCTTATAATTAGAAGTTTATTTGTGAAAAAAACAAAGTTACTTTTATTCAATCTTATAATTAGAAGTTTATTTGTGAAAAAACACAAAGTTGACCAAACCTTCCCAAAAATAGGTTGCTAATTATAGATGGAAATAAGAGACCGTGTTATTTCCAAAAATAATCTTTGTAATTTCCCCTTATAAAAGCCCTAACATTTAACACTTTGGAGGGTCATGGGGCTCACGGTTTGCATGCAGGCAAAAGCCATCGAAAAAGAAAGTGTTAAGTAATTGTACATCCTCTCCACTTGTGTGACAGCGAATCCGAATCCAATCCAGCAGGGGCGACCGGCACGAGGAGGTCATAACCTCGAGGAACCCGTCCACTTAACTGCTGCTAACCCGTGACGCCTCTAACCGCTCCCCGTGCTCAGGGGAACACTAAATTTTGGAATTTAAGATAAATAGTTGACGCCAGCCTGGTCGACTGGAGAGGAGGCATATACGGTACGGATACGTACATACGCTCCCGTGTTATTATTATTACGCTTTCGCCGAGTGGTTTGACGGGCGTCGGCAAGACAGGGTTTTCAGGAGAGTTCAATCGCTCTGGTTTTGGCAGCTCCGCCGACAGCTGGCAGATTAGCTTTAACTTTTCGTTAACTGGAGATTTAAACCCGTGGTTTTTTAGAATTCTTAAGTATTCTGCTACTGTTGATTTAACAAACTGTTGGTTGGCTTTTTAATCGATCTGCCCAGGCCTTTTGGCGTTCTGGAATCGAAAAAAAAATCGATTTTTATTTGAAAAATTATATTATTACGGGTTTTTGATTTTGTATGGTGGAGAAGGGGGATTGCAGGAGGCAGAAAGCAGAGGACTGTAGTGCACGCCCGTGCACACGGTCCGACTGCTCGTCTTTTCTGTGAGATCGAAGCGACGGGGAATTTTCAGGGGCTTTTTATTTCATTCATGGCGGTAAATTTGGCAATCGCAGCTTCGGAGGGTTTTTTTAATCGGATCGTGGCTTGTTGACGGAGGGATCCAGGGAAAGTTAATTAATTGGTGAAGATTTTTAGCCGCATTTGGCTTTTTCGGGGTTGTGCTGTCATAGCCGGCTTTTTAGGGAAGAAACAAAGCTGCATTGCTAGTTCCGGTTGTGTTATTTAGCGCTGAAGCTTGGAATTTGGCTGCCGGTGAGGTTCCAGAATTTCTGAGCAGAAAATTTGTACATTTTGTGAAGATTTCGTCATTTTGAGGTTTGATGTTCAAAGTTGAGATAATTTGGTTGTTTTTGTGAGGATTTTGTGAATTCAGCGGTTGGAATTCCAAGCCGGAGTTGTTTACTGAGGTTTGTTGTTTTCGCGAGTGCGGGTTCAAGGCTCAGGAATTTGATGCATTTTTTGGTGAAGATTTCGTCATTTCAGAGGCTTGATTGAAATTTTGGTTAAGATTTGTGAAGATTTCGTCTGATATTGAATGCTGGCGAAGTTATTTGAGGATCTTGTAAAGGCAGAGGAAATAAAAGTTTTACACTGGCGTATCTGCTCAGTTCAAAATACTTGTGCCAGGAGCAACAGACATTAAAGCGCAGGGATCACCACGAGGCAATGGCGTGGTTTGTGAGAATGTGGGGGTTTGCTTTCGTTATGTTTTCTATTGTGACTGTGTTTCCTTCGCAGCAGTCGTGGTCACCGGCGGAGGCGATTCGATCTTCTCACTTCGATTTTCAGCGGGAGGATTTTCACCTGGGAACGTCATCGTCCCTGACATTTTCGTTTAAGGAAGCACCGGCATTTCGGAACGGGAAGGCATGCGGTTTAAGAAACAGAACCCGAGGGAAAACAGTTTGCGATCCCGCGTATGTGCACATAGCCATTACGCTCGATGCAGAGTACTTGCGAGGTTCCATGGCCGCAGTTCTGTCCGTTCTTCAGCACGCTTCCTGTCCGGAGAACATTTTCTTCCACTTTCTGGTATCTGAAATGGAGCTGGAACTGCAAACCCTAGTAAGGACTACATTTCCTTATCTGAAATTCAAGGTTTATTACTTCAATGCAGATCTGGTTAAAGGCTTGATCTCTAGTTCAGTGAGGCAAGCGCTGGAACAGCCGTTAAATTATGCGCGCAATTATCTGGCCGACATTCTGGAGCCCTGCGTGAGAAGAGTGATTTATCTGGACTCCGATCTGGTCGTTGTGGACGATGTATCCAAGCTCTGGAATATTACTCTCGGCGAGACTCGAACCCTGGGCGCCCCGAGTATTGCCACGCAAATTTCACAAAGTATTTCGGAAAAACTTTCTGGTCAGATGACAAGCTTTCCAGAAGCTTCCATGGTAGAAATCCCTGCTATTTTAACACAGGCGTTATGGTCATAGATCTGGCGAAATGGCGGCTGAGGAATTACACCAAAATGATAGAGCACTGGATGGAAGTTCAGAAAGAGAGAAGGATTTACGAGCTGGGATCTCTGCCGCCTTTTCTGCTGGTTTTCGCCGGAAATGTGGAACCGGTGGACCACCGGTGGAATCAGCACGGCTTAGGAGGAGATAACGTCAACGGAAGCTGCCGGAATTTGCATCCCGGTCCCGTGAGTTTGCTACACTGGAGCGGCAAGGGCAAACCGTGGCTACGCCTCGATGCAAAGGAGCCTTGTCCGTTGGATTTGCTGTGGGCCCCTTACGACCTCTACGTGGCGTCATCTCAGCTCTAGGTGAGCTCCTCGACATAATCGGGCGTTAACAGCTTTTGTGAACTTCTCCACCAGAAAGCACGATACGCGGCGGGGTAAGCTTTTTGAATACTATTTTTTAGCGACGTTTCCGTCGGCCAAATTAGTACGTACATTCGCGGATATATCATCGGTAAAGTTGGCGGTGTTCGTTTGCCATTTTGTGTCTTTAGTCTTTACATGTAAAGATTGATTAATAAAAGATAATTATTTTGTTGATTGCCTAGGCCAGCCTGGCCTCCTATCTCTGGAGGCGGCTTTCCTAGGCCATTTAGACGATGCCGAAGATTCATGCTTATTTTTTTGCCCTTTCTTATGATTGTTTTATATGAAAAAACAATTAATTCGACGCCATTTATTCCTTAAATATTACATGCAGATTCTTTTTGCCACTGTTTTACACCTATCAATGTCATCGTTACAAGTTTAAGTTTCCGTTAGCCTGGCTGGACTACTGAACATTTATGGGTTTTATATTTATTTATCCCCAACTGGACGTTATCCCATATGCTTCCAATTATTAACCTGATTTGACAGGTGGTATGCTTTTTTAACATATGCTCTAAGCCACCAAAGTCGCCTCTAGATTTAAGAACAGGTTTGCCCAACCTTGTGGACTACCAAAAATTTCTCCTCTCCTTTAATTATATAAATAATTAACTTAAAAAGATGGTAGTAAAAAAGACTTGTCACACGAGATTGGAATTGTGTTTCATATCTATTCTTAACATTAAATTGAAGAAAGTGGAGCAGTTGTACAGTAGACAAAGACTGCCTAAGTAATCTTTCATTTACAAGGTATTGGTGGAAATAAAATGATAAATTAATTAAATTATTTTGAGGAATTGAAGTTTTTTTCCTTTTAATCAAGATTCACAGCAGAAGATCTATTTTCATAGAAGGATTGGAAGTTTTACATGATACTTATTACAACTCTTGTAACAAGTGGTTGGGTTTACACAAATCATGGTTGTCCGAGCTCATGATTTCATAAACTATACCTGATCCAACATGAAAACAATAAATTCTATGCAAAATTATTAAGATAATATTTATAATAACTTTTGTACACTTCAATTACAACTTTCAGTCTTATAAACTGCTTCATGTTAATAAAATTGATCATTCATTTTTTTTTTAATCAAAATTTTAATCTCTATTCACGTCTTTTCACGCCACATCGTTAGTGGACTTTGTAATCGTTTAACGGTCACATTCGTACGCTTTTATGAAGCGAAACGTTTTTCTACACCCGGTTTTAACCGTATTTGATGACTGGCTGAAATTTTTTTGTTCTTATGTTAAGACTTAAGAGAAAGATGACATTTGGATTTGATGGGCAGGAGCCGCGTTTCTAAGCCATGGCTACCACGATGTCATCACCTGCAACATGAGGTAACTTAATTTACAAGGAACGTCAATGGAATGAATCAGTTTCAGTCAAAATGTGTGATTATGACCATGATTAGAGTCCACTATTTTTTTATTATAAACCTCATTACTTAGCTACTAGCTAGGCCTAATCAATAAATATTAAATTTTAAGATTTAAGTTTAAGTTTTTAAAATCAATTTTTGTTGCAATTGTTCTGATATTCTTTTGAGTTAAAATTTATAAAATAATTTAACTTTTAGCTAGGAGGTCATACTCAATCCGAATATTGCTTCATGAGTGGTTGATTTCGTAGCGCAGTTTATACCTAAAATGTTTTCATTGAACGTTTCTCTTTTGAATTGTACAATATATCAGAAGCTTTCATTGTCTTGGTGTAGTCAATAAATTATGACCAATTTCCACGTGAGAGGAAGCGGTCAGTACAATGAATGTGGGTGGTGATAGTCGGTTATAATTAATTATTTTAATTCTAAATATAATGTTTATTGAAAAGTCACTTAAATTTTTAATTATTTTTAAATCAATTTAAAAATTATAAGATTTTAATAATATACCTAATGAAATTTGGAATTTATAATTTTGTTTTAGAAATATTTTTAACTATTAATGCAATTATGCTAACATTATTTATCACAAAATAAATCAGAAATTATTTAGAAAATAAAAAATACCAATAATTATAAGATTTGAGTCTCTAGTTGGTTCATTTGATTTTAGAATGTACCGTTTAAGATGTATGCCCATAAAAAATAACATAAATGCACCATAAATGATATGCATGTCTTTACATGTGTGGGACCCGCCATCGCTTGTCCAATTGGAAGTAAATTGTTTTTAATCATATTGGTTTGCACATGAGCACATGTAGCTAGATTGGTTGGGGGCACGCCGGAATATAATAGGTCTAGGGTTCAAATCTGCCATGTGGCATTCGATGGCCATGAATGAATGCATGGATCATTGATGGGGTATCGGTGCAAATTATGGGGAGAGTAGCCTTCGATTCGTTTAAAATAGTCCAAGTCCTCAACTAAATAAAATTCTAAATCACAAAATAAGTACATAAATAAAATAAAAATAAAAATACTATCTAGAAACCCATGCTCATCATGTAAAGTGGGTAGCGTGTCACATAAGAATGTCACCCAATTTTAGGTGAGGAGTCACAAAAGAAGCTCGTTATGTAGCACACGAGAATTTGCGAGGATGGGTTTGAGAGATTTCATCACTTATTTGTGCGTGTTGAGAATTAGTCTTTATCATAACGTAATGATTATGTAACATTTAATTATTGAAGGATTACTTGTCATACAAGGAAGAGTAAGCTTTTTAATAAATAGTCTTCGTTGGAATTTGAATATATTTAATAAATGGGGCACACCTCTTTATAAAGTTGTTGAAGCATATTGCGAAAATGTACCATTCTTCATATAACAATAAAAGTGAAATTGGGAGGTGTTACCAAGGGGAGGGCTTTGAAAATTCGATCAAACAAATAAATACCGGTCGACATTATTATTCGAGATAAGATAGAGGACAAATGTGATTGCTAGGACCGATTAACTTTTTAAAAATAATCATAAAAAGATATGGTCTCGCGAATGGATTTTGGCTTTTAACTTACCAAGAGCACTAACGAACTCAACAACTACTACTAGAACTCGCATACCATCATCACGACAAGTGTAGTGTGCGATCATCTAAAATTGTTATGTAATTGAGCTCACATTAAGATCCAAAATACTCATCTTTGTAATTGAAAAAATGTGATTGTGATCGTTGTCTAATTCTACTATTTTAATATGGCCTTACGCTTCTATTTTATGTTAGCTTATGTCAATTTAGTGCATGTGCATAGTTAATTTGATTTAAACTGGGAATCATATATGAGTGACGTAATAGATGTAATAATAGGGAGGAGCAAAGGAGAAATATTGTAGAAGGAAAAGGGAAAATGTTGGAGGAAAGAAAGTTTTCCTTTTCTTTGTATCAAAAGTCACATAAGGATTACGTGTCAATTTCGTGAACTACTTAAAGGAGAAAGGGGGTGTGACACATAAATCCTCGAGGCAACATACTCAGAGAGCTTTGAAAACAAGTCCTTGTCATGTTATACTTTCAATACTTTCTCTGACTTTTCCACTGATTGTGATGTTATTGCTAGTATTTAAACACTCGACCTGACGTTCTTCTTATTATTTCATCGTTTATCAATCAAATTCATGGTTTATTTCAATCGCATCACGGTCGAACATTTTTCCTAGAAACTTAAAACAACATCATTAGACATTTTTTCATGTGAAATGGAAGAATAAAATAATTTAGAAGAAAGATGTACACGATTGTTTGATTTCAAACTGCATACGTTCTTGCAAATATGTTAATGTGTCGAAGAAAGAAGTGACAACTACCCGGGGCATTGGAGGGTCAACGATGGAAAGAAAACGACGAGAGCCTTCGTTTGAGCGGTCAAATTTTTGAAATTCAGCCGTTGTAACAGCTCCCTTCCTTCTTACGTTACAAAAGGTGTCAAGGGGTGCGCTGTTGGGCATGGCTGTCAACCGCTCTATTCAAACGTATGGGCCCCAAAGTGGTCGAGCTAGTCCTAGATTTGGTTGGAAGAAAAGAGAACGTTTTTGCTCAAAATGATTCTCTCCCCACAGAGTTTTTGTCAATTTCTTTGGTTGACACAGACGATCTTTCTTCCTAGTTCATTCTCCTTGGGAAACGCGTGATTTTTGCAAAATTTGTGGGTCGCCATTTGTCAGTGGATGGGATTCGCAGTGTGCGATATCCAATGGGGAGCGGACTTCGTATTCACTTCTTGACTAAAGGATTCTTTTTGTTATCTTTCAAAGCGAAGCTCAACGTGACAATACCCTTGCGAGGAAAGAATTCTTATTCTTTGATTTAGGGGTTCTTATCCGTAGTTGGAGCGCACACTTTGATCCAGATCAAGCTGAAATGGATGATTTCTAAGTTTGGATTCGGCTTTACTCTTTGCCAAGTGAGTACTGGAATCCCAATATTCTCAATAAAATTTGTTCCAGTTTGGGTAGAGTTGTTCGCATCGACCCAGTAACTCTTGAAGGTTCTCTCTCTTCTTTCGCTCGTGTCTGCGTCTCCATTGATTTGTCCAAAAAGCTGCAAGAATTCATTGTGATCTCTTCCTCCAGCGGGAAATGGGTCCAAAAGGTCGAATATGAGGCAATTTCCAACATCTGTTTTCGGTCTGCAAACAACTGCAGACCACTTTCAAAAAGATTGTAAAAATCTTCCCGCTTCTAGCTCCGCCATGTGGAAAAAGAAAGCTTTTCCTTTGCAGTTCAAGAGGTCTCAGTTCCACCATCTCCCTCTTTGGCTCCTAGTTCGAAACTAGTTTCACCCAGTAATGCTCTGGCCCCTGTGCCTCTGTCTCTCGATCCAAGCACCATCTCTCTAGTTAAAGAAACTGTATCAGTGGTTCATGACTCCACTCGTATCCTATCTTTGTTTCAAGAAGGACTCGCCTTAGGGCTTGATTATGATGCTGCTTCATTGGAGAAATGGGTTAGCAAAAAAGAAGACCTGGTTAGTTTAAAAGGTGTTGGAATGGCGGAAGTTCCTAGTGACTCGAAGAAGACCAAGAATTTCAAAACGAACTCATCTACCGCAGGTTCCATTCTTCCTACTCCAACACTCTTAAACACTGATTTGGGTCCTGAAGATACCTCCTGGGAGACCATCCAAAGCTCGTCTTTCTCAAAAGGAGATTGTTGCAGGCAAACAACTGCAATTTCGCTCATTCTTTCCATCTTCAAGTAGGAGAGGTGTGTCCTCTCTAAAGAAAAGATGAATATTCTATCTTGGAATGTTAGGGGTCTTAATGCCCCTAACAAACAACGTCTGCTTAGGCGCTATGTTTCGAGTTAGATGTGTCTATTTGTTTAATTCAAGAGTCCAAGATGTCAAGTGTATATTGTCGTGCTAGTTGGTTTCGAAGTTGGAAAGGTTGGGATGGCCTTTTTGTCAATTTAGATGGTGCCTCAGTGGAATGGGTATTCTATGGATGGCTAGTATTTACCTTATAGACCCTATTTCGGATTGCCTAACTCTCAATGGTTCAATTTCGCTTGAAACACTCTGATGAGTCTTTCTTTTTTTGTAATGTATACAGTATGAATAACCCTATTAAAAAACAGGAAATCTGGTCCAAGGTTTTTGATGCCCTTAGTTCTCTCATTGATTCTAAAATTATCATTATTGGAGATTTCAACGCTACTCTTTCAGATAAAGATAAGCGTGGAGGTATTGGCAGCCGCGATCCCAAATAGATTTTATCTCCTTTGTTGATAATGCCATTTGTTGGACGTTGAACCTCGCTCTGGTTGGTTCACTTGGAACAATCGTCATCCCGGGTTCGGTTACATGGCGGTTAGCTTGATTGCTTTTGGTTTTTGCAGATTGGCTTTAGAAAAAATTTCTCCTCGATTGCTCTGTTATTCCCTTACAGGCTCTGTTCATTTCCCCATCTCTCTCAACATCAAGTTTGACGTTCCACCTCGCCGATCTCCTTTCAAGTTTGAATCTATGTGGATGCAAGACCCTGCTTTTTGGGCTCTTGTCAAAAATTGGTGGGCTTCTTTTTCTGTCTCGCACAAGGATGTTTATCCTTTCTAAAAAAACTCTCTTTGCTTAAATTTCAGTTGCTTTGGCTTGGAATGCCTCTTCCTTTAAAAATATTTTTCTTGAAAAATTGAGAGTTGAAAAAGAGATTCGTGCTCTTAATGAATTGGTTTTAGAAATGGAATGAGCCAAGAGGAATTCATTAAAGAAAAATCACTTAGTGAACTTGGTGATCTTCTTTTAAAAGAAGAAACTTTTTGGAGACAAAAATCAAGAGAAACTGGATGCATGATGGGGACAAAAACACAAAATTCTTCCATGCATCGGTTAAAGCTAGAAGAAATATAAACTATATCTCCTCCTTGAAGTTGGAAGATGATTCAAAAATTTCCTCCCAACCTCTCATTAAAGCTGAAACTAGGTCATTCTTTCAAAAGCTTTTGAACGATGAATCCTACTCTTCTTTGGCTTTTTAGCATCCCTTCTTGGCTCAATCTCAAAAGCTGATTCATGACGCCGATAATGTTAAGTTATTATCCCCCTTTTCCAAAGAGGAAGTTCGTAGAATAGTTTTTTCTATGGAAAGAGATAAAGCCCCCATCCAAATGGCTTTCTAGCCGCCTTCTATCAAGATTTTTGGAATATCATTGGTGATGATGTTTGGCAAGTTGTTGAAGAATCAAGAAGAACTGGGAAGATTTTAGGCGTTTTGAATCATACCTTTATTTGTATGTTTCCTAAAAAAACCCCTTTGATAATCTTGATGATTTTCGCCCCATCTCTCTCTGTAATACTTCTTATAAAATCATCTCCAAGGCTATCACATCCAGATTGAGTCCCCTTCTCAACAAGCTTATGCTCAAGAACAAAGTGGTTTTATTCTGGTAGATCTATTGCTGATGGTATCATCATTTCACACAAGATTATCCATACCTTGCACTTGTCCTCTTGTCATGGGATGATGATTAAATTGGGCTTTAGTAAAGCTTACGATCATATCAAATGGAAATTTCTAATTAAATCCCTCCAATTTATGGGTTTCTGTAACCACTTTTGTAATTAGATTTTCAATTGCCTTTCTACTTCCACTTTCTCCGTCTTGGTCAATGGCTTAGTGGAAAGATTTTTTAGCAACAACAGGGGTTTAAGACAAGGTGACCCCTTGTCCTCCTTCCTCTTCATTCTTGTTGTTGAGGCTCTGAGCAGAGGAATCAAATCGGCAATTGCTCAAGGTTCTTTATCTGGTATTTCCTTAACTGCTAATTTGCCTCCTCTCTCTCATCAGCAGTTTGCCGATGATACCTTCCTCTTTGGTTCTACAACCATTCCGGAAGCTAGAGCTTTGGATAATATTCTTACTTCCTATTCTAAAGCTATTGGTCAGGTAATCAATTTCCATAAATCAATTATCTTCTTTTTTAACGTTTCTCTTCGCATGCAACGTAGAATTAGGGAGGTTTTGGGCTTTGTTGTTGGCTCCCTCCCTCATAAATATCTGGGAATTCTATTTTTTTCAGCCATGGGAAAGCTTCTCTATGGGATGGTCTCATTCACTCTTTATCGCAGCGGTTACAATCATGGAAAGGGAAATGGCTTACTCTGGTTGGAAGAGTTTTGATTAAATCGGTCGTCTGCGCTCTCCCAATTTATATGCTCTCGGTTTTGTCGATTCCCAAATTGGTCTTGGTCAAATTCGAGAAAATTGTCAGGTCCTTTTTATGGCAGGGGAATAACGAAGAGAGAAAATTTCATTTGGTAAAATGGGATGATGTCAAACTCCCTAAATCCTTGGGCGGTTTGGGGATTGTTGATTTGGCTCTCGAACATTGCCCTTGGTGCTAAACTGGTCTGGAACTTCATTTCTGATGCCAAGAGGTTGGTCTTTCAGGTTCTCTCTCATAAATACTTGGAGGTTGGCCATCCTGAGCTCCTTCTCTCAAGTGAAGAACTCCCTAAAGGTTCGCATATCTGGAACTTCATTTGTAAATGCAGATTTCTTATTGTAGATTTTGTTTCTTGGCATGTCAACAATGGCTCTCTTGCCAATTTTTGGGAGGACATCTGGAATGGTCAAGTTCCCTTAATCTCAATCCTATTCTCAATAGGGTCATGAACGTTTCCAAGGCGCAGGGTAGTATAAGTAGCTGATTATGACTTTCCTCATCGAGACATCTCTCCATCTTGGCTCTGGAAGGATATAGCTTCTCTCGACGCTACTTATTGAAGTTACCTCCCTCTCGGAGGCCATCTCCTCTCGTCATACTTCCTTCAAGGATCTCGAGGATCATCTTCTTTGGTTAGGTACTTCCTTGGCATTTAGTCCGTTAAAGAGGGTTATTCCAAACTCATTATGATGTCTGGCAAAAGGGGCACCTAGTTGAACTATTGGATCTTGGAATTCTAAACTCCTCCCTAAAGTGGCTATTTTTGGCTGGTTGGTCCAAAAAAAAAATTTCTTACTCATATGCGAAGGAGATCTTGGGGTTACGTTGGTCCCTCAAAGTGTGTTCTTTGCGGCGAAGAAGAAGAAGATATTGACCACCTCCTCCTCTTTTGCTCCTTTGTTGTTAATAGTTGGAATTGGCTCCTCGGTAAGCTCAACCTTGCCTGGGCTCCCTGTAATAACATTAAAGACTCCCTTCATGCTTGGCCTAAGCTAGATTTCCAGAGTTCCCTAAGTTCCATTTGGTCTTTAGCTCCATTCTTTCTGATTTGGCACATTTGGTGGGAGCGAAATCTTTGTATCTTTAGAGATCAGTCTATGGATTTGCCTGCCTTTTTGACCAAATTGGAAGTGGCTATTTCTAAAAATGTTAGTAAAAACAACATCAATAATACTCTTTTCTCCTCTCGTGATGCTGAAATCAGACAAGCATGACCACTCATTAAAATTCCTAATCCAGGTTCAATCATTAGGTGTGGTCTGTCCTAAGTGGAGAAACTCCTGAGAAGGAAAAAGGTTAGATGGAGGCCTCTTCCACAAGGCTCCTTGAAAGTGAACTTCGATGGCGCCTCCAAAGGTAATCCTAGTAAGTCCGGTGCTGGTTGTGTTCTTAGAAGTGCAAATGGTTCTCTCATCTCTCTTTGGCTCTTTTTCACTTCACGATTGTTCTTGTAACTGGTTGAATCCCAAGCCCTCTTGGAAGGTGTGAAATTGGCAGTTCTGATTGGTAGCGAATCTTTAATTATTGAAGGAGACTCTCAATCATAATTTAAGCCATAGCCAAAGGTTCGACCCTTTCTTGGAATCTTAATTCATTCATCTCCAACATTCTTTTTGGCTTGAGAAAATAAACAAATGGTACATCAGCCACACATTCTCGTGAATCCATTCTCGCCTTGTCGATTTTCTTGCTAATTATGCCATTGATTTCCCTTCCACCGCCAAAATTTCAAGTAACGTGAGAGATTGGAATGGATTCTCCTCCATCATCTCACACGAAGGGAAGGATGAATAGTTGTAGATATTTTGATGTTCTTTCGTGCCTTTTCTCTTTAAATTTTGATGGTTCCTTCTCTGTTTTTCCATCCGAGGCTTCCGATTCTTCCTACCATGACATTCTTAGGTTTTCCTTTCATCTTTCTCTATGGCGCCCAACCAAGTGACTCTCACAACGGAAATTGATCGCAACCATCTCTTTGAAATTTTTAGGTATTCATCCTATCGTGAAGCCGAAGGCATAGAAAATCTACTCGGTGATTCCTATCGGTTTAACTCGCGTTATGCTCAAACATTCGAGACATTGCCGCGGTGTTCGTCTCTTTCTATTTATTGCTCCACCCTACTCCGTCTGTGTGTAGTTTGTTGTTGAAGACTTGATTTATCTTGTGCATCGCGTGGGTCTGCATGATGAATTGTTGGACTTTTCCCTTCCCGATCCTTTGTTGTGGGTCGAAGAAGTCGACGAGTTGGGACTAGGGTCGATTGTGGGATTCAATGGTTATGTGAACAATATCGAGACCTACTGCACTATGCTCAAAACGTGGGCTCTCTCTTCGTGTATGGCCGGCTCGATCATAGGCTTATCCCTTAGGTTGATATTGATGTAGCGCTTTTCCCAGTCCACTCGACGATTGAAAATTTGAACGCACTAAGGGCTCATGGCGGTGTCGACTTCCGGCTTTTGCTCAAGAAAGCCAATTCCCATGCCGACACTCATATTGGGTGAAGCTCCTTGGTTTCTGTTGGGCTTGGAGTTCATGGATGCTTCTTGGCCTTCCTTCTCCTATGCTCCATTACTTTTGGGCTTTCTCCTGCTTCTTCCTTTCTTTCTGTTCACATTGCTCGGTTGGTCTTTTATTTTCAGCTCTTCTTCCATTCTCTGGTTCTCTTCCATTCCTTTGTTTTTTGTTTCCTTTCCTCCTTCTCTCTCCTCCTCTTTTCCTTTGTATGGTTGGGGCCCTCAACCCCCGGTTCATAGCTCCGGTCAAAAGCGTTTAATCATAAAAAAAACTACCTGGGGCATTCAACAATAAATGGTGATAAATTCATTAGCAAAAACTTTGAGAATTTGCACCTTGGACTATATTGTAAATGAATCCTGTCATGCACGATAAGAGACACACAACACGAGTGGATTCAAATGGGATACAATTGGAGGAGTAAAGGGAGACGGTCAACCAACTAGAGAAGTAAAGGAAGATTGTCAACTCGGTTGAAAGCCCCCAATAAATCAAATCGCTCATTTGCTATCTATGATCCTCTTCTTTCTTCTAGTAAGTCACATATGGATGATGTGTCATTTGTGTGAACTACTCGAAGGAGAAAGGGAGTGCGGACTATGTGAAAGACATGGCAAAAGATGTTGACATTGAAATTAGTGATCCACATCCTAGATACCATTATTCTTCCTTTCTAACCATAAATGATAAAAATCTATCCACTATTACTATAGTTGTTCATGATACCAATTGTCATTCAAACATGGGAGTTGAAATCATTTGGAGCGATTTTCAATAAGGGACTTGAAATTGTAAGGAGCTTTCATTCGGCATGGGACCACAAATTGTATGGTCGAAATATGTTAGCATTGATATTAACGATCCATATACTATGTACCATCATTCTTCCTTCCAACCATAAATGACAAAAATGGATACATTATCACTATAGTTCATGATACCAGTTTTCATTCAAACATAGGAGTTGAAATCATCTGGAGCGATTTTCAATAAGCGACTTGAAATTATATGGAGCTTTCATTTCAAAAGCGGGACTTTAAATTGTATGGCGAAATTTTCTAACATATATCTTTGTTTACCCAAAATTTTGATAATAAAAACGTTAGGTCAGCTTCTTAGGGTGTGTGAGAACACAATAGGTATGGGAGCCATCTTTGCACCTTCTATTATATTCCCAATGGAACCTCCCATGCACGACAAAAAGGAGAGAAAATATAAGTGAGTTTAAAGGGGGTTTCGTTCCCAGGGAAGTAAGGGGAGATAACCGCCTAATTGAAAACCCTCCTCCAAATCCACCTATACTATAATGAACTTTGAAAAGCTCATTTATTTATTTTCCTTATGACGTTTAAATTCTAGTTGATTTTGTTTTAGTCGACCTAACATGGTCTTATGTGTATTGTAATATAAGATTAAAATTAAATTGCAACTATGTCATAGTAAACATAAATATTAATAATTGATATAAACAAATTTTTAGTATTAAATTTGTTTTAATAGCTATAGACACCACTTTTTCACCCCTAGGTGACCCAACACATATTGATTACACTATCATTATTCATATTATTATCACTATCCTAAGTCTGCCATCCTTCTAATCGAATTTACTGTTGCAAATCTTAATTTACTCGCATAGAATCTCATTTACCCTCCCTTAACCACCTAAAACAAACCTAACCTAATTTATCCTACCCATCCTAACCCCCTAACCTCTTCCTACTCGGATTCCTAACCTCCCATTGCTCATGAAACAACCTTAATCCTCTCATGGCAAATGGTTTTAACCATTTGCTATCTTTTCCTTGGTTTTTAAATCTCCAGATAAATTGAGGACTATCCGTAATTTCCGAAAATCGTTACGGACATTGTCGATTCTATTTAAACCACCCTCTTCTCAATTTCTTAGCTACACACACACGACAAATCATACATCTTTGCATCTTTGTAGTTGGATTTCTAAGCCTCCACACGACATCACTATGTTCTTTAGACATCAACATCCTGTTGCCATTCCTTAGAGAATTCTTGCTTTAGACAATTTATTATCCATTTGGAGCTCTACCATCCTCATGAGCATTCAACAAGGTTACTACATTTTTATTTATTGTTTTCAGTCATATTTCACATTTACTTGTAGTCTACAAATCCTTAGCTACACTATCCTCCATAGCTACATTGCATTTTGTCTCTTGTTTGATCATTTTCTCAACTTGTAACTAATTTACCAAAAATAAACTTTTGTAAATCCTAATTATAGAGTAATAGATAGAAACAATAAAGTAAAGTTCTTAGATACGATTTGACACAAGCAATAAGCTAACAAAATATGAAACTCTAAGTGCATGAGAGAGAAGAAAATACTTTGACTTACACTTGATTCGGGACTAGTGCAGATTGGAAAAATTGTTGAATAAGAAGATAACAATGTTACAATCATTTAGGTTAAATTTTGGAACCGTCGAGACGAGAGATGGACACGGGCGTTTGGAGTAGGTCGGGGTGCACGAATGCTAGGGTATGCTATTGGGCACCCATGACTACGTAAATGCTCAAAACTTGATTTTTCCTATGTCGCACGAGTGTTGCACTAATAGTCGATGTTGATCACATGTATATTGCACCTTAATCGTTGGATATACTTGTAACCTGCAAAATAGATGTTCACCTGTAAAACCCATAAAACCACATCAAATCCAAAAGAGAAAGATGTAACACGGGAGTTGGATTGACCCGACGGTCACCCGACCGAGTGATCTTACGATCGAGCATTTTACTACATCTCAGACTCCATGTAGTTTTTGTGAGTGTGTGAAGAAATTGTGCCCTAGGATGCCCTAGTGCAAGTTACACTTGATAGCGGGTTAGATCTAGAATGTAGTAATGTATAACATGTGTGGATGGAATAATGAACTTTCCCTTTCCTATGTAGTGTGTATAGATACTAGATGGATTCCTTTGAGTGCTTTGAATGCCTTTGGATGCAAGCTTAGGTGATAGATAGTAATGCTTAGAGCTTGGTCCTTTATTTTGAACACAACTATGTATTTACATGATTCCCTTGTTTGATTTTTGTAATTGACAACTAGAAAGCCAACTCATAAGAAAATAAGATGTCCAAATGATAAAAGTGACCCAAAAGAAACGAGTAAGATAGAAAAGGGTCGGGGGCGCCGGAGGGGACAAGGGCACTGGGCAGACGTCTTGTCACGGGCATTGGTGTCGAAGTCCGAAGTCATACAATATAAGCAAGTAAAGTTAAGACTTGGATGTAGGGTGTGTAAGACCAAATATAAAATAAGAAACATGACAAAAGGCCAAATATAGTCATCGATTACTAGTTTTCTCTCTTAGGAATCATATGAATGATAGCATTTGTATAAGACCTAGTAATGTACCCAAGTGCATTATTTTGCATCTACTGATAACATATTTACAATTTTGTTGGTGATTGTTGTCAATCGATGTCCTAATCACATCTACCTCTCATTAGCCCTTCATACACATTACACTTTTTTTTTTTTTTTTTTTTTCGAATCTTATATATTTATAGATCCCCCTAGCCCATCTTAACATTGTCAAAATTTATTTTTCATCAAACACAGTCTATTTTATCAAAGATAAGCCTTTTTGTCTCGATCATTATAGATCTTTGTCAATTTAGTCATTTTTAGCAATTATCATATCTTTATTAATATGTTTTGGCCTAATTTGTTATCTTACAAGTTGTATTCTCTATAGATGACTGTTCGGTGTACCTCGCACCCCATCAAAAACATATACGATGTTTTGATCATCCAACAGGGTTTCATGTGGGAACAGTTTGATATCTCACACAAGCTCACCTATGTGCCATTGCACTCACACCAGAAATAAAAGACATCGAAGATCAACTTGAGGTGATACATGAAATATAAGACGCAACAAAACAAGCTTGGTTTGACTATTTCTGGACTTCGAGCTCACCATAACCCTAGCCTAGGCCACTTATAACACAGAGTAGGATCTCTCCATACCTCTTGAATTTTAGCCTTATTATCATTACTTTATTTCATTATCATTTAATTGTAAAACATGAGTTGACACCCTTCAATGAATCTCTTTGGATTCTTGGGATCGACTGTAACCAAGAAACTCGTGTAATCATTATCTAATAGTTAGCTGGTTTAGTCATTTGTCTTTGTATACAATTCTTCTCACTTAGAGGAAGGAGGAGTCTTTTATATTGTTCATGTACCCATTCGTCCTAAAATTACATTTTTAGTGCATGTATCATTAAACCCTATTTTATTTAGAGTTTTTGGTATTTCAACATAATAACAATAAACCAAAATTCACCATAAACATCCTGGCATGCCCGATGGGACGTTAGTCCCTTTTTATTAGATTTTATATCCTTTTGTTTCTTTTCTTGTCAATATCATCTAACCTTTCAACTTGGAGTGTTGACTATTTGTTGTTTCAAAATGCGCTTAAAAATAAAAATAAAAATAAAAAAGGAATAGTGATTACAGGTATGTCCTTTTCTTTTGTTCTTCCTTTTAGTACTACATTTTGTGTGATTTATTTTCATCGAAGTAAAAATTTATTTTCGGTCTTAAGTAACGAACTTTCATTCTGCTTACTCATCTAGTCTAATCGGGAGTTGACCGAATTGCATTCACAAAACTCCCTTCACACACAACCAAACCACATATCACAAAACTCTCTTTTCTGAGTGGGACATGTATTTCTATGCGAAGATTCCCTTTGGCCTTACTAATCATTTAGAAACTTGTTAATGCGTAATGACCCACATCTTCCATGATTTGATACAAAAATGGTTCAAGTCCATGAGGATGATTTTCTAGTCAAATCTTGACATGCATACGATCATGCTTGTGACCTCCACGAAGCTCTTAAAGGCCTCTAGAAAGATACATTCTACCTTAATAACGGGAAATGCATATTTAATGTAACTCAAGGAAATATTTTAGATTTACTCATCTAAAAATGAGGAATTGATGTGGTCCATGAAAAATTCGAGAAATCATCAACATGCTTCAATCCACATAAATTCCTCATATCCACACTTTATTAAGAAATCTTGGGGAAATTTAATGGTTTATTCCCAAACTAACTTGTCGAACTCACTCCATTAACAACCTCCTTGAAAGATTCCAACTTATAACAAAACAAAGGCCGTTAGTATGCACTTGAATCCATGAAGAAATCCCCACTCAACATACCTATACTATGACATCCTTCTCTTGACCGACCTATGATGCTTTATATCTCATCTACTTTATTATCTACTAGGAAATATTGTCAAAAGAGGATGAGAAGATCATATAACATGCTATCTATTGCATTAGGCAAGAACTCCTTGATGATTCACACCACACTAACATAAATCATGATTTCTTGGTTATATATTTATCCACTTATAAGATTTGTCACTATATGTTATATAAAACCACGTATGTCATCATCCATCTTGACCATCTTTGCCATTTATTTTACATAGTCATCCTCCCTATAAAACACATTAGAACATGAATGGTGCTCCTCATGGATTTTGAATTACACATCACTCAAAAAGTGGTCAAGGGGTAAGTGATTTCCGATCAACTTTCTTGTGCTCGAATTCTTATTGATGAGATAATATCTAGGGCGTCCTACTTGAGGAATATGTGCTCTTTATTGAAAATGCAGACCAAAACCTTACCCTTTAATACTATTGTCATAATTTTATTTCCAAACTCAAAGCCCATGCCATTGAAGAAGGTGAAACTAAATCTAATCCTAAAATTTAAGGAGTTAAATTGAAAGGATACAAGAATTCACAATTGATTCACATGAGAACACCTAGACCCTCCCAATTGATAGAGCCAAGTGTTTGCAAGGATCTAGGGTATGATATGTGTTAGGAAATAAGAGATAAAATATACGAAATAATCCCTTACGTAATCACAACAATAGAAACTAATATGCGAGAAAATATTACAGATCTCAAATAAAAGTGCATAATAAATAACACAACAGAGAGACAATATTTAACATGGTTCACCCAATATGGGGCTACGTCCACCAAGAATCACTTGCTCAGATTTTATTACAAGCCTCCACTCTCTCAATACAATACCTAGATCCGTTTGGAGCTATGCTCAACAAACTCTACTGAAATTCACACCCAAATTCAAAGCACATCTGCAATGTTTATATTATATCTACCATATGATACCAATTGTTAGGAAATAAGGGATAAAATATGCGGAATACTCCCTCACGGAATCTCAATAGTAGAAACTAATATGCAGAAAATATTACAGATCTCAAATAAAAGTGTAGAATAAAATAACACAACACAAAGAGACAGTATTTAACGTGGTTCACCCAATTTGGGCTACGTCCACCAAGGATCACTTGCTCATATTTTATTACAAGCCACCGCTCTCTCAATACAATACCCGAATATGTTTGGAGTTATGCTCAACAAACTCTACTGAATTCACACTGAATTCAAAGCACATATGCAATGTTTATTTATATATATATATATATATATATATATATATATATATATATATATATATGTATATATGTGCACACGTGCACACAAACACACACAGATATGTACACAGGGACATGCACATGCACATGCACAAACTCACACACACACATGCACACACTTGACTAATAAGGTGGAGGTCACGAGTTCGAATTTTTCCAAGTGCTGTGCAAACGTCTGGGGATCTTATCAATTTTTATTTTACCATTTGTATTGCATCAGATTGGAAAGGCTATTCTATGTTGGCGTCTTCCTGTTGAAGGCTCCCAATCATCGCCTAACAATCAATAAGATCATTGATATGTTTGTATGTTCTACTCACAATCAAATCCGCTATCATTTCGTATATCCAACCGTGATTTTGGATCTGAACACATTGTTTGCAAGTTTTTATAGTGAATGCCACAAGATTTACGTCTATTAATTCTCCTGGAAGCCGTGTTCTATTTTTTTCAGTCTGCATCAATATTGGCGCTGAGTTCCAGCTATGTCGTCTCCATAACAATTTGTGTTTTACACCTCGACAACCAATCTGTTTTATGTGTTTGTATCGGGTTGTATTTTATTTAGTATTTTTCGTTTAAGAGTCACTTGTATTTAAACATAAGTATTTGTATTTTAATTATTACTTTAAGGGTGATCCATAATTAAATTGTTGTCAATAAATTGTTTCTTTTAATTGGTCAAGTGTGACCCTTATAGTCTTGTTGTTAAAAGTATAGAGTCATGTCATTTTCTTGTTAACATTAAAATTCATTGGTTTGTGTTGTAAATGTGTCACTTTGTCAATAAGTATATTTGTTTAAGTCATTATTTTTTATGTCATCCCTGTTTGAGTAAATATGTTATCATTAAATTTATGACTTGTTAAAAATTTAATTTAATTTTTTTACCTTACGAACACATTTTCGTTGTAAACGATATCCGAATTGTAAGGGGGATAAGATGAAAATAATTATATGTTTGATTGTTTTTTTGAAGATTGCAAAGAATAAAAAGTGCCAGCGTTGGGGGATCCACCCCTCGACCCCGCCCTATACGATGATAGGGAGCACGCCCAAGGCATTGCCCTGGGACCCTATAAGGGGCTCTGCCACCCTAGACCCCTGCTTTAGAATTTCAAATCCAAAATGAACAATTGGTGGGGAAGTTACATAGATAGAAGATGATGTGAATTCGATCTCCAAGTTTCAATCCTCCGAGTAAGAAACATGTTAGTTGGAGGATGGAAGAACATAAGGTTGGAGGTTAATCAATGACCTCTCGTCAGTCACCAATGAAGAAACCGCACGAATCGTGGTGGCAATTTTTTGGTGTGAGTTTACTTTCAGTTGTGTATTTTATTTTCAGAGTTCTTATTTCTAGTTATGTGCAATGTGTTTCTTTTCGAGTTGCAGTTTGATGAATAAATGGAAATTTCAAATTGTGGGGGGAACATAACACCAATGTTCCATTTCCATTCTACACCAAATGATCTAAAGTCAAAAGCATCTTCCGAGTGGCAAGGGAAGCTTCTTATGCTATTCGAGATCAAGTGGAAACGATTGACATCAATGGCTACAATTAAGAACATTTTGTTCTTATGGATGTAATGTGAATACTTTTCATGTTTTTGTGTGAGAAGATTCCTATGTAACCTCTTGATGTAAAAATATAGTAGAGAACAAAATCACTAGTGTAAGACAATTCATGGATCTTGAAAAGGTTTGTGGGAGATCCAAAAAACCACACGAGGTGGACAGTTGATGGGTTCATGGTCAATTCAAGGTTTGTGCTAAACATGTTTAAAACTATGGAAGGAGAGAGCCTTTCTTTTGATCAAGGTCATGAACCAAAAATATAGACATGCCAAAGAGGGGAGCATATTGCAATCGAGAGTGTGAATGCTTTTCTACCATGTTTGCACTAGGGAGAATGTTAGGAATATTTTTATATTAGTTCTCACATCATAACGACGTGATAACTTATTAATAGTGGGTGAGTTGCGTGAGTTACAACAACTCACGTAAAATAGGTTTGAGTAGTTATAAGATTGTTTATAGATCTCCTAAAAAATAAGAGAGAAGAATCCTATATAATGGAGTGCTTCATATTATAATGTTATCACAAATGTATTAAATTTAATCTTGCTTTATTGTTGTGCTAAACATGTTTAAAGATCTACCAAATTTCAATGCACACACCCAAATATAAATACATATACATACACATACATATACATGTGCATACACATACATACACACATATATACATATACATCTATATATCTATATGTATCTTATATGCATATGCATATATGTATATCATATACTTATACATATGTATATGTGTGAACACCCAGTTTGAAAATTTACCTTTTGATACTCCTAATTGTGAGTGTGATCCTTTGTTAAGACAAACACCCCATCCTATCCCCACTCAATACATATTTTTATCTCTTCCCTAACTTGCTCAATACTACATATAATGTTAAAATGTTGAAAATGCAGTATATTTTGTATCGATTCGTGAATGGTATATGTTTTGATTTTTGAATGAATTTTGACACAAAGACGACACAATAATAATGACACAAATGTGGTGTAAATGTGATGCAATTAGTGTCACATTTGAGCCACATTTTCATCACGTTACTTTTAACCGTGTGACCCCACATTTCTTATTTAATCCCAAGTGAATGCTATTTTCACTTCACATCTCATTTTCACTCTCGCGAAGGAGAATGAGCTCAAATGACCTAGTATTGTTTCCATGTAAAAAAATGCAACTTGATTTTTTCTTGTTATTTTATTTATTTTTGTAAATAATTGATATCAAGTTCAAGTAGGTTAGTGATTTTATTTTAGTGTTAATAAAACACATTAAAATTTTTATTCCATGGGACCACTATCCTTGAGTAATTATGTCAATAAAATAAATCAAACAAATGTATTTCATGACACATTCACTTATCCACGGAGTCAATTTTATAATTAGTTTGTGCTTTGTGTATGCAAACAACTTTAACATTATACAACAAAAATACATTATACATTAATAGATGTCTATACCCTAAAGCTGCAAATGTCATTTTCACACGGGCTTGAGTATGTGAAAAAGGTTGTGGAGTCTAGTTAAACGCCAAACTTAATTTCACTGAACTTTATTCTCATATAACATGAACTCCAAATTTATCCATTATTTTTACATGGGAAGTTTTGATGCAATTTTTACATTATCTCCACTTAAGGTAAAATTTATCTAGATAATTATTCATCAATTTAAATATATTAAAATGATGATTAATACATTAGGTTGTAATAAAAATAAATATGGGATCCTTTTTCACGTTGGTTCTAAATAGATTTCGCAAGGTGAAATATGGTTGTTTACACTACTTTTGTATGTGATATAGTGTCCAAGAAAACAATGATCACCCCATGTCATGATTAAAAGTAATTTTAGGGTATTCTAAAACTCCTTAGATACTTAGAATGAGCACAAGGTCAACCAAGGTGAAAACTCCCTTAATGCTAAAATGTGAAACTCAACAATACTTCTAATCATAACAATGAAGTTAAGAAAGACATGTTCTAGGGATGGTCCTTAATACAAACTTGCACAATGAACCAAAAACATTGTGGAACTCTATAGGAACTTAGAAAATGTTTACATCACACAACATTTGTCTTCAATGTAGAAACTTGGGGATACAATTAGTTGTAGTGGGGAAGATAATAAATACCAACTATTTATTTTCCTCTCATACCCCCACTCATCCAACCACCAAGAAAACACATCTACATAACCACCAAAAGTTTAATTAGATTTTAGATTATAACATTTAGAGCTTCCTTAAGATAGCCAAGATGGCTAAGAAGATTGACCATACATAAAAAATTATTCATTATGGGTGTAAAGAAATAAAAATGGTCATGCCATTGAAGTATTTATAGTCCTCATCCACTCAACTTGCATGGTTGTATACCTATTACAAAAGTGTAACCCTTATAGCTGAAAAAATACAATTTTAAATGCTTTTCGATGGATCTCAATAACACGTTTCCATTTAGAATTGAGGTCAAAGTATATTAAATAAGACATATTTTTAATGTTTCACTCAATCATACAATTCCAATTCCAATTCCAATCTCAAACAAACAACATGATATTGATGTTGGAAGAAAAATGGAATGAGAGGGGGTGAATCGGTCCTACACAATTTCCACTTTATTTAACATTGTTACAACATCCATCAAACATCCACCACCATTAGCTTGGTATGTGTGCACCATACATTCAAATTAAAGGAACGATAACCAGATTGTACCAAGCCAAGAACACGATGCTTATCAAACACCACGATCAATAAAATGAAAGCAATTCGCCAGAATAGCTTTACATAAAACCTTTGCAAACAAATGAGCAGCAATATCATATATTATTATAGAACTCAATGCAATACATTGAGAATGGGCCTTGCTTAAATAGGCAAGGAATAATAATCTAAGAACCAGTCAAGGTCGTAGATCAAGCCATAAATCAAGGAAATAACTAGTCATCAAAGAACTAGTCAAGACCATAGATTTATGAGAGAACTAGACATCAAGGATCTAGTCAATACCATAGATCAAGGAAAGAACTAGTCAATACCATGGATCAAGGAAAGAACTATACTTAACAACTAGATAATATCTCCTAATATCTAAATAAGATAAAAGAAATATCCACACACATAAGTGGGTGAGGATAAATACAATAAAGGTAAATAAAGTACTTAGGTGAACATGAGCTAAGGTAAATACCTACTCTAACACCCCCCCTCAAGTGAAGCTAGGGGCCAAAATAGATGTGGCATGTCCACAGTATGAGTCCTAACAACTAGGCCTGATGAGGTACTCATGTACAATAACTGAGAAAAAGGGACACCACAAGGTACCCAAAACCAGTAAAAATAAAGTAAAAAGAGTAAAGACCCGCTCCAAGGCATTCCAAGAAGCTCGGCTCAAAACTCGTACAATCTTTGAAGAAGTTTGTGTGTGCCTTGTGGTCCGAATCCACCGCTCACTCGATCACAAAATCAAAAGCAAGCCCGACACTTTGGGCTCCACTAGAATAGCTCCATACAAAGAGACTGTCAACGGAGTGATGTCGAAAGTGCAAAAAAATACCAAACATAATTCGATCAATTGTTGCAAATAGGTGTGCCATGATCCAAGAACAAAAACCAAAGCAACAAGGTAAGAACACAAAATCAAGAGTGTCACGATCCAAGAAAAGCCAAGCTAACAAGGCAAGGACACAAAACCTAAAGAAGCAGGATCAACACCACACCCTCCCATACTGCTGAATGGGTGGAGTGACGCTACAAATCTATATGAGTTGCCCAAAATCAACTACTCGAACATTGACAAAATAACATTGGACTTCACTAGAATAGATCCCCAACAAGAGATACTGTCAACATGCCAAAAGTGTCGAAAATACAGATACAAAATATCTCAACAAATAAGAGAGATATACTACACTTGCTAAAAAAATGCTCAAAACAAGAAGCATCACAATGCAGAAGGTATAGAAAGTGGATCAAGAGGCCGAATGGGGGAGGAGCAACACCTGCAGAGTCCTCTCAATGAATTCCTATGTCACCACCACGAGTGATTAGATATCCACCCCAAATCAACACGGATGGATGAAGAAGATGCCTACATATGACTTGGTGTAAAATGCACAATGGGTGCATGTAAAAGAACATTAGAATGTGTGTCAGGTTGATCATGTTTGATAACTGAAATCTCAGGTTTCTCAATCCTGAGTGAAGGTGTAGAACTCATGTGTTGCTCATGATCCTCAGAAAGAGTCGAGCGAACAAAAAAAGGAGCTCTGTCAATGTGTGATCCCAATGAAGTATCTGCTTGAAAACCAATGTCATGACGAGAATTCCACTTAACATGTGGAATAGAGGAAACAATACCCTGTGAATGTCTGCCAATGACTCTGCTAGTGAGACATGAGAATGAAGCATGTGAGAATTGAATGCAATAGTATGCTTCTCAAAAAAACCATACAAATGAGCAGAAATAGGATACACAACATGTGGTATTATAATAGGCATAGATGTGGAAGAGCATGCGATACAAGCTTCATAGGTGTATGAGCATCAAGAGCAAGAACAGACTCAAAGAATGACAGATCATTGTCAGTGGGTTTAGGAGCAATAGCTGCAAGTGGACTAGGAGCATGGTTGTGGTTGTCCACAATATGATGGTGATCTTTGTAGGCTAGCAATTTTTTTTTCTCGGGTAGGAGTGTATTATTGTATCCTTATTGTGAATGAGTGATTGTAGAAGATAATTTCACTTCTTGAGTGATTTATTTTCTTCCACAAATTTTACAATATCCTCTTAAAGTCCACATACTTCACATAAAAGTATATCATTATCAGAATCCATGATAGGTACAAACTGCAACTCCCAAAAGTTTAGGACGTCGGGCTCAGCCGAAAATGCGTCCATAATTGATTACAACACTCCTCCATATTTGGAACTTTATAATTATAGTGCAAGTTTCAAAATAAGTAAATCCAATGGGAAGATCATGAAAAAACAAGCACTTTTGCAAAAAATGGCACTCAAAATCGAGTTATCGATCAAAAGATACAAACTTTTCAATATTTTTGCTTTGTTATTTATTTTAGTTGCCACTAAAGTAGAATAAATTGTTGTTGCCTTCACCACACAAATAAAATTAAAGGGGTAAGCACCTACTAGTAGGAATCACAAGCTTTAAGCCCTCATATGACCAAACCATATGACCAAGGGCTAAATATTTTAATGGGTGTTTGCACAACTTACTATGCAGGGTGTGTCACGTGTTTTAGAAAGTCACATCCATTTGCCTCTTACGGTAAAAATACTCTTTAATTTGTGTATATAGTGACCTTTACTTTTAAAAATAGCAACTGCGGATTTTCTGAAATAGTAAAAACATGCATGTGACATCAGTGGACCTCGCCAAAAAGGAAAGATCGAAAATCTTCTGCGTGCAAATTGAGCAGATATGTTGCAATGAAAAAACTAGTACGAGATCTCAAGAAATCCAACAAATCCGAATAAATAAAATCACATTTTTTTCCTTGGCTCGAATCCGATATGACTAAATCCCAAATATATGAATATACAAAGATTTTATTTGCAAAATAAAACTTATAGACGGATGTCAATAACAATCTCTTGCTCGATACTAATACCATAAAAAGAATGATAACCTTAATGTACCAAGCCAAGAACATATATACTAATCAAACACCACGATCAATAAAATAAAAGTAATTCTCAGAATAGCTTTACATGAAACCTTTGTAAACAAATGAGCAACAATATCATATATTATTATGGAACTCAATGCAATACATTGAGAATGGGCCTTGCTTAAATAGGCAAGAAATAACAATCTAAGAACCAGTCAAGGTCGTAGATCAAGCCATAAATCAAGGAAATAACTAGTCATCAAAGAACTAGTTAAGACCATAGATTTAGGAGAGAACTAGACATCAAGGATCTAGTCAATACCATAGATCAAGGAAAGAACTAGTCAATACCATGGATCAAGGAAAGAACTATACCTAACAACTAGATAATATCTCCTAATATCTAAATAAGATAAAAGAAATATCCACACACATAAGTGGGTGAGGATAAATACAATAAAGGTAAAAAGTACCTAGGTGAACATGAGCTAAGGTGAATACCTACTCTAACATCAAATGAACATGAAATAAGAGAGAGAACACATAGACAAAAGATGTAAGTGGGAAAACCTCAAGGGGAAGAAAAAAAAATAAAATTTTTGTTGGTATTATCCAAAAAAAAACTCAAGTGAATATTAAACATCATAAGGTATTTCTTTAGTGAGGCACCAACCCCACAAGCAGCACCAACCCCTAAACCCTTGTTGATATGACTCAAAACAAGAGACTTGAATGAATATGTCACATCACACAATATTTTGTAAATGCTAGGACCACTGAAAATATGCTAATACCATAGCTAATAGTGTTCCCAAAGTTTATCTCCAAATTCCTTCCAACCCTTTCTCAAACACACCTTCTTCAAGTTTCGTCTCTAGGTCTTTCATAGACAAATTTTTCTTCAAGCACTTGCACACATCCTCTCCATAAATCTTCAGCCTATAAAACACATATTGAACCTTCAATTCATGATCCATACCTGTTATACACTCCCCTATGGGTTACACTTTTCACCCATGCACAACTAACTCACAAAATGAGCTCAAACTTCACTTTTATATGCATTTATTCTCTCTAAACCAAAGGAGACTGGTCATTAATTATATTTTTGACCCATACAACATTTAAAATTTAAAATAAACTTATTACAATGGTCACATATTATCCATATAGGTCGACCATGCCAAAAACCTTCATTCTTGCACCAAAATCCTCAAAACCCCATCACTAGGATGTGGAAAATCCACTAATGCCAAAACTATGATTAGTCAAGCCCCTATATTCACCATACATGTGTAATATAACATTTTAAAATCAACCATAGTCACACATTTAATTGGACCAATCAAATTATTTAATTAAATGGGCCCCCTCGGCTCATTTCCTTCACAAAACAACTATTTCGCCACCACCTGTATTTACCTTTGGGCCTCAAGACCCCTAAAAATGAACTCTGTTAGAACTATAATATTAAGTGTATCATAATATATAGTTTATATTTAAATAATATAGAATAAACTATATTCTTATTATTTAAATATAAACTTTATATTAGGTGGTTGGTTAATTTAATTAATTAATAATTAAATTGGGGTGTGCCCCATCACTTAAGAAGGACATAACCCTTCGGGTTATTTAAATATGACCTTAGGTCATATATTCAAGATATTGAAGATTGATTATTATATTGAATATTGATAAAATAATATTCCTAGTGAATATGAAGGTAAATCCTGGTAAAATATAGGGAATAGAAGTGAGGAGGAGTTACTGGACTGGTGGATGTAAAATTTTCTCGATAGTGGATTTATTCTCCATGGTTTTTACCCATTTAGGGGTTTTCCATGATATATTTGTGTTTTATGTTTAATGTGTTTATTTCATTTATTTATGTTATATAAGTTACATTTACATTTATGTTATAATGTTAACTTTACATTAATTAATTAATTGGTGAATGTACTTTTCACCCCTCTTCTTGATGAACTCAACTATGTCATGTGACCACTATATGGAATTCCCAAAATTTTTATAACACTTATATGAATGTTATAAGTCTTGAAACATCCACTTTGGTTCAAACCATAACAACTTTACCCTTTACCAAAACAAGCTGCCCAAAAATTAGTTTTTCAAACTCAGTTGATTAAAATCCTTCTTGTCACTTTCAAGACCTAAAAATTCCTTAACTAGGAACAATTTTCATCCCTATTCACCTTTCAGCTTATAAAAGCATATACCAATTCATTCCATGCCTCAAACAACTCAAACTTTTAGCTTGAGAAGACTGTCCTAAAAATGTAGCTACCTTATTTCTCACAAACTGGCCTGAAAGATCCATAAAATAAACTAATCATGATAAAATAAATACACCACTGGAAATATCTATAAATAAAATTTCTAGAACATATTATAACTCCTTCCAACTCCAAGTGGAAGGAATTCAACCAAGCCAATCGGTGTAAACTACTTTTTATTCCTTCTTTGACTCAAGTATTGACCACTAGCCCAACATGCTCCATCACACAAAAAATCACTTAAACACTTAACCAAAGAATTTATCACACTTATAAATTATGTCTAAGCACTCACAAACCTTCATCATGCATGAACAACTCAAAATCACCACCTTATCTCATCAAGCTACTTAGCACTTTTCTAGAACAAACATCCTTCAAACTTGACCCTCAAATAATAGCTCATAACTTTTGTATACCTTATCCAATCATCAAGTTTGATATATCAATAGAAATATATATGAACCAAATTCACAAAAATACTTGAATGGAGTCCTAACTCCCCATGTAGCTCCTACAATGTCAAATTTACTACAAGCTAATCCAAACTACCCCAAAACTAGTCCTCATAGATAGAGCGCACTTTGCCATTTTCTAGCCCAACCATGACCTGAAACCTTCACGGAAATATAGAAAAACTATGTCAATTTAATCATCACCTTTTTGGAGAAATTTACCACAAAATGGAACTCTTCAAAAAGAAGAAAATTAGGGTGGGGTCCACATATCACCACATGCTCTAGTATACCTTTATATAAATATGGCATGATTGCTCTAAAAAAATTCAGTCATCAATTTTAAACTCATAATAAAAGTAGACTTTGTATACTCACTTTTCTCCAAGCTTCTCCTAGTTAGGGTTTCAAACCACTTTACCTTCTTAACGATCGTTCATAAAAATGTGACGATAAAACCACCTCATTATTTTTGTGAAACCTTCATAAATGACCTAAGAAGATATGAAAAAGAGCTCATGTCCCCATGAAAATCATACAATTCACAACGAGCATCAAAAGGTCAACCTTTTTACAAAAACACACTATAACTTACCTAGTTTCACCAAAACTTGCATATCTTCAAATTCCCATTACAAAATGACCTAAAACTTGTCATGAAGCATCATGAAAACATCCTCTACCTATCCATATTCACCATATATCCCAAATATTTCTGAAACTCTCTAGACACAACGACTTACCTATGCCAACATGCCTTTTTCTCACCTACTTGCTTCCCAAGGACCTTGAAACACTACCAAACCTCGAGAACTAATGTGAAACTAACCATACACCTCAATTACACTTCCACCATGCTTCTACCATGCTCCAAAAAGACTGATTAAGTCAAAATCTCACATCTACAACTCATTTTATATGTTCCGGGGGCTATAAATAAGTCTAGAATGACTGAATAAACCATGTAACCTCATGAACTGACCATGACGACTCAATGTAGACACTTAGAAACCTATAACACACCTTGTAGACCATGAATGACCTCATGAAAACATTTTACATTAATGGGGTTGACATCGATGATAACACAAACACACAATGGCCAACAATCCCCCTTTGTCATCGATGGCAATAACCTCTGTGAAACATTGATAGAAACTAACATTATCGACACCTACATGAGCTATTTTCCATGTTTTTGATGCCTCTCTCCACCTTTTCCATCTATGAAAAATACTAAAATGACACTAGTACATGGATAAAGACAACACAAGACAAGAACAATGACAACAATGCTAAAAACTAACTTACATTCTAAATTGGCTCCCATTGGGACCAAAATATCTATTTCTTGTCTTCTACAACAACATATGAAGATCCTATGGACCTAGAAAATAATCCCCTTGAATATTTACTCTCCATTTTATCCTTCATTCAGACTACAACATCACCTTCTAGGTCTCTCTCATGCTCAAGATCACCAATTCTTCCTCTAATGTTGCCATACCACTCTTTAGGACCCCTGTCTCTAAATAACTCTTTCAATTTATTTTGAACCAACTTCCTATAGCTCTAAGAGATCAAATGCAACATGATTCATCTCCTTATGGCTCCCCTTGAGATCATAATAATCAACTCTAGCTAAGAAATATAAAATTAGACTTCATACCTTGCAAATGAGTCATGAGGATGACTAAAGCACTTTACCACCGCCTTGAATGATATTTAAATTTTTATTACCTTCTTAGATTTATCTTACATGTATTCGAGTAAATTAACTTTGAGATACACTAGTAATACAACATTCATTTTTCCTTATAGGTATTTATAACATCTAGATCACCTTTCTCATTTTGATCAAGAGTCTAACTAGCCTTCCCCTATCCTAAAACACATTTCAAACTTGTAGAAGACTATGCATAAACATATCTCAGGATTTGTACTACTTTGAGAGCTACAAACTCTATCATCAAATCTAGAAAAATTCCTTAATTCCCCTATCCCAAGTCTTGAAACACTTTGACTTAGATGATTTCAGTGATGAAAAGATCCCAAAAACAATTTTATAATGTTATAACTTAAGTTCCATATCACAGTCATGACAAAGAATTCCATGCCTTGGAAGAATCGGGGTAATATCTTTCTTCTTCAATAGAAGCTCTATACCCTGTCAAAAATCATTCCCCACCTTTCAAGTACTATAGCTCATCATAGCTTCTTGCTTTGTATTCTCCATTCAATAAAATTTCAAGATTACAACTTATCATTCATAGACCCATGGGACACTCTTAATCCCTTAGACAACCATACCTAGGAGTTGTATCCTGCTACGGTTTTCAAAATAAAAATATTGCCTTTTAGGATTGTATACAAAACTTGCTTTGATGTCCATACCTAGAACACACCTTTGTTCTCTTTTGCACATATTCACATTTCAATTCTTGTTACACTACATTACCCATTTCAAAATCACATCATGATATTATATCGTAGGTTACAATCTCTTCAAACCTTTTAATTCTTGATAGTGGTAAATCTCCTCAAGAAATAAAATATATAATCAAAAATATAATTGAATCACCATGAAGTAAGACTCAAGAAGTTTTAGCATGACCTAACCAACACTTGATCCCTAACTTTGGAGCAATTCTAATCTTCAATTGACTATACCCTTATCTTATGATGCATATAGACATAGATCATACCTTCTCAACTTTGTTTCAATGGGTAACAATTCATTATGGATCAAATCATACTTGGAAAGTAAACTTACTTAAAAATGCATTCTTCAACATTGAGACCAATGGCTACCCGTGGAGCAATATGTTACTTGTCTTGTTACGAGACCTCCCACTATGTCTAGGACAATTCTCCATGATTTTTTTGCTTCAAATACCTTTAAAAAATGTACATTCTTGATTCAATGTGTAATGAATGAGAATCTTACCTTTGATCCGACTTGTGAGCTACCATCTACCTATACTTAACTTCTCTGTAATAAATGGTCTACATATATCTATATAATAAAGAACACCGAAACACCTTGGTGATAATTTCAAAGCATGTACATGAGATTGACCTTCACATACCTAAGACTTGCAAGTTCAACCATTTGTACCATGATATGAGTTCTAATTCCAAGCTTATCATCAACTATCCTTTTTGATGTATTACACCTCTTGTCACTTTGATATGTATCTTAAAAAGCGTACTGCACTTGTAGGTTCACATTCAAATGATGATCCTTCAAGATCCTTCTTGACTAATACTCTATTATACTTTTATGAAAAGCACCGAGCATACCTCCTTTGATATAGGATTTCATCACTCTTCTTTCTCAAACAAAAACTTCACATGAGTATCACAACCTCTTCATGCTAATTTTGGCACACAAAACTAATCAACTTGAGTAGCTTCCAACTTTACTTTATAACTAGACAACTTCTAGATTCTATATAAGAAGTCTCACATAGAGAATACTTTGTTAGAACTGATAATAATCACACTTGATGTAGACACAAACAACACTAATCTTGATCCCAACTACATTTTCAACAACTTTTCATATCCATGACTACCATAGACTATTGATGCACTTTGCAAGTCATAAAACCATCCCGATCACCACTAGACACCTATCCCCTTTAAAGAAATCTCACCTTGTTTTGAAGTATTGACCCATTATCCTTTACATAGATCTATCTCTCATCTTCACATAGAGACAAGTACACTAGAACATTTATTCTTTATCAAAGTACATATAGGCATCATAATACATTAGACATTTCAAACAACAATTGTATAACCCAAACTAGAAACATAGACCATTTTATGCTTTTAAGACCACTTTAGAACCTTCTTCTGAAACTTAAAATACTAAGAAAAATGAACTTAGAGCATAAACACATAACTATCTTCCTTGGTTCAATTTTGCTTGACAAGTATAAAAAGGTTCTAAATGAGTAACAACCGATTCATGATGGACTCAACACTTGGACCTTCCAATATGATGAAGACATATCTAGAATGTGAACTTCTTCACAAGAACTTTATGTGCATAAGAAGACTTCTTATCAGTGTTAACCTCAAAAATAATTTGTGACATATGACTTAAAAATATCTTTTAATAGACACTCAAACACTTTCCATGAGAAGACCCTAATGGATAAGACACACACACACACACACACACACACACACACACACACACACACACACACACACACACACACACACACACACACACACACACGCACACACACACGCACACACACACGCACACACGCACGCACACACGCACGCACACGCACACACACACGCGCGCAAACACACGCGCACACATGCGCGCACACGCGCGCGCACACACGCGCACACACGCGCACACACGCGCACACACGCGCACCACGCACACACGCACACACACGCACACACACGCACACACACACACACACACACACACACACACACAGAGAGAGAGAGAGAGAGAGAGAGAGAGAGAGAGAGAGAGAGAGAGAGAGAGAGAGAGAGAGAGAGAGAGAGAGAGAGAGAGAGAGAGAGAGAGAGAGAGAGAGAGACTTCCTCGAACTTAGACCATTGACTAACATCATGTACTTCATGAATGGAAATATGAATTTTACCAAAAATTCAAATGATGCATGAAAATAGACTTAAGTTTTTCTTTGTTGGGAGAGGAAGATTACATCATATACTTTTAGGGAATTGTTACTGAGACTCTTGAATGCTTGACACAAACTTTTAGAGGCATTATAGCCAACATTCTAACTTTTTCTACCTTCAAGAATTTTCTGCACTCATAATATCCTTACATTCTTACCAAGTTGATGAAAAGAATGAACATGACACAACACTAGATCACTAAGCACATGATCAATAAAGGAAAGAATAAAACTTGCGACTGTTTCATAAAATGAATTAGAGCAATCAACTCATGGTTCACCATACTTGATTCATTTTATAACCTTGAGAACTACTTCCATGCCATGTACTTTCTCTTCGAGATCGGGGCATAATGGAATTTAATGAGATAATGGATCTAAAATACTCATTCAGGGATATATCTTTAAGTTATCTTGAAACATTTCCACTTATCACTAGTACAAATTTTAAATCATCTTTTTGGACTCACACAACCAATCTTCACAGTGTGACAACTCATATTAAAAAGTCGAGACAATACAAATTTGATGGAAAGAAAACACTTATCTATGTACTTCTTAAACACGGATGGATGGACTGGACAAGACAATGAGACCATTTGCACAAGGAGCTACTAGATACACCATAAACTAATAACTTTAATAAGCATGTACATACCAGACATTGACTTTGAGGATCACCGAATGCATCTTGACAACATGATCTTCCAAAGGTACAAAATTTGCAAACCTATATACAAACATACACCTTCAAGTCAACTAATATACCTTTTGAAGCTCCACATCACTTCATTTTCACCTCATTCCATTTGTCCACAGACCCATGGTCCCTTTTCCTGATTAAGGTAAGATGTTTATAGAGAAACCAACCGTACCTTGCATAAGTGAATTGTTGGACCCTAAATATTAGCTAAGTACCAAGAGGTGCACGCAGAGGACCAGTAAATAGAAGGGCACTCAGGGAAAAGCACACAGGAAAAGGGTTTAAGTGAAATCAGGGCGTGTGCGGGAGGCAGAAAAAGGGTTTAAAGGAAAGCCATATTTGACATCATGTAGTCACTTAAGGAAAAATGTGAGGACCCAACTAGGCATGATAAGTGGATAAGGTATTGACCTGGAACCTTGGAGGCCAAGAAAAGGATATTGCATGCAGGGAATATTCCCAGAGGCATCATTATAGTTAGTGGAAGGTCTTGCAAAGAGGATAAGAATTCACCTATGGAGGACCACATGGACACTTGGCATGCGATCTGCTTAAGAGAGAAGTCATGGCGGTGGATGATGATCCTATTTAAAGGAGTGTTTGGGACAGAAACATGGAGGGAGAAGGTAGTGCGAAGGTGCTAGAGGGTACATGAGTGATAAGAGAAGGAGGGTAACGAGGTGCTACAGAAATGCTAGGTAATGCTAAGGGTTTGGAGCTCATGATGCTAGGGTTTAGAGTTCTTGATGCTAGAGGGTTGTAAAGGATATCATTAAGCATATGTATGGGTGTTGGGGTCTGTAACAAGGGTTATAATGGGGAAATCATAGTTAGGATCTTTGATCAGATTATTTTGGAGGGGTTGGATCTCTATCATTTGATGTATATGGTCTGAGATGACCCTTTTGAATGTAGTGTGGCTACTAGAAACTCTTTTAAATCAATATACATGGATCTATTCTATACATCTTGTTTATGGGTGTAAACCCTCATCCTATTTGGATTTTCATGACTCAGATTTGGTTCCTTGTGCTCCATACAATGTTTATTTACCTTCTGTGATGCATTGATGTGTCGATATGTTAGTTATAGCTTCTTCCTTTTAAGTAGATGCATGTACTTCTGTTTCTATAAATAATCCTCCATTAATGACATATATCTCTTGCAAATCTCACATAAAAGAGGGGCTCAACACCCATGTGCACCTCGGGTGACTTCCCAACACATGATGGGTGATAGGCCGACACATTTGGGGTTAGAAAGAGGAATTGAGGGTAAAATAATGAATACATCTTGGTTCCATTTTCGGGACCTATTTTGAAGCTATTGTGAAAGAAATGTGTAATGACGAAGCGCTTGACCTTGGATAGTGTTGAAGCATGGCTCAAAAAAATAGAGGATGAGTTTGCTCAAATATTTAACACTAGACCTAATTTTGATGCATGTAAATGGGTAGAGGATCACCTATATCATGAGTTATATGAGACCTTTTTTCTTGTTTCCTAGTAGAGTTGTATGAATGGATATTAATATATGCACAAAGGTCAAGTTGGTACTATAGACCTCATGTTTGGACCCAGGAGGAATATCAACAGTTGTATGATGCTGATCTGACCTAGACCCATGTTGTTGATCACTGGTGGACTAGAGTGCTGACTAGTTATACCTTGGAATATGTTATTTCTACGTATTCTTTCCGGAGATTCTTTGAGTTTGAATTCTTGAGGGATCCTAGAGGATTGTTCTTGTGTGCTATTCCACTAGCTATCAAGATGTTGGTCATTAATTTGAGTTTTAAATCCTTTCCCATGGCTGGCTAAACTCTTGCTAGACACATGGCGTAGAAGCTGGCGTGGTAGAGGATGACGGACCTTGCGGCGGAAATGGAGAGAGAGGAGAGGTGGCTCAAGTATAATGAAGCTCGGGAGAGGGAGTTGGAAAGACAATGCGAAGCTACATGAGTGATGGATTTATGGAGGTAGACGTTGTGGGAAGGATTTGAGGTTCGTGCGGAGGACGTGGAACCTGAGTAGTCTGAGCTACCCCATCTTAGCAAGCATAGAAGAGAAACCCCTTGGCTTCTGGAGAGAGCTTGTCATATGAAGAAAGGAGGAGAGCCGTAGGCACGCATCTTAACCCACATAACAACTAGACCCTTGCACTTAGTTTTCCAGTTCCTGAGATAAGTTTTGATAATCCAGTTGGTATCGGTATTGGTAGTTGAGTGACACCTAGGAGGTATAATTTTTCATTCAGTACATCTATGGCTACATAGTCATTTCCTGTGTTTGGGGGTATTTTATTGGCACAACATTTGGGCAAGGTGTGGGATCACAAGGTTTGAGTATCACATCTGGAAGTGGCACGAGAAACACATCTGGGAGTAGTTCGGTATCAAAGACTATCAACACATAGTTTAACGTGACGGTGGGTTCGTAGTGTGCAACTACATTAGGCCCCTTACCTATGATACGAGGAGGATCTAGTGGATCCGAAGGAATTGACACTAGTGGATCTAGTGGGTATGGTGGTGGAGGCAACATTAGAGGGAATCGAGGTTACGGATTAGGTGGGTAAGGGCATCAACCACTTCAACAAGTGTTCTTTGAGATATATTTACATTTGCTAGATTATAAGGGTGTTGAGGATGTTGTAGAGCAAGTGCACAAATGTGATTTACTATGGCGCGCGAAGGGTATCACTACCCCAGAGCGTAAGGTAAGTCAATTTGTAACTACATTGCAAGGACGCGTGCATAATCTGGTACATGAAGTATGACCCACACCAGACGGTGGTGGATTACATTCTTGACGCATAATGGATTTTTAGCGAGTTCCACATACCTGAGTTTGAACATAAAAGCATCAACATGTTGAAGGAAATTCAACAAGGAATGGTAGAGAGTGTGTGGGAGTATGACGCACATTTTAAGACTCTCTTATCCAAGTTATCTTATGACATTCACCCTTTGTAGCATGCTTAGTGGCTCATCGGAGGGCTGATCACACCGTTTAGGAGAGCACTTTTACAGAAGACTTTCATAGAACCGCACGAGGCCTTGGAAGTTTCCTTACATGCTAAGGTAGTTAGAAGCATTGATATATGAGTTAGTCCATTCCTAGAAACCCAAATTGCTACAATGGAAAAGCAGCTGGAGAAACTGTCTACAAACTCAGATCATGAGACTTACGACGGGTTATGGTGTATGAATTTCGAGGTAGAAGGGCATTTGAAGGAAAATTTTACTCGGTGATCGAAGCACGCATGATGACGGTAGACTGTGATATTTACCATGGAGATCATGATACAAGTAGGTGTCCACTACTATAGCGCACGATCCGTAAGAATGTGTCTTGCTATTGAAAAATTTGCACCTCTACTACTCATGACACCAAGGATTGTAGATTGATTGGCTAGATACATGATTCCATTGATACTGGTGTGCGCCAGACCAATGTTGCCAGTAGCTCCAAGGATGACAGTCATCATTATAAAGGGTACATAGATGGAGAAGGTCGAAGTAGAGGCTTTGTGGAGGATTTAGAGGCCATGGAAATCATGTGGGTGGAAGGAGTGAATTCCCTCATGGAACCTACTATAACTATGGATCTACAGAACATTACAAGCATGAGTGTTCTAATTTGTTAAAGTAATCTTGGTGTGGGAAAAAACAAAAGTATGAGGAATTCCCAAAATTGTTTGAACACATGAGCCAAAAGAAGCAGAAGGATAAGGGCATTGGGATGGTGAGCATAAAGCGTGTTGATCAACAATGGATACCAAGGGTGGCATGTGAGTCATAATTAGAACCTGTCTATTGACCATGTGAGTGAGGCTACATGTGTAAGGGATATTCTGAAGCAACGACCAATTATTACAAGAGAAGAAGTGGTACATGGTAAGTATCTAGACTCTACACACCAAAAGGAAGTGTATCAAGAAACCATGGATGTTATTCGAAGCCTACAAGGAGAGATCTAGTGCCTAAAGGAGAAATTGCGGCAGTTAGAGTAGAAGAAGAGCGTTGAGGATCCACAGAAGGATGTAGATGTAGTCGGGAAGTATGTAAGATGACGAGACATGAGAATCTCATCCCTTTGTTAGGAGAGTGGTTGAGGGGAAAAGTACCAAGTGTCAAAGGAGAGTGTGAGAGGCATGTTATGCATGCTAATCTACCTCCTCACGACCTTGATTCTAAAAAGGAGATTACCTTGAATGCAGTTGTTGATGGATGGCTCCTAAGTAACATTCTGATTGACACGTGCACGAAAGTTAATGTTCTCACCCTAAACACATGGAATCAAACCTCCATTACAACCATCTTCAAATGTTTTGTATATGGATAATAAGACAAAGGCAATGCCCATTGGTGTTTTAAAAGATGTTGCTATCACTATCCAAGGGGTGAAATTCACTGGAGACTTTGAAGTCTTGGTGCTCACTGAGGTGAACAACTTTCCAATGTTACTTGGGCGCTCCTAGTGTTATAAGAACAATGCTAACTTATATAAGTTTTGAGAACAAGGAGGAACATGTTATCATTCCTTTGACGGATGGAAATTCAACACCCTATATTGAGCCCTTGGGAGAAGAATACCTAGAAAGAATCTATGTGCACACTATCAAGGACCCTGAGGTTATGCAACCAACAAAAGAAGGCATTATTTAATGGGAAGACACTCAATCTATAAGTGATACAACTAGTGTGACATGTGACAATTGGGCACACAGGACATATGAGTTAGTTGGAAGGAAGTTAAGAGGATATGTGATGAGAGTAATAAAGGCACGCTCAGTTAAGAACACGGAGGAAAATAGTTGCCAAGTTACACTGGGGGAGCCAACCCTAATGTTTTCTGTAAGAAATGGAGACCCATTGGAAATGTGAGATCGAAAGGATAAGTATGCTTAGCTATACTTTGTTTGAGAATGTAACACGTTGGTGGGTGACCCATCACGATAACCTTCTAGATTGATGTGAGGTGAGAATCTTGTTCTCTATTAGGTTTCTCCAAAGCAATGCACCTACTACTATATAATATTATCATGAGAAGGAACCCACCACGTTTCATGTCCAGGGATGTGAGAAGGTCAGGATGGAAGGTGCAAAAGCCTTGTCTTTATTTTTATGGGTGCATAAGATTTACTCCACCTTACAAGGTTGCACACATGTATGGTACATTCACTCAGAGCTATGCCGTAGGACATGATACTGACATGAGTTGATGGCTGGCCTCCTTCAAGATTTTGAGTATCGGAGTACTAAACCATCGGTGAATGAGGCACTACAGGTTTTTAAGTACCTAACTATGGGAGATAGTGCCATGGTGGAGGAAAAGTACTGGATTTTTTGGGTGAACCTGGCTTGGAAGCACAATTCGATGAGGAAGAATCAGAGGAGGTACAACTTGAGTGCGCATGCAAAGAAAAAAAGAAAGGAAAGTTGGTCTACATGATAGATGTTGAAGAGGTGGAAAAATTGGATTTTAAACACATTTTGGTATGCACGAGGTTATGGATAGTGTTGATGAGCAAGTGCACACCTACCATGAACCCCTAAAAACTAAGAAGGTTAACATTGGTTCGGAGGTGGAACCTAAGGAAGCTACTATTGGAGATTATTGGATAGAAAGGGAGGTTTTAAAGATTATTGATTTGTTATGAAAATTTTAGGATTTGTTTCCGTGTGGGTATCATGAGCTTAAAGGAGTTCACCACTCCTTAGGAGAAATGAAGATCAAGTTAAAGGAATATGCATGCCCAATTCGAAGAGACCTTATCGAATGAATCTGAATCTATGTGTCAAATTCAAGGAGGAGATTGACAAGATGATTGCGTTAGGCATCATTGAGGCTATTGAGGAATCAGAGTGGATAAGTCTGATGGTCATCAACATTAAGAAGGATGGGAGGATAAGGATTTGTGTTGATTACAGGGTTTTGAATGTGATGTGTGTCATTGATCCTTTTCCAACCCCCTCCACCGAAGAGATCTTGGAAGGAGTAGCTAAGCGTGAGATATATTCTTTCACAGATGGATTCTTAGGATATCATCAGGTTAAAATTGCAAAGGAAGACCAAGAAAAGATAGCATTTGTCATTGAATGGGGAAGGTTTTATTATATGGTCATGCCTTTTGGACTAACAAATGTGCCTGTTGTTTTTTCACGCATTGTGGTTCAGGCATTTCATGACTTCATCCATAAATTTCTACAATTCTACCTAGATGATTGGATAGTATATGGATTAGTGAGGGACTATTGTGATAATCTAAGGCTGATGTTTGAAAGATGCCGATAGTTGAGTATATCTCTCAACATTAAGAAATATGTTTTCACTACTCCATTTGGCACCCTATTGGGACATATCATATGTAAGGAAGGCTTGTTGGTGGATCCTGCCAAATATGTCATTATTATGGGATTGGGGGATCCTACCATGAGCCAAAGCGTGATGCGTGGATTCCTTGGGCATATGGGGTATTAACATAAATTTATCAAGGGGTATGCCAAGATCGTTATGCCGTTGAAGGATTTGCTGAAGCAAAAAAGTACATTTCATTGGGGAGAGGCGCAACAGATGGAATTTTACACATTGAAGAATAGGCTTATCACCGCGCCCATGTTACGGTTTCCCTCTTGGGATAAGCCATTCCATGTACATGTTGATGCTTTAGGGATGATGATTGAAGAAATATTAGCACAACCTGAAGAGGGAATTATTAACAATACCTTGTGCTTTGCTAGTAGGAATCTAACCCCAATAGAAAATAATTATACTACCATAGAGCATGAGGCATTATTGATGATCTACGCGCTACAAAAATTCAGGAAATATTTGCTAGCGACACCTTTTATCTTTTACATGGACCACATGGCATTAAAGTACTTGGTGAATAAGCATGTCTTATAAGGGTGCATATATAGGTGGGTCCTATTGTTCAAGGAGTTTGAGTTTACAGTTTTTGTAAAACTGGGTAAGAGTAATTTGGGGCCTGAAAATTTGTCAAATATTGACTCGGGAGAGGACACACAAAGCATTGAGGATACTGCTTTGCTAGATGCACAACTATCCAGATTCCAGTGCGCGCCTCGACTTGGAAGATATTGTTGTGTTTCTCAAAATGGGTGTGGTACCAAAGGGAATGAAGAATTTGGAAAGGAAGAAGTTAGCCATATGCACCATGCCCCTATATGTTAATTAGTGGAGACTTATACAAGCTAGGCCGCAATGAGGTTTTGCGTCGGTGCATGCTTGAGCATGAACATGATGCAATCATGGAAGATGCTCATTATGGAATTACAAGATGACACTATACATGGAATGCAATTGTGTGCAAGATCCTTCTAGAAAGATTTTGGTGGGAAATAATTTACAAAGATTATATCAAGTATTGCAAGGCTTGTGACCACTGCCAGCACCTTGGTAAACCAGGGAAAAGAGATGAAATGCCATTAAGATAGATTTCCAATGTAAAGCCATTCGAGAAGTGGGAAATTGAATTCATAGGCCCTATTTCTCCAACCACATAAAGGACATGTTCACGCTATATCATTACATGCACATATTACCTTACAATGTAGGAATATGAAGCGCCTATAAGGGATTAGCAGGTATGGATGCCCGCTGATCTTAAGAAGTGATAGGGGTAATCATTTCTTAAATGAGACAGTTAGAATTTTATTGGCAAAATTCATGGTGGCCTATCAAAAACTACTCCTTATCACCCACAAGCTAATAGGATTTCTTGATGCATTTAACCAAAATTTTGAATCACACTTTGACCAAGATTTGTGATGTGGGAAGAAAGGATTGGGATGAAAATGTTTCTTATGTGTTATGGTCATATCAGACTATGTATAAGAGACTAAACAAGGCCACACCTTTTCAATTGGTGTTTGGCGCAAAAGCTATGTTACTGTTGAATTCATGTTACCATCACTGCATATAACACGTGTAGGAGGGTTAGCTAATGAATAAGTGCTTCAGGAGAGGATTGACAAGTTTATACAGTTGGATGAGAGGTGGGATATTTCTCACCTTTGGAGTCAGAAAAAATAAAAAGCTAGGCAGAAGGCATGCCATGATAGACACATTAAGAAAAAG
Source organism: Taxus wallichiana var. yunnanensis (assembly GCA_018340775.1). Lineage (NCBI taxonomy): Eukaryota > Viridiplantae > Streptophyta > Pinopsida > Cupressales > Taxaceae > Taxus > Taxus wallichiana. The sequence continues at coordinate 172,252,195 of CM031240.1, forward strand.
TAGTTTGAGGTTAGGTAGATGGTTCTCTTGTATGATTCCAAGTTTCTATGCCATCATGGGAAATTCAAAGTCCATTGGTTGGGCCCGTACATTGGATCATATATACTTGATTCAGGCGCTTTCCAGTTACAAGCGCTGGATGGAACATGATTGTCAGGACATTTCAATGGGAGTAGGCTGAAGACCTACTATAAATAAGTCTTCTTTGTGTTTGTAAATAAGGCATTATTTCTAGTTAGCCTAGGATTTGCTTTAATGAAGTTTCTTTTCTTTTTGTTTCCCTTTCTTGTTGTTTTCATGGTTGGTTTTGTTTGTTTTTGTGTACATTTGTGCATTGGGAGCCACTTATTATTTCAAAAAAATTCTATGCGCAGAGGACTACACATCCATTATTTTTTGGGGTGGAGTGATGTGATAAGTGTTGGAAGTTATGGTTATTGATGGCATGGGTTGAAAAATCAAAAACAAATGGATTGAAAGATCATGCGTAGAAGAGGTGAACATGAGGGAAGGTTGGTGTCAAAAGGCTTTATAGAAGCCACGTACAAGAATGAAAAGTGTAGGAATAACATGAGGTAGGTGATGAAAAGAACCTAGATTAGGACACAAAGGAAGAATGCCTTCGGTACTGTAAGCGTGCGTGTAAGGATCTGTGGTTAGTAAGGGGTTTTTGTATGCCTAAAGGTTGTTGAAGTTTTTCATGTAGGATTGAGCGCAGAAGAAAAGTGCTGAAGGTTGGCATTGGAAAAAACCATCTTTCTTGCAAAAGTACATTGGTAGGTGGCATGTCATTTATTGTGGAGAAAAGAAAAAGTTATAAATAAAATATGGGGGTGCATTATTATTTACCTTATGTTTTAAGTTATCAAAGAGCTCTCATGAACTATGACATCCTTGCAAAGAAGGTTTGAGAAGATTTGTGCAGATTTACGTGCATAGCTAGTTTGATCAGTGAACCCGAGTGGAAAGGAGTACAAGGGCATACATGGATAAGGTTGTGTGGAAGGATCCCATGGGTGTTACCCCGTCTTGTGGAAAAAGGGTTTTCTAGGTTAGGGTTGCATAGCTAGGACACGAGATTTGGAGGAATTTTTGTAAAGAAGTGGAGCTGTGAAGTTAAGAAGAGATGGGACTAGGAGAGAGGAAGAATTTTTAAGGACCTGATGAAGGAATGACAAGGAAAGTAGAAAACATTTCACCGAAGAAGGGAAAGGGAAAAGGAAAACAAGCCATTTCTACGGTTTTAATGAAGAATGGTATGCAAAAATGCAGTACCGGATGATATATTACTTGGTAAGGAATGGGTGTCTCATGTTAGAAAGATGGCCGTAAGTGATTACAACCATCGAACGAGCACCACAGAAAATGAGATGACACTAGAGCTGGTTCACCCTATAGAGAAGAGGACACCAGATGGAATGCCTATCTATGACAACAAAGTGAAGGTGAAAATGGAGAAGGATGGGTTGTTGCAACTCTATGAGTTGCCTATTTTGGCAAGCCTGAGTGACTATACCAATGGTTGATGTCGCACGTGCATGAAGACCACTTCTATTTTGCAAGTCAAAGGATGCGCATAACCCCCAGCTAATTTCTAATTTCATCAGCCTTATCTATGAAGGAGAATCATTAGATGGTGATTTGGAAGACAAAGAAGCCATTAAGAAGACCGTTAAAGCTTATGACTACAATAAGGGTTCATGCTACTTCAACATTTATGTAATCACCAACCCTATGATGAGGATGGCCACGCACTTGGTCACAAAGATAAATGGGCAAGAGAGATGGACATAGATCAACAAGGCCTGGTTGAATGTATGCCACAAGATCTCGGAGGGGACCATCTATAACCTCTCAGATTTTATTGTAGAGGAGATTATAAACACCACACACGACGAAGAGAAGATCATGTTTGGTAATGTCCTCCTCACCATTATCTTTTCAGAGATTGGAGTGCCCGATGGGCCGGATAAGTTTGTTTGGGAATACCCAGAGGAGAACCCCTCCCCTGCCAAGAGGTTTGAATAGTATACTTGTGACACCATGACAACCACTCATAAGGTGCTCCTGGAAAAGTGGTATAAGAGGATGTGTGATGCATTCGGGGATGAATTGAGAATACCTAAGAAATTGATTTCATTAGTCTAAGGAGAAGTTGAGTTCACTGTATACCAACATTTTGTATTAAAATATTTACTTTGATAGATGACACCAAGAGTCCTTAGTGTAAGTTGCCTTTCTCCTTCATGGTGTAGTACTTCTAGGCCAGGGTCAATCGATTCAAAGAGGTAAAGAAACTCAGGTTTGATCTAAGTGTAGTAGATCAAGATTATCGTGAGCTGCACATGAAGTTAATATACCCCAAGAAGTATGCCTATGTGGAGAAGTATGTCTCCCATGACATGCACATGTTGAAACCAATAACATTGCCTATTGCAGTGAGGATAACAACAATGGTGTATTTGTACCTAAGGCCTAAGTATGAAAAATGCACTTATGTTGAAGATGATGTCTCCAATCCTGAGGACCCCACCATGAGGAAAAAGGTTATGCCAAGGAAACAAGAAAGAGAGGAGGATCCTGAGAAAAAGGTGCTTTGGCGCGCAGACAGATGCAGAGATAGTAGGGGCACAAGATTTAGGCATGGGCACAAGTACTTACGTCTGCCGGAAGAAGTATCCCATTATAAAAGAGTCACTAGGAAGGAAGAATTTCTAGTAAGAGAAGAATCACTCGAGAGATAAGAAAAGAGAAGTCCCCTGTATTGGAGTCACCAGTAAGGAAGAAGCAAAGGGTGATAAAAGGGTCGGACTTAGGAGAAATAGAAAGCATGGAGGCCAACAAGGGTGATGAAGATGATGAAGAGTGCGGTGAGGCTAAGAATAATCCTATGTATGATGTATATGAGTCAGATGAAGAAGGAAATGAAGAGAGGGATGATAATGAGGAAGGTGCTCATGAAAAGGGGGAGTGAGGAAGTAAACATGAAAGATCAGAGGACCCCAACCCTGACTAAGGAGCAGATGGATAACACCATAGAGAGAGGGAGGTGGCTTGTATTATCTAATAGTTAGTGGAGAAAGAAGTAGAGAAAAGAACTAAAGAAGTGTTGAAGGAAACTGAGGAGAGTACAAGTGTAGGAAAGGAGTATGGGAGCATGGGGGAGAGACCCTAGTTTAGTAGTAAGCTTCCCAATAACAAAGTGCACATAGGTGGGAAGGGCACAATAGTGGTGCAAGAACATGATATGACTTATATTAATGATCCAAATAAGGTATTGCATGTGCACTTCCAAAGTACCATGTTCCCACCGACCAACTCCTCACTTGGTCTTCTTTTGATGAAGAGGGTGCATACCCGTGCATCGAGGAAAATGCTATCTTGGGCTTTTAAGTCCCACGTTGATGAACCCGAGTTCAAGGTAAATCATGATGCATTGATGAAGATCTTTGGATGCCAAGGAATAAACACTCTCATAAATTTCCAACAACTACCGGATGAGAAAGTTTGCAATGCACTCAACAAAGTATCGGTGGAGGTGGAAGCAAGACTCTTTGGCAGAAACGATAAAATAAGGGTCTTGGAGGAGGAGCTTGAGAAAAATAATGAGGAGATCATTAAGAGGGATAAGGAGATAAAACATAAGGAATTTATTTGTACGCAGTTAAGGCATGAACTGAGGGATGAAAAGGTGAAGGTGCACAAAGTCCATAAGAAGATAAAGGCCATTTCAGATGCCATTATCTTGAAACACCCAAACCTGGCCCCGCATGAGCAAAAATACGAGTCAACCTTACATTGATTGGAAGAATTGACTTGTATCCCAGCCATGGAAAGGAGGCCACTCGCATTAGAGTTGTCGAAGAGGCGATGACATGCCATAAGGAGAAGAAAATATGAAGATTGGGGAGACAGTGAATCAGTACTCTGAGCTCTTTTCTGCAAAGTAAATACCACCGTGTAGATGGCCGAAGTCATGTATGAAAACTGTGCTGATAGAGATAGGGTAGCAAGCATATTGGTTGCTACACATGAGGTAGATCTGAAATATTTTCAGAAAAAGAACAAAGGTACTAGGGCAGAGCATGATAAGATCCTGGCCGAAGTTGAGAAGAAGTTTGAAGCAATCAAAACCTTACGGGGTTCGATTAAGAATAGGCTAAAGGAACTATATCCCCAAGTCACTCGCAAGATGGATGCACTAGGCGATCTTAGCAAGCAGCTGGGAAACATTGTAGATACGTTGAAAGCTAAGAGATATGAACTAAGTTTTGATGAAGTAAGTGCATTGGTGGGTGACCTACTTCAGCAGGTGCAGGGAGAAGTAGATGTTTGGGAGAATATTGAGGAATTCGTGAAGGAGTTCCCACTCCTCATACAACAGTAGCATATTATTCCATTCTTTTATTCTTCCATTCTTTATTTAGATTATTTCAATTACACTAATCTTTATTCTTTGAAGAAGTAGAATGTTTCCGAGGACAGAGAACACGCGTCTGTGGGGTGATTTTGGACCCTAAATGTTGGCTAAGTACCAAGAGGATCAAACACGGGACTAGTCAATAGAAGGGCACTCGGTAGAAGTGCACATGAAAAGGGTTTAAGAAGGGTTTAAATGAAACCAAGGCATGCGCGGGAGGTAGAACAAGGGTTTAAAGGACTTAACCATATTTGACATCATGGAGTCACTTAAGGAAAAATGCGAGGACCCGACTAGGCATGATAAGTGGATAAGGTATCAGCTTGGAACCTTAGAGGCTAAGAAAAGGATATTCCATGGGAATATTCCCGAGATGCATCATTACAGTTAGTGGAAGGTCTTGCAAAGAGGATAATCCTTTGCCTATGGAGGACCACATGGACACTTGACATGGGATCTACTTAAGAGAGAACTCTGGCGGTGGATGTTGATCCTATTTAAAGGAGTGCTTAGGAAAGAAACATGGAGGGAGAAGGTAGTGTGAAGGCACTAGAGGGTATGAGGGTGGTAAGAGAAGAAGGAGGGTAACGAGGTGTTGTAGTTAATGCTAAGGGTTTAGAGCTCATGATGTTAGGGTTTAGAGTTATTGATGCTAGAGGGTTGTAAAGGATATCATTAAGCATATGTATGGGTGCTGGGGTCTATAACAAGGGTTATAATGGGGAAAGCATAGTTAGGATCTCTGATGAGATTAGTTTGGAGGGGTTTGATCTCTGTCATTTTATGTCTATGGTCCGAGATGACCCTTTCAAATGTAGTGTGGAACTCTTTTAAATCAATATACGTGGATCTATTCAATCAATATATGGGTGTAAAACCTCATGTTATTTGGATTGTCATGACCTAGATATGGTTCCTTGTGCTTCATACAATGTTTATTTACCTTTTATAATGCATTAATGTGTGGATCTATTAGTTATATCTTCTGCCTTTTTAATAGATGCATGTACTTCTATTTCTATAAATAATCCTCCATTAATGGTAGAGCTCTATTACAAAGATCACATAAAGGAGGGCTCGACACTGCACACGCGCACCTCGGGTGAGCGCCCAATGTATGTTGGGTGATAGGCCGACATGCTTGGGGTTAGAAAGAGGTATTGAGGGTAAAATAATGACTACAAGAATGAGATATCATCATCTAGAACCATTCTTAGGGTCATCAACCACTTCTTGATCTCAAAACATGTAAATGTCCTTAATATTGTCTCAAACAAGCTGATTTGATTCTCATGAATGGAAAAATCTACCTCAAGACATTCTTGGATGACTTCATAGATCATTACCATGGTTAGGGTTTCATGACATAACACTGCTTCCATTATAGGATCTAAAACACTCTCAAACTCGCTTCTATGTTATCAACATATCCATCATCTACTTTAGGGTCACAAATATCACAATTAACTTTCGGGTCATCTACTTCCTTGTCTTTTGAATACTCGCTTCACAATCAACACAATAACCAATTTTTCTCCTCCATGAGACTTCTCATCAACTATTCCTGATGAAGAGGGAGTGCACACTTCATAGATGGAATGCAAAATGTCAAACCCTAAGGGTTTCAAACAAGATCTAAATCGACCAATGGATTCACATCATCTTGAGCCTAACAATCTTCCATACACGTGCTTTAGAAGGATATCCTTCAAGTGGTGAAACTTGCTTATCAAGGACCTACTATGATACCAATTTTTACAAGCACAATGGACTAAATGGGGGTGAATCAGTCCTACATAATTTCCACTTTATTTACCATTATTACAACATCCATCAAACATCCATTCAATCATATACATTCAACATTATCTTATTATGTGTGCACCATACATTCAAATGAACATGAAACAAGAGAGAGAACACATAGACACAAGATGTAAGTGGGAAAACCTCAAGGGGAATAAAAACCATTGAAAACTTTGCTGATATTACACACAATAAAGGCTCAAGTGAATATTACACATCACAAGATATTTCTTTAGTGAGACACCAACCCCACAAGGAACACCAACCCTAAACCCTTGTTGATATGACTCACAAAAAGAGACTTGTATGAATATGAAACATCACACAAAATTTAATAGAAGTATGAAAAATGAAAATATGTTGATACTACAGCTGATAGTGATCCCAAAGTTCAACTCCAAATTCCTTCAAACCCTTGCTCAAACAAACCTTCTTCAACTTGCTCTCTCTAGGTCTTTCATGGAAAAATTTATCTTCAAACACTTGCACACATCATCTACATAAATCTTAAACCTATAACAAACATTCTAATCCTCCAATTCATACATCCATATCTATTATACACTCCCCTATGGATCACACTTTTCACCCATGCACAACTAACTCACCAAATGAGCTCAAACTTCACTTTTAAATGCATTTCTTCTCTCTAACCCAAAGGAGGTTGGCCATTCATGATATTTTCAACCCATAAACATTATAAATTCGAATAAAATTATTACGGTGGTCAAATATTACCCATATAGGTCGGCCATGCCAAAACCTTCATTCTTGCACCAAAAATCCTCAAAACCCCATCACTAGGATGAGTAAAATCCACTCACGCCAAAACTATGATTATTGAAGCCCCCATATTCACCATACATGTTTAATAAAACATTTAAGAATAAAAATGGTCACACATTTACTTGAACCACTTAAATCATTTTATTAAATGGGCCCACTAGCTCATTTCCTTCACAAAACAATTGGTCTAATGGTGAAGAACTTGTGCTCTCGAAAGAGAGATCACAAGTTCAAATTCTATAGGGGTAGGGTATGTAAATATCATATTTGAAGCATAGTTAGGTGCCTCATGTGTACTGGGAGTTCAAGGTGGTCCCATATGCTATAATCCTCATGTAGACCCAAAAACAGGTCGCTCGGCATCGTGGACTATAATACCCATTATTATTATTATTATTATTATTATTATTATTATTAATTATTTCCGAACACTATCTTTACCTTTGGGCCTCAATACCCCTCAAGATGAAATAAAATATGGCATGCGACAACTATGTGGAATTCCTAGAACCTATAGAACACTTCTATACATGATAGACCTCTTGAAACATCCACCGATTCAAACCAAAAAAATTACCTTTTACCAAAACAAGCCACCCAAAAACCAGTTTTGAAAACTCAGGTGATTAACATCCTTTATATCACTTTAAAGACCTCTAAATGCCTTCAATAGGAAAAATTTTCATCCCTAATCACTCTCAAGTGATATAAATCATAGAAAATTCATTTCATGCCTCAAACAACTTAAACTTTCATCTTGAGCAGACCTATCTTGAAAATATAACTACCGTATTTCTCAACGTGAAAGGGCCATAAAATAAACTCACCATGAAAAACACATACACCATTGGAAATATCTATAAATAACCTTTCTATAACATATTGGAAATGTTTCCAACTCCAAGTGGAAGGCCTTCAACCAAGCCAATCTCTACAAACTACTTTTTATCCCTTGGACTCAAGTGCTGACCATTATCCCAACATGCTCCATCACACAAAACCTCACTTCCAAACTTAACCAAAGCATGGATCACACTAAGAAATTATTTATAAGCACTCAACAACCTTCATCATGCATGAAAAACTCAAAATCATCACCTTACCTCATCAAGCTACTTGGTACTCTACTAGAACAAACATCCTTAAAACTTGACCCTCCAATAATAGCTCATAACTTTTGCATACCTTATCTAATCATCGAGTTTTATATCCTAACTCCCCCTATAGCTCATGCAATGTCAAATTTACTAAAATTTACTCTAAACCACCATAAAAACAATTCCTCGTAGATAGTGCACACTTTTCCATTTTTCATCCCAACCATGACCTGAAACCTTTATGGAAATCTAGAAAAAATCAATGGATAAAAACTATGTTAATTTAATCATCACCTTCTTTGGAGAACTTTTCCTCAAACTGGAACTCTTCAAAAATAAGAAAATTTAGGTGGGTCCCACATATCACCACATGCTCTAATATACCTTTATAGAAATATGTAAGAGTCTTCTACAACATCAAATCATCACTTTTGAACTAGCAATCAAAAATAGACGTGTATACTCACTTTTCTCCAGGTTGCTCCTAGTTAGGGTTTTGATAAGGTTTCAAACCACTTTACCTTATTAATGATCATTCATAAAAACCTGAAAATCAAACCACCTCATTATTTTTATAAAACCTTCATAACTAACCTAAGAAAATATGAAAAATATACTAGGTCCCCATGGAAAGCATATAATTCACAACAAGCATAAGAAGGTCAACTTTTGTCACAAAAACACACTGTCACTTACTCGGTTTCACCAAAAATTGCATATCTTCAACTTCCCAAGAAGAAATGACCCAAAAATTGTCATTAAGCATCAATAAAACATCCTCTATATGTACATATTCACCACATATCCCAAATATGTTTGAAAATCTCCATCCACAATGACTTACCTATGATAATATGTCATTTCTCCGATTGCTTCCTAAGGACCCTGAAACACCACCAAAACTATGAGAAATAACCTAAAACTAACCATACATCTCAGGTACACTACCAACATGCTATTACCATGCCCCAACAAGAGTGATTTGGTGCAAATATCACATCTCTAACTAATTCTGCATGTTCTAGGGATAGAAACAAGCCTGGATTGACCTGACTTAACCATGTAACCTCATGAATTGAACATGTTGACTCAATACAGACACTTAGACACCTATAACACACCTCATGGACCATGAATGAACTTATGATAACATTTTTCACAATAGGGTTGATATCAATGATAACACAAACACACAATGGCCAACAACAAAGAGGGTGGGTTCAAGTATGCACTTATCATTCTATTTGTAACACATAAACCCCTTGTAAACATTCTACATATATTTAGCTCTTGAATACCAAACTTGATTAAACTTGGTAATAATTTCATATTTATGTCAAAATTACAAATATAGAAAATTGAAGATAAATAAGAGAAATTAGGAAAAATAATTATATTTATGTAATTTCCTTATTAATATTTGGTTTTATCTAATATTTTTAAAATAATGAAATTATAGTTATTTTTAGATATGTTAGCTTCTAAAAATTCAATTTACTCTTCACCATGTTTAGAATCGTCTACTGGGGTTCATTTTAAGACCCCCCTCCAAAACATTATTATATAATGGGTTGAGAATGTGTTATAAAAGATATTCACATTGTTGGTGAATTTGGGAAGGGAGGGTTTCAGGATGGTGGAAAATCTAGATTTTAAAAATATACTACCGTATAGTAATACATATATCGGTTATCGACCAAGAATAAATGTTGAATTACCGTCAGAAAATACTTTTTAGTTTCCGGCCAACTACACACTTTTGTGTTGTCGGTTCTAACATGGTTTTGTTTTTGGTTGGCAACATGTTTTTGTTATCGACAAGTAACAAATTAAATTTACCATGTGACATGTTCTTGGAATTTCCTCTCGATAACACATTTTTATTACCATTCATTATGTTTCAAGATTCATTGGTGTATAAGATCTTTTACACCCTGTCAGACATCTATGCATTCATAATTATGGTCGGTAAAAACTCTGGATATTGATGCCATCCAGGAGCACAAAGGCGTTTCCAGATGTCATTTGGAAACATTACCGCATGATAGCTTATGAGTGTTTCCACCTGATAACATGCCCTTGTTACCAGATGTTCATGACTCCATGTTCTGTCCTTGAGGAGTGGTCCCCTTCCTTGCATATATATATATACCCATCCCCATTCATTTTTTCCCATTTGCACTTGCAAGTTTATCCAGACTAGATTTTTTCAAAGCATCTCGCCACAATTAAAAATGATTTATTCTACAATCTTGATTCCTTGTCCTGCTTCAAAGTATTAGCCACACGTGATAGGACTAGCTCTTCATGTCACAAGTACATGGTACCTATACAAGTATATGCCAACACCCTTTTTAAAAAAAATCAATATTCAAGAAAGATCAATCATGGCACCAAGAAAAAAGTCCATCAACACTCTGTCCTTTGTTTATATAAACCTATTGTATCCGTAATTACTACAATGCAATGGAAGAACCACAAATTAAAAGTCAATCTAATTGGATTGGAAACTCAGGGTTCCATGGACTTCTTTACATGCCTCAGTATGAGACAGAAACCAAATTGTTAGACAATTTAATGCATTTGTATAATAAGTTGATGGCTCTTTCACAATTTCATTACCATCACACTAATTTTTCATCAAAATAACCCTTGATGACATTCATCATCTAACACGGACCTACCCCATCAAAACACATTGCATGTATCAACAAAAACCATTCTTGAAAAATAATTTTTAGAGTCTCATTACAAGATTTCTATTGATGTTGAGGTTAATAATCCCTCCAAAAGAGGGATTATCACACAATCAATCAAAGAAACCTTTCTCCTAGCCATGGTGGAATTTTTCCATGTGCGCATCGTTTACAGGAAAATACACCGAATTTCCTCGATGGGCAATGTACTACCTTCTCAAAACCCTTTCTAGGTTCAAATTCAATTGGTGTACATATCTTTTAACAAGGATTCACTCGACCTTGACAAAGCCATTGTGAATCCTAGTGCAATTATTTCTTCTTCTTGTTTTATTCTTTCTTCTATTATGAGGGTTTTCATGTGCTAAAAAAAAAAATATTCCAACTTCTCTACACGAGAAGATGGATAAATATGCAATGTTTATGGACTGAAATTTGGTGAGTATTTGTTTTAAAAGCATTCTATCTTAATTATTTTCATAAAAATAATAATTTTAAAATAAATTTAAAAATATAATCTTGTTTCAACAGCCAAACCAAGAAAAATAATGGCTTGATGTGTTACAACAAACCACACACATAACCCTATTGGGCCTGAGGGGTTTGGTGAGAACGTTGTGGTTGATCTCACCATAACCGATGACTCTATGGTTGTCACTAGCACCCAACAACCTAAAATTAGAAGAAAACGGATGCACGGTTCTTTTGAATCATCCATACGAGGATAAAATGCGTACTAAGGCCAATCCAGTTTTAATTAATCCATAATTAAAAATTGTGTTAATTTTGATAAAATTTATTTATAGAATAATGATAATCTGAGTCTTGACAATGACATATGTCATTTTCCTAATGTGCAACCTTGTCCAACACATCACCCAGATGCATGGTGTCTATGCGATGCATGCATAATACTTACATTCCTGAGAAACAAGAGATTCAGTCTGCATAAATTCTTCACCCTTCAAGTTCAGGTATGAATAAATCATAGATTTAAATTTTATTTATATTAGTCTTTCTTTTAGGATTTTATCATTCAATTTAACTGGTTTTCCTTAAAATCAAGGCTTGCAATGCCACCACTCCCTTCCATCCAACACCACAATCTGTTTATTATGGACAACAAAATTCACAACATAATAAATCTATATTGTTTTCATTCATTTAATTTATTGGTGTTATGTTGTTTGACTTTGTAAATACAACACACTGATATTGTTAAATTATTGATGCTTACAAAATTTTTGCCACCTCAATATCATTTTCAGAAGCCACCCCACCACTGTGCTTAAAGAGCACAACACGCCTAACTCCCATTTTTCCTCATGGTAGGGGAAAGAGGATAATGTTCCTTGGAGTGAGCAGGTTAACGCACAATTATACAACATCAAAATTCCCCAACTTTTGATTGGGTGATGAAAGAGTGCAAAGGTACTTCTATTTTAAATCCTTATCAAGCCAAAATGTCATGATTGTGATATGAGTATTTTTTTATTCAATATACCATTCAATTCTATTCCATTAACATATGGAGATTTACAAAATTGATCCATTAGTCTAGACATGAATTTTGTAAAAAGTTGAGATGTTTGTTCTTCACCAATCATTGGAGTCCAAAAATTGGGATTTACAATTCCCATGGCCTTAATAAGATCACTATCCTTAAATCATTATTTTATCTCAAAATACAATGTTTTAGATATCTTCTTTAATTTTTCCTTGTATTAGACACTATGACATCAAATAGAAATATTTTCACTAATAATTCCTCAATATCAAAAACTACGACATAAGAATCTCTTTGGAAAGTGTTCATTGGTAGATTATCCCCATCCACTAAGATACAAAGATGATCGTTGATATTGAACTTACATATAATTTGTTGGGATATTTTGTATCTATTAAAACCTTACAACTACTAAATATTGGCTTCTAAAACCAGTCTTGGCTGGAATATAAGTTATCCAAAATCATACATACATGTTTCCTTAATTTTATAAAATCAACAATGTATATAGATCTTTCCTAAGCTTATTTCACCAAGCTATTTATTTCATTCAAAGCATTGGAAAATATCCGCATAACGTTAATAATGTTTCCATATCGTCAAGTGATATAGCAGATCTTTTCCTTGTTAACTTCTTTATGATTCTTGAACATATACCATGTTAATGATGTGTATTCCTCAAAAATTCTGCAAGCTAGATTATACAAAAATATCCATCTTGTGTTAGTGTCTTTTAACAATTTTTTACCATTTGTAATTCTATAAGAAAATTTCTAAAAATCCATAAATCTTTTAGGACTGTTTGACATGTATGAATGCAAATCATGTATAAACTCTTCCATTTTAGCAACATTTTCAAAATTACTTACAATATCGTAAGCGAGATTCGTTCGGTGAGCCATACAGTGAATAGGTATCATGTTTGGGGCAATGGTTGTTTGAATTTGAATAAAAAGCTCAATTTTGTGACCTTGTATGACAGATGCCCCATCAGCTCCAACATAAATCAACTTTGTAGATATTGAATGATCGTCCATACCAACTATTTCTTTCAAATTTTTACTCACTAGTTTGCAGAGGTTCTCAGAATTATAATTATCCATCATTTCATTTATTGATAGTAGATGATTTTACCTCAAATGGTTATTGAAATTGTAAGTGTAGACATGCATGCACACCCATGATGTAATTTCTATGGCTATAACCTCATCAATCGATAATGAGATACAATTCACATTTTGACCTTCTCTCTCAAATCAATGATTTCAATTTCTACCATACACTTTTCCATTTCCCAAGCATTGGTATATGACCAATGTGTTGTAGGAATATTTGGAATCCCATTAGATTGAAATAATTTCTTATAATCAATGAAATCTAAAATAGGTTTGCCCTTTTTAAAATAGGAAATATTGTTCGGAATTGTATAATTTTTTCCTAAAGACTTACATCAGCATCTTTTGCAAATTTAGAATTTATTGTTCCACATTTATCAACGAGGTCTTGAAGATGTTTATGATGATTTTAATATTCTACTGCATATATCATATGCAAACAATCTTCCTCGGTTTTCCATCTAGATGTTTTCATTATAGTTTTGTCTTCTTTCTTTTTCGACTCATATACTTTCCCACAATGCTTCTATATTGTGTCTAAATTCAATTGCATTTTGTGGTCTTTTCCTATTTTCCAACTACATATAGTACATCTACATTTAGTAAGATAATTAATAGTGTTTTTCTGTCTCAACAGGAGTTTGATGAATGGATATTTGGCTGACCATTCAAATTTATAAGTCCTTCCTAAAGTCCACTTCCCACTCTTATGTTTCTGATGTCTGTTTCTGGAATATTTATCTGAAGTTTGAGTTTGATGGAAATTGGGATTATCACTACTATCAATGTGAATTGAATTACTCTGCTGATTATGAATTTCATTTGGCATAAAGTCATTGGTAGGGTTTTCTGCATTTGAAACAAATTGATTTTTTTCTTCGCATCTTTCAGTAAATCAACATATAAAGTAACATTAGCATAATAAGAGTCAAAATTACATGTTGGCACTAGTGTTACTATGGGTTGACTGAAATGTTTTTAAATTTCCATGTCGCATTTTATTTTTCCTTGAGATATTTTCTCATTTGCATTAGGAGCCATCATATGGATGTTTTTGAAGTCTACATATGAGACAAAAATATAAAAGTTTAAAATAAAATCCATAAAAAATAAATTCAAGACATTGTAAATAATAAAGATACCAAAAAGGGTTTATTCGGTAATGCGAACATACTATCGAGACACTCACACGGTTGTATACTTGTACGCCATCGAACAGTAACTCAAATATAGGTTATCATCATTAACTCAAATACATGTTATCGTCTGGTAACTCAAAGATAGGTTACTATCCGTTAACTCAAATACATGTTATTGTATGACAAATCAAATATAGGTTACCATATGATAACATGAGGTTACTACCCCCAAAGTGTTGTGAAACCATAGGTTGTCATTCGGTAAAATTTCTACAAAAATCCCCTGATAGTTCAAATTATTTATTTTATACCTTTGGATTTTGACTTATACTTAAGTAGTTTTTATAGGATTATTTTCTTTTACCTTCTGGATTTGACTCCAGATCTCAAAATTAATGAATTTTGAAATTATATTGTATTACTACATTATGAAAACTTAATCCTATATATAATAGTATATTATAATATAAAGGTGGATATACCAAAAATTTTCGACCATTAGTGGAAACACTAAGGTGAAATTAGGGTCAAATTTATTTAGTACCTAGTAAAATTTTGGGGAGTGTGCTATTTGTATAGTAGTAAAAATTCACCAATTTCAAAATTCCAAAATCCAAATATTCACCATTAAAAATAAACTTGTGTCTACATACCCATATGTAGATAGTATGCCTTTGATAGAGGAAAATTTGGGAAAATGTGTTGAAGAGGAAGAGATTGAAAGTAGTTTTCAGTGGTACACAAAGAATCAATTGGTTGTAAAAAGTGTGGTAAATATGCATGCAAAAAGGATAAATATTATATTACACCTTATGAGGAAGAGTCCAAAGATGATTTGGAACTTCCACCTAAGGCGTTGAAGAAATATCAATATGATTTTCCCAATTGGTGACATTATGGGGCTTGGCCAATGGATAAACCACTTCAACACCTTATGAATAATTCACATTTTGGAAGTAGAGCTACATGATACGACCTTCTATTATTCCTAATGAAATTATTCTCGTTATTCACTTTGACAACAATTAATATTGGGTCTACTACTCAATGTTCAGTTGGTCTACCAATATTACCTTTTATGGCCCAATGTACCAATTTGTAGATTAGACTCATGTGACGAACTACAAATTCAATATGTCCAAATATGACATGTGTTGTAATGCAAAGTCAATGGAAGAGAAATTTTATAGCCTCAGAGATAACTCTTTGTATGCATGATCATATGTACATTGATGGATGCCCTTATGCATTTTAAAATATTTATAGTTTCATTAATTGTACCTCGGGTGTTTGCATCTTATAACTCCCAAATGTTAATTTATAGAGTGTACAAATGAAAAAGAAGATGAAATGAAAAGGCCAATATAGCTCATTATGTCATAGTGGAGGTGATGAAAAATTAAAATTTGGTGAAGAGCTTTTGATTAACTATAGTTTTAAAGGAAAAATAACACCAATGAGATTGAGGAAAAAAATGTTGACACTGATGATTGATGTATATGTATTGGTTATTTGAAACCAATTTTTCGTTACAATTGAATTTCTTGTATTGTTTTGAAAAAAATCAAATGTTATGTAAAATGTTGTTTCTTTCGTAGTATATGATTTTATAAAAATTGAAGAATTTGATGATATTTTGTCTAATGATTTGTATATAAATTTGATGAACATGATGGATTTTTTTAAAATGAAAAAAATGTGTTGTGGTACATCACTACCATTAAAATCGAGACGAGGATCCTCCTCCACCCCTTGCATTACCTTCAATGTCACCTCTAGTGTCACTTGCACAGTCACCTTCAACATCACCTCTGCATTCACCACATGTTACATTATAACAATCTCGTAGAATATCCATTGAAACATATGGCAATTTTCAATCATATATCACTAGTCCTTCGAGACATTCATTCGGTGCAAAGTGTGTTCATCTACACCTTCTACACCACCTATATATATTTTGGATCTTTTACAACAATGGACACATATATTAGTACAATCATGGTATACGTTTTGTAAATAAATTAAGGTTGGAATACCACCTCCTCCACCTATGAAAAATACATTTCCTTCTAATATTATTCTATAGAATGAAGAATAAATCCGTTGGATATTCACCATAGTAGTTGTTACACATGGGTTGTAATATGTCAAACATTAATTTTCATGACTATATATATATATACATATATATCCTATTTTTTCCTACTTTGAATATAATATGTTGTGTTTGCTTTAACAAGTTGAGTAGTTTCCACAAGAGCATGATGGTTGCATTGACTGTGGTATCTTTCTTAGATTGATTATCTCTCTTAAAAATTTGTGTGATTAAAATAGGTATTGAAATTTGACATGTAACATTATCTAGTTAAAGATATTTTCTCTCTTTTAATATCTTTTCTTAAGAGTGGTAAGTAGATAGTTTGATTATTAATGTTATCAATTCTTTTAAAAATTTGGTGATATCAAGCTTAGTATAAATGGTGATAAATTTTATAGCATGATAAAATGATATCATTGTCAAATTGCAAATGTAATATTATTCATTCTGAAATAATCTCAATATGCACAACACTAGAAAACATTTAACTAAAAGATTATGAAGATTTCTTCATGAGTTTTCTTTAATCCATCCAAAACCTTTATCAAATTATACTTGATGATACTATTATGGCCCCTTTTCCTCAAAATTCTACATTATTTAGGATTCATCCCTAAAATATGTGCTTATGTTAAAATGTTGTTCTTGGATACAAATTCTAGATTAGCAATTAATGGTTCATTCTCTCCTTAATTTTCCCTACAAAAATCTATTTGCTAAGGTCTCCCTCTTGCACTATTCCTCATATCCTTATTTTCGACGCTCTTGGGTATCTCTTCCACCATGCTCATGCAAATAGCCTTATCTCGTGGCATCTTCCTTCTTGGAAATCCTAAGAACGTCAATTCACATCGTGCTAATGATAACATGATTTTTATCCAAAAGTCTACCCAACATAGTTCATTGGAATGATAAAATCTTATTCTCTCCTTTTTCAAGACCCATGGATCAACCCCTTCAATAGCATTTGGAATGATTGGCAGTTTGTCTCACCAAAGTTGACTTGATCTCGATCAATCTTTTAGTCACGAGATCAAAATTTCCACCTCATCTATATGGTGGAATCGATTGATATAAATAAATGGTAAACCATTAAGTATGATCCCTAGTTTCAAAGGTAAATTCCTATTTAAAAAGAGAGTATAAAATTAGGGGTGCTTGACATCTAAAGAATTGTCCCTCCAAACCTCATAATGTTTCTTTCCACCTATTGTCACTCCACTTTCCTCAAAGACTAGAGATGGCCTAATGGTTGTAGTGTTCAAACCTTCCCCCTCAAGGTGACATACAAATAAATCTTGCTTGTTGTCCCCCTTTCTCACCGTGAAACACAATTTAGAGGTGTAAGTTAAATTAGGTTAAATGGAATAAAACAAGTCTATAATTTTGTTGTCTAATATATTTTTAAGTCCGAACTCACTATGTGGAAACTACTACATGCCAAGGTGCTTGTTGGGAAATGCATCAAGTTCCTTTACCCACCACCCTCCTATCCATTTTTTTGTAAAGGTTGAGTCTATTCAACATTGGTTTTGGTTCTTCCTACTAAAATAATTTGGTTCTCCTATTTGACCTCATTGCCTACTTCATGTCATGTTGGTACCATGTATTTTTAATGATTTCCACTTTCTTTTACTACCCACTACATCAAAATACATTTCTATAAAAGTTATTTTGCATCGATTTGTGACATTTCTCGCATCTCAAAGTTTAAATATGTCAGTCTGAATAACCAAGCTTAAGAATTTGTGTGTTAAAGCCATTCAAAACTTCAAATTGAATAATAAATAAAATAAAATGATTAAATAATTTAGTAGAAATTATATTTAAGTAACCACATACTAATAATTAGAGGTCATAAGAATTCACAAATTTCAGTTATAATTTCATAAATTAGCATCCCCTCGAATTGATAGATTTAAAAATAAAAATAAAAATTGATTTAATAAACTATTAAACACACTTTTGAGTGAAAATGTAATTCCACATGCTTCCCATGGGTTTATGAGTTAGTAACCACATCTCTATTTGTAATTTGACTTTTTCTGTTCAACAATTTACAATTCAGAAATTTTACTATAGAAGTCATGGTTATATGTGCTCATTCTCATCCATATTTATCTAAGGAATTTAAGCCCAACATATAAATAGATAGTGGTTATCCAAACTATATAGAGTCTTGTAGAATCCTATCTAGTATGAGGGTTTCTCTCGATAGATCCAACCTAACTATATATAACTATAGTCACTATCATCCCTATCTACCTTATCTTTCCCGCAATGAACACTATGGGGGATAGATAAGTGGGACCTATATTGGGAAACATGACCCAAATATAAAGAGGGGTTCTATCAATGCTCCTATACTCTATATTAGTTGGGAAGGGGTATACTAATTAATGTTTATTATTATTATTTAAACAAATGTCGAGGGTTAAACACATGCGGTGTAAATTTGCACCATATTTATGCCATTCACACCTCTAATTTAAAGAAACATAAAGTGGGTTGCCAAAAGGAAATCCCACTTTATTTCATTTCCTCTCGACAAAGGATTTACGAGAAAGAAGAAAGTGAAAATGGATAGGAGAGGAGAACCCTAATGGAAGATAAATAAATGATAACGAGAAGGAAGATGAAATAGTAAGAAATAAAAACATAAAGAAAGAGGAGAAAGGAACATAGAAAACACATGGGAAAACATAGACAAAAAACGGGGCATTGATAGAAACATGGAGTAAAACTAAAATGTACAGGGTACTAAAACCATCCACTCGAAGAAGAAGAGTATGTGACAAATCCTAGATTACAACTATGTATAATTTTATTTATATTTGATAGATAATGTAAACCTAATGTAAATTGTGTAAAACCTAGGGTAAATTGTGTAAAGTATAGAGAATATTGTGTAAAATCTAATTTACATTATGTAAACCCTAGGAAAATTATGTAAATTCTAGGGTAAATTGTGTAAACCCTAAGCCATAATATAATATTCGATCAACACTAAATACAAATCCAAAGGGAAAACACTTGTGGCTGATTTCTATTTTTGAGTAGGAAGCTGTGGAGAATTCCCTAAGAAATATAATCATAAAAAAACTAGATAGATTTCATACTATTTTAAAAAAATTGGTCTCCATTTCTCATTTTTAGCAATAACTTCAAGTATGTCAGTGGAGATGGGCCTATATATGTAGCAAAAAATAATTTATTTCTCTTAGTTATCTTCCCATTGGTTTATTGTCACATTTTCCTCTAAGAGCCTTATCTCCATACTTGAACAATATTTTAGTGCATATTTCATTTAGTCTATTATACCACTCGTCCTCCTAAAATGTTTCACATTCATTTCTTCAACTTTTCCCCATGCAAAACGTCTCATGGATTTGTTTAAAGCTCAAAACTATCTTATGAGGTGATATCTCTACTTCATGACATTCCCTCAAATTCGGTGTCACCCTTGTAACAAGTGTTGGAATTTAGTCATGTTATACCAAATTTCCTATTCTAAAGTAATTTATATTTTCTTTGTATTTATAAATTTTAATTGCATTAATTCATCGTTATTAAACCATATAAATATGGTTTTGATATAAGAGAGGATGTAAGCTATTCAAGAAGACATTTGATTCCTTTACCTATGGAAACTCTAGAGATCGGGGTATGACCCAACATGATATGGATGAGGATTTTGACGAAACCCACGTGCCACCTCGATTTTCATTGACCTATACATGCCCATTATCGAGGTATACATTTATTTTATATTTTACAATTTAACAATACCTTTTCATAATTAAAACC
Organism: Taxus wallichiana var. yunnanensis; assembly: GCA_018340775.1. Lineage (NCBI taxonomy): Eukaryota > Viridiplantae > Streptophyta > Pinopsida > Cupressales > Taxaceae > Taxus > Taxus wallichiana. The sequence goes on from CM031240.1 coordinate 172,272,669, forward strand.
AGAATTATACATATTCATAATGAGAGTTCTACTACTTGTAGAGACCTACATGAGCCATCTAATGAAGACAACTAAATTTGTATGACTGGACATTCCTCAACCTATAAGGAATCTACTGAAGGTAGATATTTATAATTTATTTTTAATTAGAAATTATTTAATTCCACTAAAAATTCTAATACCACTCGTGTATCATAAGTCTACTTCCCATATAGACCGAGGAAGGATGATGATGATGGAATGAGAACACATCCTTCATAAGCTCTTAGGGTGTCCCATACACAAAGGTATACGTTTACAATCTATTTGTTAATATTTTTTATTAATTGAACAATTATAATACGCTTTCATTATGGAAAGTATACATCCTATATCAGCCGACATGAGGATGGGGAAATTCATAGGATGAGGGTGTCATCTGTATGGATGTATAAAGTCTTAATTTATTATTTAAAGTGATTTTAATTAATTATTTTATAATGAGATGATATTTTTCAAGATTCTCATAAAATGTAGGTTCCTCTCAACCTGTTATCAATAATAAAGTTAAAAAGGTAAAACGACAAGAGACTGTCCCAAATAGTAAGAATGACCTACTCTTGAGTGGATTAAGGGGGATGAAAATGTAATATCAACCTCTCTAACAAAAACATTAATATACCATCTCATCTTGTTCATAGTAATTATTGTCAAAAAAGCACGCAAGATTATTAAAACAACTTAATTTGGATCTTAGACTTGAGAAAATTTAGTTTGAAAATCCATGTGAGGAAGAAGTATGGCAAGCCATGGATTAAATAAATAGTGTAATGTGGAGATTAGAAAATCTGCATGACAAAGGAGCATGGCCACAGAGGAAATTAAAACCTAGGTAAATTTGAAAAGCCGTAGAATGAAGTGACATGAGAGAATCTAGGGAATGGAAGATCTATGATATAAGGTGAGCCGTAATAGAAACAAAAGTCTTTACAAAACATTGTAGGCCACAAAGCGAAGATAAAAAGGCCGCAAAATGTGAATAAAAGTGATGAAATGAAAAAGAGGTTATGGATCATTTAGGCTCCGCTAAGCAATGCTAAAGGCCAGAAAAGATAAGTACAAGGTCATAAAGCATAGAAAAGTTATGCCCAACTCAGTCTAAATGTCAAACCACCCAAGTATCAACATTAATTCTTAAATGGTACTTATGTAATTCCCCTCTTGTTACCACTTCTCGATTGTAGTTGTGTGGGCTCGAGTCGACCTTGGTTTGATTGATTTAGTTGTTCTAGCGTCGCACTTACATTATGAATAATTTATAAAATAATGGTATCATTTAAATTAAGAATTTGTGATAATAAAATAATAAGGGTAGTTTTGAAGTGTCCTTTCACAGACTAACCTTTTGGAACCCTAGGATTGTCCCCATGTTTTCGATTTGTGAGATGAAGTCAATATTCTCACGATTCATCCAACTCGGGATAATTCTCAAACCTTGAGTTTGAAATATTTATAAATTTATTTATATTATTAAATATCAATATAACTCAAGTGTATTTCATTAGCAATAAAAAGATTCTACATAATTCTCAATGAAGAAATTTACGTGTTAATTAAGTGACATATCAAGAATGGTGGAGGTTTTGGTTAAAGTAATTGTTAAAAAATTAAATTAACCATGAAACTAACCATAGAAGGAAATTCAAGTAAATTTAAGTAAATCTTAAAATAATTCAAATATTCCTAACTTCCCCCAATTTGTTTAGGGCTTGTACCAATCCCAATTCATCTTTTTATTTTTGTGAGAGTGTTTTTAATGAAATTTTGGGCATGCGTGAGGATTTTGGGGATTTTGTAAACATTGTCAGAGGATGTAGTCGGATGATTTTGGGCTTGGTGTGGAAGCTTTCATGGAGAAGACAATTTTATTTGTAGTTTTTGCTTAGATAGAGCCTGTTCCAGGTTGATACTGGTGGTAAATAGATTGGACATGGTAGGTTTTTCTATTTTATTTGTTTTAAATTATGGGTTATTACCTTGGTCAAGTTTAAACCAACATTCTCAATGTTATCTCTCCATTACCTGTTGTATTGTGCCATAATTGGAGCTCCTAATAGGGTAAATCCACATTTCCACTACGTCTATCAGCATCCACCCAACCTTTTCCCATTGAAAAATGATAGTAGGCCATCGACTTCAATCAAAGCACACGGTAGAGAATTTTTGTCACGATGTAGTTGCAACTGCACTGGTAGTCATTCATTTGGCAAACGTGGAAGTACTTTGTGGGCATAGGTGGCGCCAAATAGGTGAATAGTTTGTTTAAATGCCTCAAAAAAATGATGAGGTCACATGGACTGTGATGTTATTGGTTTATGTCTAGATTGGGTGCATTGAAAAGGCTTGGGTAACATATTTTTCTAGAGTTGGGGCGCTTTTGGTGCTAGTATGGACAAAACATTTTTTTAATAAATTACCAAGTGTGAAGCTAGTTTCCATGACCCCTACCAAAATTCTCCTTGTGCTTGTCGAAATTGGGAGCCTAGACAAGGCACACAAATTTTTGATAAAATTCCTTGAAGAAATGTATCTCCTCTAAAATTCCATAGTTATAGGATAATCACAAAACATGTCTGTTGAAAAGTATTGGTCCACACATGCTTTCTTTTTATACCCTGTTTGAAAATTATGCAAAATGGGAGCTACACGCCATGTATTTGAGTAGTTTGTTAAATTATTGAGGGAAATGTATTCTTTTGGACAATAATGGTTGCAAGATATGCACAAAATGGATGGTTAAAAGACAAAAAAATATTTATACAAATATAAATTGACATGTGTAAAGCTACCTGCAACCTTTTCTCCTCCTCTTGCCTATACCAAAATCAAGAGCTTGATAACAACCTTAGAAACTTTCAATGAAAATACAATTATCATGCATATAACAAAACTCCTCAGTATTCACCATTGTACTCCCCTCTGGAACCATATTGGAAGCACTGCCAATCGAAGCACATGGGTAGAGGAAAATTTTTCATATGTTTTGATTTTTGTTGTTATCCCTGTTAGTAGAGTATGTAATGTGTGTGTGTGTGGGGGGGGAACCTATACAAGGTGTGTGAACTATTTGATAAAATACTTTAAGGATATGTGGTCTTATGACTTACAATTGGTCTGTAAAGTATCTATATAGAGTAATGTGATGTTTGGTTGGAGGGACTAAAGGGCAGTTTACTTGCAGAGGAAGATGGCTTTCTTTGTGTATAGTTATTGTGGTAGTGTAAAATAAGTAAGATCAAGGAATGCCAACTATTTGATAAAATTCCTTGAATATATGTTTCTCTTTTTGTTATAGTTGCTTTGGATTTTCATAAAACATATTTGTTGAGAAGTTTTGGAAGCATTCACAAGGCCACAAAACTTTTAACAGAATTCTTGAATGGATACAAACCGTGCACCCTTGCGTTCTTGATCACTTACCAACTCAATTCCAGGAATGGCCATCTTACTCTATCCTTGCATGTTTTAGCATTCCTAGTTTTCTTAATTGTAAGGGAATTGTAAATTGATTTAAAGAAAAATAATGTTTAGGTGAATTAAATGGGATGGGTTATAGTATAGAAAATTACACCTCTGTTGGTATGCATCAAGACCATTAACCATGAATGAAAACACTACTCTCCTTTACCACGTAAGATGGATGGATAAAATACAATACCAGTTTGGATATGGAAACCATGGGGTTGGCAGGATAAATGGGAAATGTAGTAAAACTACTTTTTGTCAACTTTGTGTAATGTTAATAAAACTTGTTTTCATGGAGGCACAAAACATCCCTATAAAACTCGAAATGAGAAAAGAAAACTTTATCCGGGTACCTAGTTATACAGAGAGTTTAACAAAACATTTAGTTGTTCCTGGGATGTTTGTTTTACCTTGTTTCATAACATTTTTAAAGCCTAACATGATAGTTTACAACTTTAAAAAAACTACTGAAATTTATAAATGTAGTTTGGTTTTGATCCTTCGTTTTGGCCCTGGGTGTCGAATAGATTTTGGCTTCCACATGCCTCTAATATTTCTATGAGACAATTAATACAAACCCTTAGTTTCGAGAAAAACATCCCACAAGTTAGTTTTCTTGATAGGTTTTTTAGGCCTCCGGTTGTTGGGATACGATAACACTTGGGTGCATTTATGATCGGTAGCTCTGGAAAAATGACCACCATTTAAATCTTGTTTTTGAGTTTGGGGTTCTATTAGGTTTGAGTGTTTCTCTGTATATAGGGGAATAGGTAGGAATTCATTCCATTATGTGTTTGAGTCTCAAGATGATTTTTGAACACTTATTTATGAGAAAATTATCTAAATTTGACAATTTTGGAAACTTGCAACTCTATAGACAAAACTTTCATATGACCTTATCCAAGCAAAAACAACTACCGGTAAACCTTGTAAACACAAATGCATGCATGTAGGAAACCTTCTTTTTATGCTTGCTTGAAAAGAAATTGACTATGGAAAATGGTGTTTCTATCTCTCCTTAGCTTGAAAAAGAAATGAAATGGTAATTGTATTTTCTTAATATCATTTAAAGTGTAATAAGTATAATTTCATTAATGTTATAAAACCATGAAACTATAAATCGTGCTTGATTGTAGTTTAATTCCATGCCGAGTAGTTGTATTGATCATGCAGAGATGTAGTCATTATTTTACCTTTAATACCTCTTCTAACCCCAAGTTCGTCGAGCCTATTACCCAACATATGTTGGGTGCTCACCCGAGGTGCACGTGGGCACCGAGACCCCCTTTCGTGAGATTTGCAAGAGATTTCCACCATTAATGGAGGATTTATTTACGAAACAAAAGTACATGCATCTACTTAAAAGTAAAAATATATAACTAACAAATCTACACATCAATGCATCAAAAAGCTAAATAAACATTGTATGAAGCAAAAGGAACAAGATCGAGTCATGACAAGATGGTTAACATCGTGGTTTACACCATAAGTAAGATGTACGAGAATAAATCCATGTATATTTATTTAAAAGAGTTTCTCGTAACCATACTACATTCAAAAGGGTCATCTTAGACCATATGCATCAAGTGACAAAGCTCCAACCCCGCAAACCCATCCGATTAGAGATACTAACTTTGATTTCCCATTATAACCCTTGTTACAGACCCAAGCACCCATATATGTGCTTAATGATATCCCTTACAACCATATAGTACCAAGAACTCTAAACCCTAACATCATGAGCTCTAAAACCTTAGCATTTCCTAACATTTCTGCAACATCTCATTACCCTCCTCCTCTCAGCATTATCATACCTTCTAGTGCCTTCGCACTACCTTCTCCTCCTCTCTTTCCCCTCCTCCCTTGTTCCTGTCCCAAGCACTTCTTTAAATAGGATCAATGTCCACCACCATGACTTATCTCTTGAGTAGATCACATGTCAAGTGTCAATGTGGTCCTCCATTGGTGAATATTTATCCTCTTTGAAAAAAAAATCTACTAATTGTAATGATGCTTCTGGGAATATTCCCTATGTGGAATATCATTTTCTTAGCCTCCAAGGTTCTAGGTTGACACCTTATCCACTTATCACGCCTAGTTGAGTCCTCACGTTTTCCTCAAGTGACTCCATGATGCCAAATATGGCTAAGTCCTTTAAACCCTTGTTTTGCCCAATGCATGCCCTAGTTTCACTTAAACCCTTCTTAAACCCTTTTTCCATCTCAATTTTCCCCAAGCACCCTTCTATTTACTGATCCTGCATGTGCATCTCTTGGTACTTAGCCAATATTTAGGGTCCAACATCACCCCACACTACACATGTTCTCCATCCTTAGAAACATTCCGACCCTTCAAAGAATAAAGAATAGTGGAATTGGAATAATGTAAATAAAGAATGGAAGAATATGCTTGATGAGGCCATAAATTGGCCATAAATTACCATTATTTTGTCCTTCCAAGTTACCTTTGAAAGTGGATTTAAATGTAATCTAGGAACTTATAGTTTTCTTAAGATAGAATATAGGATATATATCTTGTTCATTCTTTATAAATATTTTTTTATCTATTTTGTTGACTAATCCTATTGATTATTTGGGAAAAGATGCAAAGTCTTGTGTATGCAGGCCATAAAGGAAAGATAATGCTAGTATTGGGAAAAGTGGAATTGATCATGAACAATACATTTAAAATCAAATATGATTTCATATTCAGATTCCTCTCAAAAATTATGTAAGTTCAAAACAAGAATCATCTCAATCCGAGGTCGCATGCAAAAGTTATAGTTGTTTTGAGTTAGCTGCAGAACTCACAAAGTTAGTTCTGGAACTTGCAGGTTTAGTTCAGAACTCATAGATTTAGTTCCAAAACTTATATCAATTGAATGGAAGTTAGTTATGAAACTTTCAATTTGTGGACAAATTAGATTTAGTTCAAACTTGCATAAAAGGAATGACAACTTTAGTTCCGGAACTTGCAACAACAAAATGACAATTTTTAGGGATTGTGAAAACTCAGAGATTCCAATAGGAAATATGAGAGAGGTTTTTGTTCATAGCAATGTGTTTAACAAAAACCTCATTCAGATTTGTTACTGAGTTTTACTAATCAAAAGAGATCGACTTTTAATGAGTCGTAGTTTGAGGAAACGTGTAACATACGAGCACTAAAAGTTTCATAAACAAAAACATAAAAGTCAAATAGAACTATGAGAGAGGTTTTTTTATATAAATGTGTTTAACAAAAACCTCATTCAGATTTGTTACAGGTTTTACCAATGAATAGAGATCTAACTTTTAGTGAGTGCAATTCGAAGAAACCTTGTATCAGATAAGCACTAAAAGTTCCATAAACAAAAACATAAAATTCAAATGGAAAATATGAGAGATTTTTTTGTTCATAGAAATGTGTTTAACAAAAACCTCATTCAGATTTTCTATAGGTTTCCCAATAAAGAGAAATCTAACTTTTAGTGATTTATAGTCCGAGGAAAAAGCGTATTTGACAAGCGTCAAAAGTTCCACAATCAAAAACAACAAAGTCAAATGGAAAATCGAGAAAAGTATTTGGTCAAAATAATATTTTGAGGAAAATCCTCCTTCTAATAATGTAGAGGAATAAAATCATTATGATTCTTGTTACCGAAAAGCAAGGAGAAGATTTGGGAGTAAATTTTCCTAAAATAAGTGAGATAAGATTTGACTTCAATAATATATCTCTTTCCATATTTTATGGAGGTGGAGATTTTAGTTGTTAGGATTGGAATAAAGATAAGATAAAATTGTATTTCCTAAAATAAGGAGTTGGTTGGATGCATAAATTATAAATGCAACCTTCCACACTTAGATATATAATTTCTTTTCCCAAGTAATCAAGATCTGTTCTTTCTTTCTAATCTTTGGAAGTAAAGTTTTTTCTGCAAGTTCTGAATTAAAAGTATGAATTAAATCCTCTTCCAAGGAATGAGATGGCCACTCATTCCAAGGAAGATGGATCAATGTGTTAATGTTTATTTATGCAGTTTTTCTTTTGTTTTAAATTTCTATTTTTTTATGTTATGTAATTTCTTTATTTCTAGTTTTCCTTTTGTTGTAAATTTCTATTTTTTTTATGTTATGTAATTTCTTTTGTGAACCTGTAGGTGTCCTTTCCTCTTTCCTTTATTTTCAATTTAGCAATTTCAATTTATGCAAGTGTGCCTTTATTTCTGCAAGTGTGCATTTCAATTCATGCAAGTGTGTTTCTTTCATGCAAACTTTATTTCTGTAAGTGTGCCTTTTAATTTCTGCAAGTGTGATTTATTTTATGCAAGTTTGGTTTGTGTTTAAAGGAGTTGCTTTCCAAGATCTTCTTCTCTTAATGCATACAACCTTCAGACACCAACCCGGATTGACATTATTAATGGTGAGGATTGATGACCCTCATCAATTTGGCGTCATGCCGGGGAACATGGTGTTATTGGGAGATTCAGAGTTCTCTAAAAGAATATTCTAGTGACAGTAGAATACCTTTTAGCAATTTTGTGACAAGAAGAATTTGGTAAGTAGTTTCTTTAGACTTTTATTTCTTGCAAGTAGATTAAAATTTCATTTATGCAATTAGGAATATTAGATTGTAAATATCTCCCCACAAACTAACTCTGTGTATAAGAAAATGACTGTGATGTTTGATCAAGAGGTATAATGGTATGAACAAATAATTCAGATCTGGAAATGGTATAATATGATATTGAATCTAGAAGTAGATCTAGTTGATGAAATATCATATGCCATTTTTGATAACCACAACCATTTCCCCTTGTATCAACTAACAACTCAGTGATCTTATTACACATAACCTTAGTAAAAAATTGGCTTATCCAGTTTGTAATAATGAAGTGGTAGCATTTCTAATTAACTTCATCCATATTCAGGGATTTCATTAGAGCTAAAATAAAAACTCACTCATAATAAATCCACCCATCCAAATCATTTTTTCATCCCATAATAAAATTCAATCCTTGAACCAGATCCATTAGAAAAATTGTTTTCATGTCTTTCAATTTTTTTATTTTTGTATATGCTTGTATAATATTAAGAAGCAATTATTGTGAATATCAAGGCAAGAAAGTTTTGCATACTAACATCTGAGGACTAGATCTATAGGAATTTCTAGAGTTGTTCTTGATATCAACATGCAGATTTTGGAGCACCAACAATATCAACCAAGGAGCATGCAGATTTTGGAGGGACCCACGGATACATTCACTTTATTTTTTAACAACTCTCCATCTCCTAAGATCACTAGTCCGGGATTTGAAGATTACTATGGTGATTCTGATATTACACAATTCAAGTTGGGCTTTGAAGACCTAAAAATTGTCTACACAATTTTTGGAATCTTCTTGGAGTTACCAAGTATGCAAAAAGGTTTTTATGAGATCTCAGACATTGCTTCCTATTTTACACAAGTTGTACTTTGATGAATATAGTCTGATGATGGATCAAATTTTTCTCTAATCCTTCTCATGTTATCATTTCAAAAAAAAAAAAAAATAAAAAGTTTTAATTGAAAAACCAGCTTACTGGCCAACCAAAAAAAAAAAAAAGTTTTGATTGGAAAACTAGCTTGCTGGCCAATCAAAGGAACAAAAAAAAATTGATTGGAAAACCAAGCAGTCTTTGGCCAATCAAAGGAAAAAATGAGGTGACTCTTCTTCAAAGGAAATCAACAGTTACCTGATGGCTTTCTTCTCGGCACTATTTGACCATGTTAACAATAAGATGACAAAGACAACTAGAGGTATGATCAAGTTATTTTGTTCTATTATTTTATTTTTAAGCTTTCTTGTAAGTTTTTTTATTACAGCTAGATCCACTTTTAAAGATTTCCAAGGAAGGCAAGATAAAATTCATATCTCCCCTACTTATATGAAAAATATGTGCACCTCTTTGCAATCAAACTTTTTGAGTCTAATTTATGGGCAGCCATAAATAAACAACATGCATGAGGACATGCATGAGTTTAGGTGTGGGAGAGAAGGAGAAGCATGAGCTATGCATTTTGATATGAGACACAATAGAAGGAGATCCACACAAGAACCTGTTGTAAAATAAAAGAAATCAAAAGTAGCAGAAGGAGATCCACACAAGAACCTATTGTAAAAGAAAAGAATATCAAAAGCAACAAAAGGAGATCCACACAAGAACCTGTTGTAAAGAAAAGAATATGAAAAGCAACAGAAGGATATCCACACAAGAACTTGTTGTAAAGAAAAGAATATGAAAAGCAACAAAAGAAGATCCACACAAGAACTTGTTGTAAAGAAAAGAATATGAAAAACAACAGAAGGAGATCCACACAAGAACCTGTTGTAAAAGAAAAGAAATCAAAAGCAGCAGAAGGAGATCCACATAAGAACATGTTGTAAAAGAAATAATATCAAAAGCAACAGAAGAAGATCCACACAAGAACCTGTTGTAAAAGAAAGAAAATCAAAAGCAGCAGAAGGAGATCCACACAAGAACTTGTTGTAAAAGAAAGAAATCAAAAGCAAAGCAGAAGGAGATCCATAAGAAAGTGTCCTCAATATAGAGAAGAATCTAAGAAGAGGATATAATAATGTAATGCATGAGGACATGCATAAGATTAAGTGTGGGGAAATGATGAGGCCATAAATTGGCCATAAATTACCATTATTTTGTCCTTCCAAGTTACCTTTGAAAGTGGATTTAAATGTAATCTAGGAACTTATAGTTTTCTTAAGATAGAATATAGGATATATATATATATATATATATATATATATATATATATATATATATTGTTCATTCTTTATAAATATTTTGTTATCTATTTTGTTGACTAATCCTATTGATTATTTGGGAAAAGATGCAAAGTCTTGTGTATGCAGGCCATAAAGGAAAAATAATGCTAGTATTGGGAAAACTGGAATATATAATGAAAAGTACATTTAAAATTAAATATAATTTCATATTCAAATTCTTCTTGAAAAAGTATGCAAGTTCAAAAAAAAAAATCATCTCAATCCAAGTCGTCATGCAAAAGTTATATATGTTTTGAGTTAATCTGGAACTCACAGAGTTAGTTCCGAAACTTACAGGCTTAGTTATGGAACTCACAAATTTAGTTCCAGAACTTGTATCAACTGAATGGAATTTAGTTACAGAACTTTTAATTCATGGACAAACCAGATTTAGTTCCGAAACTTACAGATTTAGTTCGGAACTTGCATAAAAGGAATGACAGCTTTAGTTCCGGAACTTGCATCAACGGAATGACAATTTTTGAGGGATTGTGAAAACTCAGAGATTCTAATGGAAAATCTGAGAGAGGTTTTTGTTCATAGTAATGTGTTTAACAAAAAAATCATTTAGGTTTATTACAGGTTTTATGAATAAAGAGATATCGACTTTTAATGAGCTGCAATTCAAGGAAACATATATCGGACGAGCACTAAAAATTCCATAAAAGTAAAACAAAAACTCAAATGGAAAATATGAAAGAGGTTTTTATTCATAGTAATGTGTTTAATAAAATCCTTATTCATATTTGTTATAAGTTTTACCAATAAAGAGATATATAACTTTCAAAGTGAGTTGCGTAGTTCGAGGAAACGTGTATCAGACAAGCACTAAAAGTTTCATAAACAGAAAGAAAAAATTCAAATGAAAAATATGAGAGAGGGTTTTGTTTATAAAAATGTGTTTAACAAAAAAATCATTCAAATTTTCTACAGGTTTTACCAATAAAGAGAAATCTAACATTTAGTGAACTGAAGTCCAAGGAAAAAGCGTATTTGACAAGCGTCAAAAGTTCCACAATCAAAAATAGCAAAGTCAAATGGAAAATATGAGAAAATTATTTGGTAAAGATAATATTTTGAGGAAAATCCTCCTTCTAATAATGTAGAGGAATAAAATCATTATGATTCTTGTTACCGAAAAGCAAGGAGAAGATTTGGGAGAAAATTTTCCTAAAATAAGTGAGATAAGATTTGACTTCAATAATATATCTCTCTCCATATTTTGTGGAGATGGAGATCTTAGTTGTTAGGATTGGAATAAAGATAAGATAAGATTGTATTTCCTAAAATAAGGAGTTGGTTGGATGCATAAATTATAAATGCAACCTTCCACACTTAGATATGTAATTTATTTTCCCAAGTAATCAAGATTTGTTCTTTCTTTCCAATCTTTGGAAGTAAAGTTTTTCTGCAAGTTCTGAATTAAAAGTATGAATTAAATCCTCTTCCAAGGAATGAGCTGGCCACTCATTCCAAGGAAGATGGATCAATGTGTTAATGTTTATTTCTTTATTTCTGTAGTTTTCCTTTTGTTTTAAATTTCTATTTTTATGTTATGTAATTTCTTTATTTCTGCAGTTTTCTTTTTGTTGTAAATTT